>CM057811.1:92531825-93126825 GCA_030067965.1 Latrodectus elegans
AGTGTTCGATATTTTAGATAAATTGAATTATGTATTTAGTGCTAAGTACCATGATAAACTCATTGTATTTTAAGCTTTCATGTACTGTATGATTTATAAATTAAAAAATGGTCCAGCTGAGACTTTAATTGAAACAAAACATATCTTACTGTATGCGATAAAGTTATATATTTTGCAAAATGCATGCATTAAAATGTATATTATCTTTTAAATCTAATTTTTAAAGAATTCTTATATTTCGTGCTAGTAAATTGTCAATTCAAAGAAATTAAGCAGCAATATTATTTGGACACCATGAACCTAAGAATTTCTTTATACATATTTTTTACTTTTTTCTGTTTTAAAAACTGAACAAATTATTTTTGTATAATCTTGCATTTTATTTACACTTTCATTTTTAGTTTCATTGAAGTTATTTTCAGCTTGAAATAATTTTGGAAAATAAAGTATAAAAAAATTTATTTGCAAAAATATAAGCCGGTTTTGTTCAACAGAATAATCTGAAAATATTTGTCTTTACGTGATTCAAAAATAAATAATTTAGCAAACTGAAGAAGTGTGACAACTTTTTGTTGAGAGATTATTTTGCTAGTCTTTCGTAAAATTAAATAGATATAATTAATGTGGTAAATGACTGAACAATTTGCTTGATATTGTATGTAATTTAAAAACCGCTATAGTTATCAATATCAAACTGTCATATTCAATTGCAATGTTATATTTCTGAAAAAAATAAATACATCTTTATATTATAACTGTCAAAAAATACATAAATCCTTAAAATAAATAATTCAAAATCTATTTTTTGTACAGAATTGCCAATGTAAAAAAAAAAAAAAAAAAAAAAAAAAAATTAGCAGAATACTTGTTTAAGAGATTGGAATTCACTCTTTATTTCTATCTAATTTACCCCTTTAAGCGATGTGTTGTTACTCCCCTTAAAAGGAGTGGTTTACCCGCATATTTCAAAACAGTGAATTTCCATCTTAAAGATTGGTTGAGTTTTATCAATATGAAAGAGTGAATTTTCTCTCTTTTATTTTGAATTATGTATATATGTATACACACACAATCAATAGCACATTTTATAAAAATAATCAAATATTAAAATTTAAAGAAAATAAAAAATGGAGTGAAGTACCAACAGGGCCAGTTTCGTCAGGGGGTGTTGTTCACATTGGCACAAAGTATGGCTTTTCTGCCCTGGCCCAAAACATAAGCTTAAACAAGCCAGTATACCCCAAAGCCACACCAAAAAGCTCAAACCAAAATATCAAAGCAAAATAAAAGAGGTTAAAGTTAATCTAAAATATATAAGTTAAAATCCAATGTTGCCAATATACATTTAATTAATAGTAATGAAAATTAAAATTAAATCCAGATCCATATCCAAATACAAATACAAATCTGCAAGAACCGAACCAAATACTATATGTAAACCAAATAAATACATAAATTTAACGACCAAGTGTAAACACTATTGGCATTTCAAGCTTCTTATAAGAACTTAAAGGCTTTGGTGACTCTTCTGTAGTATATAACTACGCCTTTCTTCACTCTTATAAGCACAATGTTCTACTAGCCAAATATATATAGTGTTTAATAAAGTTGATTGGAATGTTACTGTAAGTTAGAATATTTTCTAGTCCATTTATTTGTTTATTGATATTGATTAATTATTGCATATATATTATAGGTTCAATTAAGTTGATTGAAAATAATATTTTTATAAATTTTATTTGAAATATTTGAATTTCAAAAAAAAAAAAAAAAAAAAAAGTTTATTAACCTTGAAATTAAAATTATTAGCTTTATCATATATGTCGGTATATGTATGGTTATCTTTTTTAGTAATTAAAATATCTAAAAATTCAGTTTTTTAAGCTATCGGTATTTGTTTTAATTAGTTTTAATTCTTCAGGATATATATTTTTGTAAATTTTATCAAATTCTAAGTAATTAAAAATTATTAAATTATTATTAAGTTTATGCTTTTCAATTATAGCAATAACTGCTTTAATCAAACTAGATTTTAGCTTTCACAAATACATCAAACTAATTTGGATTCGTTGTCAAAGAACATTCAGAAGACTTTCATACTGGCAATGCCTAAATTTTGCATTAACAATTATCCAGTATTCCATGATTAGAACTTGATTTTATACAGAAATAGAAATGAGTGCAATATCTATCATATACTTCTACATTGCATGCATTATCTGTGTTTTTGTTTAAAATTACTTATAGGATACATAATTCAAAATTGTGTCAAACACGAATATAATAACAATTATATAACGTTTGTACCGTATAAATATAGATGTTGTTACTTGTGATACTTGGACAAGTCAAGCTCGCGATACCATTGATTATGCGAATTTACTTCAGTAGGGTTCGTCTTTCGTTAAACCAGAGAACCACGAAGGTGAATGTAAGACTTTGCTCTAAAGTCCTCCGATAGATGGCACTACCAGAGGATCCACTCCAACAATTTTGACATTGAGCTGAAGGTGAAGGATATTTTCTCCGGACCATAACACCCATGGTAAATGCTGAACGACCGACTCCAGGACTTTCGATTCCACAGATTTAATGAGCAATTATATGACATGTACTCGGTGAGTCTTCGGCAGCATTGCGAATCAAACCCCGCTTTCTGAATAGCAGGCCGATGCCTAAACCACTAGGCTACTACGGTCCATAAGTATAAATGAAATTATAATTAATTTTTCTTTCACAAAATAATTTTTGAAAATTTAAAAATACAATGTAAAAAAGAAATCTTTATGCACGTTGTTTTATAAAATATACGAGTGTTTGATGTATGCTTATCAGTAGAAAAAAATATTATAACAATAGGTAATTATATTTTTTGTAAAAACAGATAATGAAAAAGGATAACTAATAAAAAAAAAGTAATTAATCCTACATTAATATAAAATCACATATAATATAAAGAAACATTGATCGAAATTTCAACATAAAAATATAGCAGCGTAATAAATTATTTTAACTGCAAATATTTGCTGATTATTTATATGCATATATTTGTAAAAAGACGTGAAATCTGATGAAATGAGTCAATAAAGAAATTGTTGGTTTTTACTTATATATATGTAAATGTAACTGTAATGGTGGAAATGTTATTAATGAATATTACAAAATGATATAAAATTTAACATTTTCTATAAAAAAGATTAATTGGTTGATAATATTAGCAACAAAAGATACAATATAAAAATTATTAAATATTTGGAGACGGGTGATTCACAAATTTAAATATTATTCTGGTTATAACATACTCATATTTTTTAAAAATAAGAAAAAATTGAATATAATTGATTAAATGAAATTTATATAAAGGATACATATGATATACATACTTAAATAAGTTTTAGTTTACACGAAAGCAATATTTTTGACATTAATAAAAAATACTAAGTATAGTAAAACATAAATGATATTGAAACGTTTATAAAATGTAATTAAAAGATAAAAAAAATTATTCATTTGGATACAAAATAATCCACTAAATTTCTGAACTTAATGGACGGAAGAATTAGTAGAGTAATTTAAACGAAGGGTAAATTCGAGTATTTATTTCATCTTTAATATTAATGAAACATTTTAGCAAATTAAGTTTTGTTCTCATCTAAAAATAAGTCAACAACCAGCAACAAGATAAAAAATTAAATTATTTAATGAGTTTGGGGAAATTATCCATTCATTTTTCCCTTTTTCCCTGTCCTAGATCAAGTGAAGATATACTGGGTGAAAACGTACTTGGAATCATTGTTTCTTTACGTAATATCATAAATAATATCACCTAAAAGAGAATATTTCATTTCAGGTAAGCATTCATAATCCTTTACTTTCGCAAAAAGTTTTAATTTCATATTTTCATTCCATTTTTGGGCCTTTTTTTCTCCGTTTATATGTTTGAAACGCAATGCGATATTACTATTCAGAATAATAACACATGAATAATGGTACTTTAAGATAAAAACGTTTTATATGATTATATCATCAAAAATATTATTATGAAGTTATTTAAAGATATTTTATTAGAGATAAAAAGAAAAGTCTAAGTAAATTGATGCAAAAGATGCCTTAGTGATAACTTTTCCGTTAAAAGAAATGTTACGTTCCCAAGTACTCAAGAGTAAAATATAGCTAAATACCGAAAAATTTAATTTTGTTTCATTGAAGAAAATGTCATTACATTATACATACGCAATCGATCATCGTTAAATAATTTACGCCAGAAATAAAAATTGGCCTTAAAACAAATTTTGTCAAAAAGTGATAAATATTTAATTTATAAAATGTAAATAAAATATTTATATTATTTTTAAGCATTTTCTAAAATGTACCTAAGCAAATGGGATATTTTCGACTGTATAATTTATGATTTTTTTTCTTTCCTGTTTCGGCGATTATCGTACGAAAGTATAATGGAAAAGTATCAATTTTGCTTATGAAACAAACTTCATTTGGATGATCAGAGCTATAATATTCATTTCTTACGTCATTTATGAAAACAAACTTGCCGATTTCATCAATAAACAGACGGCTGATGGCTTATGATCGCAAGAGGAGATTTTGCATGTAATTGCATTGGAAATGTGATTTGCTATGAGCTCCTGGAAAAACTAACTATAATTGTTTTAAAAAATGTTTTATCACGCACATAAAACTTAATATTATTTTATTCACTTTTAGGATGTCAAAATCATAAATTTTAACAATACCATGCTGTTTGCTGTGAGTTTAATTTCTCTAAAAATGGTTTCAAAGAATAAGATTCAAGCTCCTAGGTTGGCGAAGACTTAGTTCAGACCTGAATTCTACAGCAAACTTTTGGGAATCACATTACGTGTACGATAATAAAAGTAAATATGATTGCTTACGATTTGGAAATAGCATTTATTATTGAATGCAATTAAATTCCTAATTATTTGCTTGGACACTTAATAAATTTAATAAAAAAAATAGAATAGCAGATGTATTCAGAAAAATTGTGGATCAACAACACTTAAATTTGGAAAATAAAATTGCTTTATTTTGAGATCTTTTAACATTTTGACTGGTATTAAATGGAAATTTATGAAAATGTTGGTAAAATATTTAGTATATATATGAAATATTTCAGTTTATATTATATTGCATTTATTTACAGAATAATTAATTTTTTAAAATATTATATTATTTAAAAATCACAAAATTTAAAATGGTCGCATAATTTTTTAATGCACTACATACTTATAACACTGAAGTTTTTAAATAAAAATGTTCTTATAAAACTGCAACTGTATTTTTAAAAATATATCAAAAAGAATGATTTGAAAAAATTAATGAATATTTTTTAGCAATCATATGAAATATGTTAACTTAACTTTTTTCCTTACTAGGGCTCGAATCAAAACTTTATAAACTTAAGCTTTTAAATCTTTGGCTAAAATTTCAATATTAATAGAGTTTTTTCTTTTTTTCTTACATAACACTAACTAAAATACATCGGTTTATCTATTAGTTTTAAATAAAAAGAAATTGAATTTTCTTATCATTGCATTTATAGGAAAAGTTCTTTACCCAAATTAAATTTTTTGCTAGTTATATTAATAAATTTATTTTGTGACCATGATTTATAGCATGAATATTTCATTGAAATAGAAAAATATATTGAATAGAATAATTATTCGTAGCATGCAATAGAAATATTTTCTCATGAACCAAAACACTTTAATTCTCAATGTTCAAGGAATAAAATTATTGTGATTTTTATTTCACGGATGATGAAAGAGAAATATATGCAATACTGCTCTTCAATTAGGGATATTGGATTAGAATCATAAAATATTAATATTATGATAAAATATTTGATATTTTTACAGGAAATTGAACTTTGCAATTGAAATGCTTTCGCAGTTTAACAAGAAAAACAAATTAAGAAAAGGATTTTCTTTCTTCAAAGCTGTTGCATTTGTCCTCTGTGTGGGCGGATTTACGAAGCAAATCATCGACTTTATGGCTCAGTTCTATACGTACCCGACCGTAACGAACATTTTCATTGAAAAACCAGAAGATTTTCTTTCCCCAGCTGTTACAATATGCAACAATAATGTGTAAGTACACTGCTGTACATTATTACATCAACAATCAACAAGTTTATGTTTTTCATGGATATTTAATATTTGACAAAACTTGATTTTTGTGTCGCCCTCTTTTATTTTGATAATAAGAATTAATGAAAACGAGGAAAATGCGATAAAATAATAAGTTGTGATTAGGAAAACAGTAAAAAAAATATGCATAAAAAACTTATTTATAACTATAACATGCCAAGTTGTAAGGGAAAAAATGACTATTTCCAATGGTACTTTAAGCTGGAAGGAATTCGAATAATTGATAGTAAAAATTATCGATTTCTTTAAATATCCCCATTTCTTATCTAAAACTGTTAATACACCTATATACAGGCTACACTTAGTCTATTTCCAATAGCAATTAAGATAGTTAACCAACTCAGAATATATTTTTGGATGAAAAATGTTTTATTTCCAATATTTCACATCAAATTATAAATTTAAATTACACATATTTTAAAAGCTGTTTATCTCTACTTATTTAAAACAGTTAAAAAGCATTTTGAATTATGAAATGATTTAAATTTTAACTCTTTCAAAAAGATATGTAATTCAGTCATTATGAATAGATTTAATTGTAAACTGCTTAAGATGCTGTCAAACCGGAAAAGATTAATGGATTCTTTATACGGTTATTCCTATTAGTTTATATCTATTATTAGCATCACCACATGTAAGAATAATCTTATTTATGTTGTTGAAAATAAAAAAGATGCGCTATATATTTTTGCAAATTAAATCTCATGATATTTCCTTAATTCATTTCAGTGTTCTGAGAAGTAAATTTTGTGCCAAATATCCGACTAAATGCGTAAAACCTGACAATATAACTGCTTTTTGCAAAGAAAAACCTTACTATTGCAATAAAATAAACATGTCTGATTTCTTTGTAAGTATATATTTTGCTATTCTTTTTTTTTAACTTTTACCGTCGAATAAATTTTTACAAATAAATTTTATAAACATATTAGATATCTTTCGATTTCTTACAAATTCCCAGTTTCATCACCTCATTTCAAATTTTAGTTTTAAATTTCAAATTTTAGTTAACAAATTTTAGTTTTAGCTTAGTGGAAATAGATAATTTAAATTTTAAAATAACAAAATGCCATTAACTTTATATTAAATTATATATATATAAGAAACTGGATGAAAGGAAAATGAAACAAAGTAATATCAGGGTCAGCTTCTTCAGGGGGCGTTGACCACATTGGCACAAAGTATGGATTTTCTGTAGTGGCTACATACTAAATATATATATTTGATATTTGTAGGTATATATGTTTGTATGTATGTATGTAAATTATCCCCTTGGCAACTTAGCTTAAAAGATATAGATTGATAATAATATAGTAATTAATAAACGTTAATTAATTATATCGTATGAGGAACATGCACTTTTATTTTGTTGCAGATTCCAAACAGTACTGAACTGTGGAATCATTATTTTCAAAAAATGACAGCTGAGGATTTTGATTTGTTGACTCCACGACTGCATGATTTGAGTCATCATCCTTCGTAAGAAAAACTTTATTCGATTTCAATTATGGGAAATAACTTTAAAAATTGAAGGAATAACTTTGAGTGACTTGTAATAATTCTGATAACATAGTAGTTTCTTATATGGAATTTATCAGTAAAGCAAAAAATGATTAATAAAAATTTTGAAATATTTTGTAATATTTATTTATTAATTCTTTTATCTTTTGTAATTCTTTTATAAAGAATATTTGATTAGCCTATTTTTCAATTAACATACATTGTTAATGATTTCATTGTGTGTTGGACAGTTTTAGATAGATATTTGTTTTATATTTTCCAGACAATTTGAAGGCCCATTTTATTATTGGCCGTATCTTAATCAATATGTGAAAGATAAAATTCCATGCTTTACATACAATTCTCATATTTTTGGAAATGAAGAACCTCGGCAATTATCCTTTAGTAAGTTGTGTATACATTATTGTTTTCATGAACGTTTACCAAATTATTTATTTGCTTATGTTGCTTTCTCTTCTGACTTTTCATTTATATTATCTAAAGACATGAAACACAGTTAATGATCTCATAATTTTAAAATGTGAAAAATAGATGAATGGTACTTTTTCTCCCGAAATGGTACTTTCTCTTTTATATTTCATATCCAAGTACCACAGAATATTGCATCGTACGACATCTTGGCATTTTATTGGCTAAATAATAATAATAATAATAATAGCTAGAAAAAGTTTGATGAGATCAAATATTATTGAACGTACTACATTCCTGGCATAAGAAAAAGTATATGCATTGTGCATAAGGGCCTTAGACCGTTACATGAGGTTATAAGAGAGTGCAGGTGGTTGATCAGGAAAAGAGTCGTTTTCATTATTGAAAAGCATATATACATAGCGATGTAGGTAAGCCACCCCAAACTGTATCTTTTAGGTTAACGGGTTCAGAACACTCGACCTTCAACAAGTGCCTTGTCATTTTGATCTACATTCTTGTGACGAGATCACTTTTGAGCCTGCACCTTTCTCTCCACATTTACTCCACACCAGCAGAAGGACTTTGGACGTCACATATTAACATGGACCCACGGAGCTCTAGCAAACCAGTGAGGGAGAGTAACGTGGTTATCCTCCCAATCACTGCCCGCGGCAAATGATGCTTCATTTTACTGACCATAACGGGAAGAAGTGTGAAGTTACTGAGTCACTGCAGCTCATTATCGGAAGATAGAGGATTTCTTATTTAATCGAATATCCTTCGTGTTTCTTAAAGCTAACTAGGGACTTTAAATGGGTGTTAGACTCAATGTCCTCCAAGTGAAATAATAAATCGGCTTTGGCAGGTGAAGACATTTAGGTCTTCTTTTCTATCCCTGCTTTTATGTTACAAAGTCTCTTTTACCATTCCTTTATAACCTCCATCTAACTCTGGGCTAGATAGAAGTCAGAGAAGAAAAACTGGTTGAGTCCCAGTCTGGGCCAGGAAGAGGAAAGTATGCTAGTGCTCATACATGATTAACGTGTATCAATTTCAAAATATGATAAAAATTTGGCCTAATAGTAATTATAAAAATATGTAAATTCTGAGGAAATACAAGGAAACACACACACACACAAACACACACACACACACACACACACACACAAACACACACACACACACACACAAACACACACACAAACACACACACACACACACACACACACACACACACACACACACACACACACACACACACACACACACACACACACACACAAACACACACACACACACACACACACACACACACACACACACACACACACACACACACACACACACACACACACACACACACACACACACACACACACACACACACACACACACACAAACACACACACACACACACACACACACACACACACACACACACACACACACAAACACACACACACACACACACACACACACACACACACACACACACACACACACACACACACACACACACACACACACACACACACACACACACATACACACACACACACACACACACACACACACACACACACACACACACACACACACACACACACACACACACACACACACACACACACACACACACAAACACACACACACACAAACACACACACACACACACACTTGTCCATTTTTCCACAAAACCGAATATTTATTTATTGTTCTGCTCTCTCACTTTTTATGCATAATCTCTGATCTTTTAGAATTTTCATCCCAGTGATGACTTTGTAATAGCAACTATGTTTTACATTTTCTCATTTTATGCAGTGCAGAGAATTAATCTTACATATTTTCCTAGTACTCAATATCTTCCACCAAAAAGTTGACAAACAAGTACTTTCTCTTGTACTGGATATTCAAGAAGATGAAACAGCAGATCAAGATTCTCCCCCAACAGCTTTTATGAATATTCATTCTCCTTTTGAGATGGATAACGTGCAAGATTTCAGTATCATTCTGGAACCAGGAAAAATATATAAAATTTTCGTAAACATGGTAAGTACTTTTCAGTGCGCATACCATTATTATGTATTATAAGCTTTGTCCTGAAAGATTTCTTAAAACATTTTTGTAATGATCTGTCAGACTGTGTTGAATAAATTTTACTAAATGGAATTAACTGACTTTGAGAGTCACTATTTGGAATTATTCCTACTTTTATAAAAAGAATAATTTTGGAAGAAAATATCATTAAAGAATATTTTGGTCATGTAGCGAGAAATGATATTGTGTGAATATATTGTAAGTGTTTTGAGTTGGACATATGTTTTAAAGTTTTTTAATGGAATTTAAAGAGTAGTTAGAATACTGCGATATATCAATGCATTGCAATAGGTGGCTTTTCCAAAGATTAAAACCTTCAAGTTGCATTGAAATATCGATTCAAGAAATGCCTTGGAATCCATTAGAATGCCTTTATAATATTATCAATGTCATCATCCTAAAAGAAATGAAATTCTATATGTTTTTTTTTTAAATTAAAGTAGTCACAAGTAGTACATTACTCTTGCAATTACTCTAGTAATAAATAACTAGAGCCGGTGAATAGAATGAATACTCAATCTTTTTATGTTCCTTTATTCAAGAAAATGAAGGGTCAACCACGCTGAATAAAAGGATATTTTATAATACGAAGCATAAAAATTTTCACTTCTTGAAAACTTTTTTAAGGCTTTTGGAGGGAAATCAGTCAGCTTATACTGTCTTCTGACCTTCCAGTTTAATGGCCCTGCGCATTTGAAAAAAATACCATAGATCACTTTTTAAATGAATGCTGTCTCTTCATCTTCCTGAAGACAAGATCATTTTCTAAATTCCACAGTTTAGTTTCTTCATCAGCTGGAATTTCCAAAAATGATATATTTATTTCATCATCATTACAATTTTATAACTTCATTATTTTAAGGTTGCGTTCTCTATTTTTAGGAAGTTGAGTTCACTATTTTTAAGAAATGTCAAAAGGTTTCTTTACTGACACCAATATATTTTATTTTGTGTTTTGTTTATTTATAGGGATTACAATTTGTAATTATTATTGATTAATTATATATGTGATGACAGCTTTCATATAAAGTTTCTTTTATATCATTTGGTAGATGTAGAATAATTATTAACTAACACTTTCCGTATAGTAGTCATTATCAAGGTTTGCAGCTGATAAAGATATCCATGTATGATCATCTTTTCGATACTGAAGAACTTTTCATTTTTTTGTGGAATTCTGTTAACTTTTTTATTACAGTAGCAGAATATAAGCGATTATTTGTATATGTTAACTGTAAATGTTCAGCTCACTTTTGTTGACTCAATCCTATTTTAAATTCATAGATAATCATTGAAAATGAATGCCATTGTCTCAACTTAATTTCAGTTCCATCTAAGGTTTATTCTGTTCTAAAGTGATTGCAATTAGTCTGTAAAAATCATCTTCTCGCAAAAACTAGTTCATGTTTTCAAATCTATCATTTAATGTAAAATTCGATTTCTTTCCATTTACGTTTATGTCTCATATTTTTGAAAGCTCTTTGTACTGATTATGTTTATAGGGTCTTGGTTGAAAAATACCATGCAGAAAGTGAAAGTACCAAACACTATTTACTGACAAGCCATTTATTATGAGAACTATTACTAAGTAAAGTAACTGAATTGGGAACTTTTTCAAATAAAATGCTTTATCGCTCTCATGTATTTAAGAGATGCTATCACACATCTTCTTTAGAGGAAATTGTCACCAACAGAAAGCTGTATAATTTCTAACCTAACATCTTTATGAATGATCACATGCTAACAGTGGATAAACACCCTAAATACTTAAGATTTGTGTTGGACCCAGAAATTTTGGGCAACAAACATATTGATCACTTCGTGCAAAGGGAAAGAAAACAGATTAACATCTTAAGGTGCATCTCTGGTCGAAACTGGGGCTCAGACGCTGATACTTTACGAACACCTATGCATCATTAATTAGGCCAGTTCTGGTATACAACGTTCGTATTTATTGTTGTACCCGCGCTCATGGATCTAGTCAAGTACTGCTGACCTGGGGGGTATGCAACAACAGCAACAGAAGGAATTACATAACAATAAATTGAGAAGTATTCAGAAACAAACACCAGATCATTCGAACTCTGCTTTAGTGTTCCTCGCTTTATGTGAATATCATGATTCAAGACATTATCCATTTTGAATATTACACACTTAACTCATTAAAAGTGTGGATTTTGATTTATATGGTAAATTTTATTTCTAAATAATTTCATCAAAATTTTTTTAGGAGTAGTTATATTCCTTTAACACCCAAAGGCTTACTTTTACATTGTGCACATGTTACTTCAGAACACTATACATTTTGAATGTGGCGCACTCAATACTTTAAAAGTAAATACATTAATTTATATCATTAATTTTTTTATAAATAATGTTAATGTCGATATTTATTCGTTTTTAGGAATCGGTTGTTGTGGTAACATTTGACGGCTTACTTTAACACTGTGCACATGTTATTTCTGGGCCCTTGTACATTTTGAATCCGACACCCTTTCTTATTACACTTAACATGTACATGTTTATTAGTGTTAGTAAACTTTTTTGCTAAATAATGTTAACGTAACTATCAAATCTATTTTGAGGACTGATTGCGTTTCTGTACTATCAGAAGTCTTTTTTTTGTTTTAAGATGAAATTTCTTATGTAAAGTTCATTCTTCGTGGACTGCAAAATTTGTAAATACTCTTCGTAAATCATTGAATTAAATTTTGTTTACTTATCAATTTGCTTTGACAAAATGTATGAAATATCGGATAATATAAAAGTATTTAAAAGCACAGGAAACTGACTTTAACTTTCAAATTAAATTTAAACTGAATCACTTCAATAATTTAACTATTAATTTTATATAACTTTATTTAATAACTAACTATTAAATACACTAGTATAATAACCTGTACAAAGTATGCTTATTTAATGTAATATAATACATATCAAACCTGTAAATATATAAAGGAAGTAATCCTCATTTTACTATATACGATGGAAATTTGATTAAAATGAGATTTATAATTGCAAAATATTATAGAATATAAAGAATTAAAATTAATTTAATAGAATTAAGAATTAAAATAAATTAATGAAAAAATGGAAAAATATTTTGACATACATTTTATGGCAATATATCAATTAATACATGTAAAGAGTGTAGTTGGTTTTCCGAAATTTTAATATTAATTATTATGGAAACGAAATATTTTGCTTTTTTTCATTCTATAATACATTTATAGAAAATTATGCTCGTGATTACGAGCATAATTTAATTTAAAAAATGCTTTTCCTTAAGCAATTTTGTGTAATGACATTATAAGTAACCTTTAATTTGAAGGTTTTACGAAAATATTTCACTTTTGCTTTTGATATATTGTTGAATTAAAGGATAATGTTTTCCGAAAAGTTTTAATGACAGTTTTGCGCACATTTACTGAAATCACTCTCTTTAGCTCTCTTGAATATGTGTTTAATATTGCATAAATGTCCCGATATTTAACTGCCGATAGTTAAAATTAAATAAGCCCAAACTTCTTAATTTGCAGGAGAAGGAATTACTGCTGCCTCATCCGTACATAACAGACTGCCATGATTACGAAGAATTGCGGAGAGGAAGTAACAGAACCGGACCTCGTTCTCAACAGGTGTCTGCTGATTTATAATACAAATTAACTTAATATAACAATAATAATGTCAGATAATAATAATTATTATTCGGTTTGAGGCTTGTTTCCAGAGCTCGATTCATTGCGAGCTCAATATTGATTGGGAATGGGTCATTAACCCATATTTTAATAATAAATTCGCTGTTATCTTAAATTAATATCTTTACATGTAACAATATATAGATTTCAGTTCCTCCTTTTGTCTGTTTATATCTCATTTTTCAGGTGTAGATGTCTGTTTCTATTCAAAATTAACTCTAAATAGTTGGCTAATTTAATTTAATTTCTGTTTGAAAAGTTGATAGTGCTGATTCTCCAAATATTGGGTTCATAATTTTCTTAATTGCATTATAATAATTACGATGAGAGGATTTTTGTTGTATCATTAAGATAATATCTCAAGAAAAACAGTGCTTTGTTTTAACTTATATGAAAACATCCGACATAAAAATTAGAGTTATTGAAGTAAAGCATAAACAAATATATGATTACTGAGAATAGTGTAACTAATTTGAGATTTCTGAAAAGGAAACACTAAGTGCTTATAGTTTGCATTGATTAAATATTTGTTTTCTTTCAATTAATGAAAACATTTCAAGGTTGTTGATTCTTCATCAAAGACAAGCCATTATTGAACAGTTGGAAAAGTGTATTGCCTTTCAGCCCCTGCATTTATGTGTGAATGGTGACATGTCAATGTGAATTAATGCATGTTTATACTAAAGTTCCTCTTGTTTGAGATGTTAATATATATTCTAATATCCATGAAAAGTTTTTCCATAAGTCTATATTTGATTTAGACGTATTTAAGTACATGAGTTTTAATTTTACGAAATTTTGTTACTATAAAATAATATTTTAGATTGTGTTTCTAAGTGGATGCTTAAATAAGATGCAGAAATTTATTTCATAAGCAAGTCGCAAAGGGTATAATATACGTTATTCATATAATTTGTTATTTTATATGATTTGAAATATGAAATATTTGAATCGTTATAAAAATTATTATGCAAATAATGATCAAAGTTTCATGAATAAATAAAACTATCATAATTGTATTTCTTGTCTACAGCTTAAAAAATTTACTATATTATTGCAGTTAACATCTGCATTGGACGAATTTTCAGGATATATCATACATAATTAAGTTCTGAAAAAGAATATCGAATAAATATTGTACTGTCTTTATCAGAAAAATACAGGCAATTTACCTATTCTAATTATTTATCTAAATCATTGTTTTTTAATGTTATAATAAATGATATTTAAATTATAATAAATGCTTTTAATATATTAATTAATAAACAATATATATCATAAAAATTAATAAATTTAAAAAATTTATATACAAGTTGTAAATTATATATTGATACTAAAATGTATATTATAAAATTGTATTTAGGAATTTTTTAAAAATGATTCATTTAGTCATGATTTTTTGACAAACAATAATTTCCTAAAAAGTGAATAAAATCTTTATTATTAAAAATTTTTTAATAATTGTAATGGAATTTCTTTAATTAGACCTTATTTCCAATATATCATTCATTTTTTAAAAAGTGTAACTTTTTTCGACGGAAAATATTTTATTCACAAGAAATTTTATACTAAAAAACAAGAAAAAACATACAATCCTCTTTTTAAAAATAAATATATTTTTATCCCATTCCAAATCAAATGTAAGCCAAGACCTTCGCGAGAGCAGAACAGATGCGAGATACTGCAAAAATAAATAGAGGCCTCCCTTAATAAATCAACAAGTGAAATACGGATTTCAGAGTAACAAAATGTCCAGCAACATAACGAAAACCAATTTTCTTGAAAGAAAGAAAACAAGCTGTTATCAAATAACATTTCGTTATTACATTACACATGTTCTTAAAATAACTTCGTTACTGAAGAATGAACTTTTGTTATACAACATTTCGTTCTTGTATAACAGTCAGTTCTTTGAATAACGAACTTTCTTCGGATAACACTTCGTTCCCGCATAACTGTTTCAGTTCACGTGCTATTACTGACGTTAAAAGTTGATAGGCCAAACTAAAGTAATACATCTCCAAATCTGCTTAGTTGCGCAGAGATATTCAAAGATGAAACACGATTTTCAAAATACCGGTTACTAAAATAATTTAAATAATAGATAATTGTTATAAAATAATAGTTACGTTAAATAACGACCATTTTTTGCACCATATTATATGAGTTTCTTGGACGTAATTCCAAGAAAAATCTCATAAGGAACACAATAAGTATATTTATGCATCATCTCATGAAAGTATTGAGTAAAACTGTGATAAATGTTTGTACTTCAAAAAAAAATTAGATGTACGTGCTTGAACAGTAAGTCTACAATGTCAAAACTTTTAATTGCTCTGATAACAGAAAAACAGATAAAAGATAATTTTAAGCAATACAGAATAATATACAAATATAATTCTAGCCGATTCCAGAACCAAGTAAGATTTTAAAATGAACTTGTCATAGAAATATCTTGCTGAAATTAAGTAGTGAATATTTTTTAAAAGTTCTTAGTGCAAATTTTAAAAAACAATGAGTAATTAACAAAAAAACTTGATTACGAATATACGGATATTCTTATGATGCAAAAATAAAGGAAAGAACGGTATGAGAAAGGAATGGAGGTATATTTTACATAAACCTGATTCATTTCAAAATCCGCAAAATTTTTATAAATGTATTATGCTCTTTTAATATCATTTTGATTAATTAGAGTGCGGAATACGATTAAAAAATTCTAAAAGAAAGGATTAAAATTTAATATATATATATATACATACTTTACATAAAATTCATAATGAGAGAGCATATGGTTACTTTGATAACAGAAATACAGAAGAAAGATAGATGTAAATTGTATCGGATAATACCGATGATGATTCTAATCAGTTCCAAAATTAAAAGATTTTACTTTTCTCTGCTTAAAATTATTATTTCGATGAAATTAAATGGCAAATGTCAGTAGAAAGCTCTAAAATAAGAGATCAAAGAAATATAATAAGTTACTAATAAAAATTGAGACAATTCCGATGATACAAAAACAGAGGGTAAAAAGTATAACATCCAATTATAATTAAAAAATTTCTAAAATCCCGAAAGGTTTTAACTTTTGTATGCCATTAAAAAACGATAAGTAGGGGAAGAAAAAGGCCTCTTTGGAGGAATATGTTGTTATATTCTAATAACGCAAAAACAGAGGAAACGGAAATATAAAATTTTTAGTATAATTTCCTATTATAATTCTATTCCGTTCCGCAAAATCCAGGAAAGTTTAATATTTTATAGACTTTAGAAATATTTCGATAAATTTTAGTAACCAATATTATTCAAAAGTTCTAAAAAAGAAAGGATTAAATAACAATAAATGTTGTTATAATTACTTTGAGCCATTAATACTGATTAGAAATTTTTGTATCTTGAACATTAGCACTATAAGAATGGACAATAGATTTCTTGATGAGATTGTAAACCTCAACAGTTTTTTTTACTTTCTTCTTAAAGTATGCTTCTCCGTAAAATTGCCTTTGCTAATGTTGTTATTGTTACTTATGACACTTGTACAATTCAAGCTCGCTATGCCGTTGGCTGCGCAAATTTTAGCCCGTAGGGTGAGTCTTTCGTTTAACCAGAGCACCAAGAAAGTGAACGTTCGACTTTGCTCTAAGCTCCTCCGATTATTGGCATTACCAGAGGTTCCACAACCCCAATTTTGACACTGATCTAAAAGGGGGTTATTTTGTTCAGACCCATTGTAACTGCTCAACCATCCACTGCAGAACTGTTGATTCTACAGATTTAAAGAGTACGTATATCGCTAGAACTCAGTGGTCTTTAGTTGTATTGGGAGTCGAACCAAGCCCTTTTGGGCCAAAGGGTGATGCCCCAAAGTCTAAACTACCACGACCCGTTTGTTAATGACTACGTGGAGGGTAAAATATTGCTTGTAGGGAATGGCAGATGTTCCCTTCAGACTTGAAGCTTATAAAGAACTCTTGCGATGTTATTATGAAAAAAACTAAAGGACTCCAAAAACTTCAAAACATAAACTTATTTAACAAAAGACAAAATTATAAAAAAGATTAATATTTGTGTTCACTAACCACATCTATCTCATTCCTGCATAATATTCAAAGTTAGTTGAAAAACGCATCTTTTTCAGTCAACTCCTGGCACCAACGTTCTCCCCTTCTCATCCTCCTTACCCGACGCTCTTGGAATCTCAAGTGCTGATTATGAGTCATTACATCGCCATCGGTTTTACTCCGTGTCCACTTTTCCTAATCTCTTTATTCTCTTGGACTTCAAAAGTACATTACAGGAAGACTAAATAATATTTGAAACAGTATTTGTTAACCACATCATAAAAACTTTATTAAATGTCTTAAACATTGTATGCATATAAGGTGAACAACACTTTTAATATGGTATATAATGTTTGTTATGGTTTTAAACTTGTTTTCTAAAGAAAGCGGTATATAATATTATTCTATAACTTATCAAAATTCCATATTCCTTTTATCTATGTAAATTGTTTTGTTTCATGAAGAAACATATTTACTTGTTTCATGCCTTACATCCTTTTAATCAGAGGAGTATTTGTCTCTTTTTACTTCTAAATTGCTAAATATTTAAAAGTAGATGCAAATAAATCGCAAATACTCTCTGTTGAGTGGGCATCATTTTTGACTCCTCTTCTTAATTTCAGCAAATTTTCTGTATCAGTATTGATGTAATGATTTGAAATTTAATTTGAAACTGAAAATTTCCTTTAAAATAGTCTTTTTTAAGAATAAATTACATTGAACAACGAATTAAGCATTTTCTGTCTATAACAATTATAAATTTAAACTTTAAGAAAGTATTTAATTTTTGAGAGAAGTACAGACTTTGAAAATAAAAATTATTTTTTTGTCAGAAAAGCGTCATTTCTTATAAATAAATATGGAAATGTATTTGATTTCTATGCATCTTTTTTCGCTTTTTTTTTTCATTTTTTCTTACTCTCACATTTTTTTGTTTATAGGTCTGCGCTAGTATGTGTCAAGATAATGCCTACTTTGAATGTCAAAATTGTTCAATGGAAGTATGGAGAAAACCCCTTCAAAGATGTGCAGGTAAAGATGATATTATAATAACTGGAAATAAAACACTTCTTCAGTAAATATCATATTTAATTGCCCCTAAAAAATGCAATAGCCTTGAGAAATTTGATTGAAAAACTTCAATTATAAATTAACTGATTTATTATTAGAATTAAAAATACTAATTATAAATATAACCTTTAACAAACATCTCTTATTCAATTTTATTTTGAACAGTAGAATGTTGGGAAAAGATTCAGAAATGGGAAAATTCTGTAAACAATTTGCAACGAAAACATCAATTTAATATGTACAAGTTCGACAATTTTTATAAATCTGTTCATATTTGTTGATGGTATATTATACTATGGTCAATTATTATAAAATAAATATTCATATTGATTTCATTTCCTACGTGAATTATTTTTTTAACTAACACCTTCACTGTAAGAAATCCTTATTCATTTCAAAACAAGAATCGATAAATTTGCACTTTTCGTCGTATTTTCTGAACTTAAATAACGTCATTTCAGTCTTTGCTTTTCTAAGCAATATGGTGTTATTTGAGACATCTCTACAAGTTACAAAAATAACAAAATGTAATTTCAGAATATTTTTTTTTAATTCTCTTTAATAATAAACTGTTTTGTGAAGAAAAATTAATAAGTTTTTTTTATGAGATAGAAATATTAGCTGCAACATGAACAACTGCCCATGTAAGAAATTTTAAGCTTGCGAACTGTACAGAATCTTAACTTTTTCTTTCTTTTTTTTTCTTTCTTTCTTTCTTTTTTTTTTTTTTTGATAATATGCCTCATGTCTACAGACTACATTGGTTTGGAAAAACTGTAGAAACTATGTAAATTTTAAGTAGTCAGCTATGAAATGGCATCTTGCGATCATTTCAATGAACGCACAATTCAGTAGAAGGTCAGACATATATCAGGAACAAAATGTCACAAGAACCGTAAGGGATGAAAAGGCATGTTTTTAGGACACACTCTTGAAGACTGGAATAAAAAGAAGGACAGAAACGCTATTAAAGATATTGTCAGTAAGTGTAAGGGTATTTCTTTATGATCTATGCTTAGAAGAAAATCATCTGATCTTCTTCACATGTTGAAAAATTTTAGGAAAGTTTGAGGAGAAGCGTATTAGCAGGTTAAGAGTTTTAAATCATCACAAATGTCTCTTCACGCGCTTGGGACACCTTACAAACCATGCTAAAAATTTTATAAGAATTTGCCGCACCAACAGCAAGATAAAATTTGCACTGAATGATTGAGATATCCACCTTCTGGTGAAAGCAACCGAAATCAATCAGCAAATATCATTCCGCAGAAAAATGTACACCAATGGATGTAGAATAAATGTAGAGTACCAAATAAATGTAGAGGTTTGCTGTTTTCATACGACTTAAAAAATGGCCTATTCACCATACATCACGAACGTTGTTTCCTTTTAAAAGTTTACCCTTGGCGCTACCATTTAGAGTAGTGAAAGGAGCACAAAGAATCAAGAACAGTTAGATAATCTAGTGCTAAGTATAGAGAGATTGTGCGGAGAAACCACTGAGTAAGGGAAAAGCATCTATACTGAGCAACATCTGATTGTTTTTCATTATCTTATACTATGGGTCTCCAAACTTTGCTGCATTAAGATCATATTACTTATTCCAGTAAATTCCAAAGACCAAAACAATTTTAATTCTATACCAATAATTTCTAGATTAGTCACCGTGCAAGTGCTCTCAACAAGCATACCTTTTCTAAATTCGCTGATTCTATTACTACAATTATTATGGTGCGCATCAATAAGACCGTGACATTTGACGATATCTAACGGGTCAAAGGCGTAAATAAATAAATAATATCCTTTATCGCTAACAGATGCCACTAGTTTAAAAAACGTAGTAACAATTAAACATTCGTGAATAACTTCATTGTTTTTAGAAGTCTCGAGTGTATGCCACTCACTTCGATATCACAGTACTTGAAGAATAAAAATTTAGGGCCAAAAAAGTGAGTCAGTCTAACTAGGGAAGACGAAAAATTCGAAACTGCGTCGATTGGGAAATAAAGTAATGTGTAACCCTGTTTTAAAAAAAGACCCAACATCGGATATACGTAGCTGTATTGTGATTTAACTTGTGTATTGTCATTTTATATGTTATTTACTAGTATGAGAAAGAAGCGAAAAATAAACAGGACATGTAAAACATTCTAAGCTCAATGTAACTTTCAATATCTTGTGATCCAATCCAGTAATCATGTGTAAAGTTTGATTTGCAATGAAACCATAGAGATTATCAAAGAATATAATATTTATAGTCATTATGAAACGAAACATTTTCAAAATTACTCAAAATATACAGGAAATTTCCAGATAGAAAAATTTAAAGCTTTGAAGAGCGTATTGAAATCGCAAGTCAAAATTGAACAAGAGTCTACAAGTAATTCAAGCTTTCATGTGGTTCTTCAAATCACAGAACATGGAAAACCATTCACCAATGGAGAAATGATCAAAGAATGGGTAATTGGACTAGATGAATAAATGTGCTCCAAAAAGGTAAATTTATTTTTTAACTGTCAATTTTTCAGTAAACCGCAAAGTGCAAAATATTGCAGAAAATACATGATCTCAAAAATATTATTGCAGAAAGTTTATTCTTGGGTGATTTTCTCTGGCTTTGTAGGAAACAAAAGACGTGTGAGATACGGCTAAGGTTTTGATTTCTATTCAAGAAGTAAGTAAAAGTTATGAAGAGCGTGAACACCCTTTTGAAATTGATATTCACAGCACAACTACGGGAGAAGACATTTTTATGGGAGTTAACAATGACATTTTTAAAAAGAACCTTCGTTGAAAAAGCATGAAAATGATTATATTTTACGGAGGCAAAAATTTGTGGTAAAAATAAGAGTGGTTGCACTTGTGTCAAAGACAGTAGAAAATGAGGGTGATTCAAAACCATTACTTTTACATTGTATCATTCAACAACATTCTTTGTGCGGAAAATTTTTGGATATATCTGAAGTTCTAAAACCTATCTTTTCATTATTGATTTCATCAGATCCATTGGGATGAATCACCAACAATTCGGCGAGTTTATTGAAGATATGGGAGAAGATGATTTACCATATCATACTGTCAAACATTGGTTTAGTTGCGGAAGGGTCAATTAGTACTTTTTTGAACTTTGAGAACAAATTTAAATTTTTTT
Source organism: Latrodectus elegans (assembly GCA_030067965.1). Classification (NCBI taxonomy): domain Eukaryota; kingdom Metazoa; phylum Arthropoda; class Arachnida; order Araneae; family Theridiidae; genus Latrodectus; species Latrodectus elegans. Next base: position 92,554,024 of record CM057811.1, read on the forward strand.
ACATCAAAAGCATAGCTGTCTGATTGGAATACAAAATAACGAGTTTCGGTGAAAGTTAGCATTCTATGCCTATTTGACAAAATATATGAACGAACTAGATGCAAGGAGAAAGTCAGATTCTCCTTGATCACACTACTCTTATATCAATTCAAAGGAATATAATATTGTTTCAATCACAATTGCATAATAAATGTTTCATACATAAAACATGCTGCACAACTGAGATTGAGTTGCCTGTCTATTTTGCACATGATATTTTGAGTACTTCGAAGATAAATTTTGATACATGTTTCTCAAACTTTGATGTCCTTGTAAACGAAATTAAGAGTTTTCAAACTCCTTTTGATACTGGCATTACAACCTTTGCCCCGAAACTTCAAATGGAAATTATTGTTTTCTAGTGTAATGATACAATTCAGAAAAAAATCAAAATTTATTTTTGTTGGAAAATTATCAGTGTTTTCCACTGATACCATTTGATAATTTGCATAAATATGTTCATGGGCTGTGAGTAGCACCAAACACAGAAATTTCTAAAAAAGGAAGTGCACATAGAATGCTTACAGATCTATAGATAACCGATGAGTGTTTTAAATCACTTTTTACAATTGAAAGAACAAAATTGATCCATAACGTGTTTTAACGAGAATGAATCCCATTGTTTCACTCGCGATAATTGAGCTTTTCTGGTCCTGAGGGATTATCAGCATAAAAATCACATATGTTTCTTTCAGAATATATACATTCCAAACACTGATATATGTACATATGAAAAACTCCTTACCTCAACATTTTATGGTTACCTCGGGATGTTCATTAGCTTATAATGTTAGTGGGATTCATTTCAATCATTTATTGGTTGTTATGCTTATGTTGAATTTTCGACGTTTCATGCCTGTCATTAAACTTTACGTAGAAAGCGAATAAAACCGAGTTCTTATCACGCATGATTTTTTTTAATCCAATTTATTATCCATAAACAATAAGATATTCGCTGTCACGGGCAAAATTGATGACACTGGTGGTCCAGATAGGGTCTGAAGATTGTAGTTCTTAGACATTTGTCTTATATACAAACAATCATATTGCGGTAATATGAATTATTACAGGAAGAAGAAGGCATATCCTATACCAAAGAACATGTGCTTATTGTTCTCCCTGGACAAACAATCATATATATTGTTAATATAAATTCAATGGAGTTTTTTTGTTTGATTCCGTATACTCCCCTATCTTCCGGGAGTACCCAATTCTATTTACCAACAAGATAGCACCCAAATGCACATTGCTCTCTGCAGCCAACATGACATGCAAGGTGTGCAGCTGCTACCCTGGCAACCTTGTTCGCAAGATTTTTCACTTGTCAAACCCATTTGAAATATGATTGGGCGCTATTTGTAGACCATACCACTACTTACTTCAGTAGACTCACTTTAGGAAATGCTTGATAGGTAAGAGGGAGCCATTCCTCAGTATGTCACAAGTACTCAGTTTTTGGACATGTCTAAATTCATGTATCTCAGTCCAAGTTCGTCCTATAGCATACTGACCTGACCCTGTTCTCGTTCTGTATTATGCAGATCATTTCGAAATACATATTATTATTCATTACTGTGTCTCTCAACCAGCCGAGTTTTGTCATATTTTGGCAACTTTTTCTTGGTGTTGCGTTTTAAATATGTAGCAGTCTATATATAGGAATGTAGAATATTCCATAATTTTTTATCAGTAGGCATGATGGATTCAAAAATATTTATTAAATTTTATTCAAAAATTCGTGAAATTTTAGGTCCTAAGAAGACTATCTGTGATGTTCGGGAAGCAATAAACAATGGAGTAGACTGCATATCAAAATGTAAAGATGAATGCACGTAAGTATTATATCTGTATAAAGTTAGTCTTAACAAAACCGTATCATTTTTCTTTCAAAATAACGGAAACTTTTGGCTGTACTTATACGTATTTTAAATAAGAAGTACAGAACTTACAAACACTATGCTAAATATTTTATGCTTTGTTAATTCAGTATATGAGAATAAATTGAAAGTGAATATTTTAACATGTGAAATAAATGGTAAATTTCAAAACTAATCAAAGACGCTTTGTTAAGGGCTTAATTAGATGAAAGTTTATAAATCTTTATCTGATTTGTTATATTTTGTTCTAAGCAGACAAAGCAGGCGCCAGTAGCGACACCTACATTGTGTTTAAATGAAGAAATTGTTCAGCCGATTCCTCATACACAAATTGCATTTAAACGTTGTTGCCTGGTGAAAAGTTGTGATGCGTCGTGTAAGAAGGAGTACTGCGTACCAGCACGTTTCTGACTTTGATAAAGGTCGAATTGTAGCGTACCGGGATTGCGGTTTATCTTATAGCAGTATTGCTGCTCGCGTCGGTCGAGATCCAATGACTGTTAGCAAAATATGGAATCGATGGGTTCAGGATGGTAATACGGAACGCCATGCGGGATCTCAACGGCCACCTATCACTAGCAGCCGAGAAGACAAGCATATTATCCGCATGGCCGTAATGGATCGTACAACCAATTCACGAGCCGTGAGTCAAGAAACGGGGTCGTTTGGAAGACAAGAAGTGTCTCCATGAATAGTTCGACCACGTTTGCAGCAGCATGGACTCTCAGCTCGGAGACCATGGCTGCGGCTTCCCTTGACGCTGCGTCATAGACAAGAGCGCCTTCAATGGTGTGATCAACGACGAGGCTGGGCGCACGAATCGCGACACGTCATCTTTTCAGATGAATCCAGGTTCTGTGTACAGCATCATGATGGTCGCATCCGTGTTTGGCGGGATCGTGGTGAAGGCACACTGGCAGCGTGCATTCGTCATCGTCATACTGGCCCATCACCTGGCGTGATGGTATGGGGTGCCATTGGATACACGTCTCGGTCACCTCTTGTTCGTATTGACGGTGCTTTTAACAGTGCAGGTTACATTTCTGGTGTGTTACGACCCGTAGCTTTACCCTTTATTCGAGCTCTGCGAAACCCTACGTTTCAGAAGGATAATGCCGACCGCATGTTGCCGGTATTGTACGGACCTTCTTTGATACGGAACATGTTCGGCTGCTGCCCTGGCCAGCATGCTCTCCAGATCTTTCACCAATAGAAAACGTCTGGTCAATGGTTGCCGAGCGACTGGCTCGTTACCAAACGCCAGTCATTACGGTTGATGAACTGTGGCATGGTGTTGAAGCTGCATGGGCATCTGTACCTGTACATGCATTCCAATCTCTGTTTGACTCAATGCCCAGGCGTATAACCGCTGTTATTACTGCCAGAGGTGGTTGTTCTGGGTACTGATTTCGCAGGATCTATCTAGCCAAATTTTTTGGAAATTTAATCACTTGTTATTTTTAGTATAATATGTTTGTCCAATAAATATCATTTTGTTATCTGCATTTCTTCCTGGTGTAGCAATTTTAATGGCCAGTAGTATATATATATATATATATATATATATATATATATATATATATATATATATATATATATATATATATATATATATATATATATATATATATATATATATATATATATATATATATATTGGTAGATAGAAAAAGATATAGATATATAAATAAATGATGTGCGAGTGCGTGTTTTATGTATCTGTGTTTAAGTATTTATGCAATTTGTACAATAAATAATATAAAATTTATATTTCTGTAAATAAATTATGACACTATCTTTATTATAATTGACTCCCAGAAATAAATAACTAAATTTGAAAACAAATTCAGTTCAGTGTCGAGTTTAACGAACATTCTAAATAATATCAACACAAAACATATCACATACAAAATTATAGCAATAGGAAATAATTCCAGAAAAATTGGTCAACAGATTTATTAATTGATAATAAGCAATAAAATTAATTGGCATCTAAACAATATAAAATATCTTGTTTGTTGAAAAAATTAAGTACCTGTTAATTTACTTACTTTAAAAAACGTTATGTTAGATGAAAACTCAAAAGAAAATAATGTTTTATTGTTTTATTAATTTATTATATACTATTTATTTTATTTTATAAAAGCAGGAAAATATATTTTTTTATTTCTAATTGTATCCTTTTTTTAGAAATTTGCAGGAATAATTTTTTGTTAAAACTTTGGCAAAAGAATCAGGTATTTTGTGTTCCTCTCTCAGAGTGAAAGCTCACCCAAATGTTATGGTAATCTTTTTGGTGATCGAAGAAGACAGATTTTGATCAAATTTACAATATTCGCTTTTCTCATACAGATTTTTGAATTTTATATTGTTCATCAGTACTATTGAATGCTTTACAAATATTATATACTCTATTTATAAAATGATTTAAATAGCTTAAAAGAGTATCCAGAAAATTAAAAATATTAGCTTTTAGTGATATTAGATGATATTTTAAATATTAAAAAATTCATTATATAAAGAATCATGAATCATTAATAATTATAAACTTCCTTACTAATTTTTCCATGCTTTTAGAAATAAAAAAGAAAATACTGAATGAGGAAGAACGGCACTGAAGTTTTTAATTAAATCATAATTTAATAGAGTTAATTAGGATTATCATGAATCAATTTAGAAAATGTATGACTATTTATTTTCGTTAAATGTTTAATATCAGTTTGTTTTTGAATCTCAAATGGCACAGGTATCAAATATAATTATAGCAAAGTTATGCAATTAAACATAGTATTTATGTTACCACTGCAATGCGCAATATTAATACAAAATTTTAGCTTAGGTTTAAACAATTCAAAATTATAAGGATATTGTTTTCATATTTATTTACATTTATATATCATATATAATTTGAAACAACAATTGATAATCAACATAATGATTTCTAGAATGATCCTTAGTTAATGAGGATAATTTTACTGATTGATTTTATATTACTTGAAATTTTACGATGACTGTCTTGTCTTTGTAATTGTTTAGACTTTTTAATTTTTCTGCTTAGGAAATACAAGTTCCCATTTAAAATCTAGGGGAGTGTTTCTTCATTGAAGGTTGATAAAAAGAAGACAAAAGTCAGTAACTTTTCAGAATTATTAAAGTGAAGTGCTTATATGAGTTTTCCTCTACTATTTCTCATTCTCTTTTCATGCTGATCACTAGCTGACAAGACTGTCTGGACACACACACACACAGTAAGAGTATTGGATATTATATATTGAATAAAATGTCATATATATATATTTATTGTATCTTATATAATTACATTAATGTAAATTCATATAAGCGAAATTTATTTCATTTATATTGGTCATAGATACTATAGCATTTAAATTTGATAGGATCAACTCTCGACATAATGATAAAATTAAAATTTTTTAGCTTAACTTAAATTGAAAATTTTATTGATAGGTTACAATGAATATAATAGCTGAAATATTTCATAAATACCCGCAATAATCTTAGTTAAAAAGCATTAAGCGTGTATTAATTTTAATATTTTGCTGATATTTAGGAACCCATTCTCTTACGAACGAAAGCAATACCCATCTTTAGGAGAAAAGAACAGTATTTTTTCTTTTTTTTTAAATTTAAAATACAGTTTTTCCATTGCTTAGGAAGAAACATACTTTAAAATATAATATTTTTTTCTTTGTAATTTGTTTTTTAAATCCCAAAGTATCATTATATTCTGTTCTTTAATTTTTTTTTTCCTTCAACTGCAGTCGCACTCACCAAACAATTGTATCTTGTGTCTATGCAATTCAATTAGAGCAAATGCAATTAACTTAGCATCTGATTGGACAAATTAGTACCTAATAATAAAAATTTTCAACAACGAATTTTCTTTATAAAATTTAAAAGTTAGACACTGCCTAACTGCAGTAAATTTTCTATATTTCATTCTTTTAGTATAAATTTTTTAGAGCAAATTTTTTAGTATAAACTTTTTAGTATAAATTTTTTAGAGCAATTTTTTTAATTCATAATTCTGAATTCATATAGATATATGAATTCAGAATTATGAATTAAAAAATATATAAAAAATTGAAATTTATATAGCACAAAACTTGATTTCTCTAAGCATTAATTTTCTCTTGAATTTTTATTTTTAATAACATACAATTATTGAGTTGTTACAATTGTGTTATTATCATTTAATATTTTATAGGAGACTCATTCAGATAGACATTTATGTTGAAAAACCTGAAATACTTGTGTACCAACATGTACCAAAATATGTTGTAAGTACTTTAATGATTAATATTTCATTTTTTATTGCTTCAAGTTTATTAAATGCATTACTATGTACAACTTTCTGGTTAGTGAGTATTATGGTTTCGCTAAGATTACAAAACCATATAATCATTGAGAAAAATAGCGTTTATTGTTTCATTACGATACGTTCCCGATTTTATATTTCTGATGACTGACGAGTCGGTTAACATACCTACGTGGTGTTAAAGACTAAGTTAACCCCTGAGCTGATTTCTTTCTCTCCATGTCACAACACAGCAGCTGTAAAACAGTGCACTGTTAAAGTACATTAAATTGCTTGGGTCATCTGAGATTGTTCATTTCCCCAAAGATTCAAAATAACAAAAGTTGCCTCATAATCATAAGAAAACACAGTCGCCATCAGGTCGCCGTTGATATAATAAAAAAGGAAATGTTTCACTTGTTCAGTACATTATATTAAGTTCAGAATATGTATTTTTCCTCATTTATGACAGGAAACATAGCCAATCCTTTCGAAATTTTAATCACCTTAAGTGGTGAAATTAATACTTGTTAAACATATCTTCGTTAAACTTGAGAACAAAGAAAAGAAAATTAATGCCTCTGATACATAGCATACTTTTTAGCAAATCGTTTTATGCAAATCGTCCGTAGTTATGTTCAGTTACGAATTTTTTTTTCTGCACTAGAAAATAATCATTTCCCCTGATCATCGCCACCTTTAAAAATGTGTCATTTTGCACAAATTTTTGATAAGTTATCACTGTATTAAAGGAATATAAACAAAAATTGCAAATCAGCTTGTTTCAGTCTGTTATTCTATACGGTAATTTCTTACTTTTGAAAAGAAATTAATTTTATTTTCCGAAGTAAAATATAATGAAAAAAATTAATTTTATTTCACAGAAGAAAACGATTTCATCTTGTAAAGGAGATGCAAAGAATAAATATGCATTGAATTATGAAGTATCTGTTGGTCAAATCATTTCATTCTTCGACAACTCTAATGTTCTCACGTAATTTTTAGTATAATTTGAGATTTTATTGCACAAATATATATAATATTTATAGTTTAGTAAATTATTATACTTAGCATTTCGAACACCAATTGAAAGAAGCTTAATTTCGCCCTCAATGGTTAAAGTAGAGTTAATTATAAATCAAATCAATGTGTTTTTGCGCTGAAAATACGTTAATTTTTATGAACCATTTTTCAAGCAAGGCAAGTCACTATATTGATTTAGTTACATGCATTATGAAATATATACAAATATAGCTAAAAAGAATCACTTGGTTATTACCATTCATACAGTTTTAATTTTTAGGAAGAACATTTTTTTATTAGTTATGAATAATATTAGCGTGTGTCAAGATAGAAAACCCTAAGAATTTCAAAGCAAAACACCTAAAAATTGTCAATCAACTATAGATATTGGATCCATTTCTCTTATTTTGAGATTTGCTGATGTAGAACTTTAAAAATTACTCTCCGCAAGGTGTTTTCTTATTGTATAAGAATATTATGAATTCTTATTGATAATTTTTTCTCCTAATATCTTTTTTTAAGGTATTTTAACTCTCTTTTCGTAGTTTTAAATATTTAGACACTAACTAGCTTTACTCACTTTTTGGAGAAGTCTTTTCTATTGTTACATTACAGAAGTGGTGTATTTTCTCATTTCCATTGACAGAGCAAACACAAGGAATAACACAAATAAAACACATAAAAAACCACCATATAGACATGAGACAAAGACAGGATAGGTGAATTCAGTAAATAAATGTAAACGAGATGACCAGACTCATTGCCAAAAAAATTCTCTGGTTTGCCAATAAAGCGATGATTCAGAGTTGCCATGCAGTACAACAAAGTGGTGGAGGTGGGTCCTATTCATGGACTCCGCCAAACTGCAGATTTGGCAGTCGGGTGAATTTAGACGTCTTTGTGGTGCAAGTGTTCAGCCAAACAGTCGTGGTCTGTTTGTAGTGGAAACTGTGCCACAGCTTCACGGTGTGGACCACCTGGGATATTTATAAGGTCATCTTTCCACTACTTGGCTTTTATCCTTTCTTGTAGTTTAGAAGCTTGAATTATTTTAAAAACTTGTTTTAGATGTAGCTTTATAATGTAGTAGTAAATATCTGTGTGTCTTGGCTGGAGAAGTCCTGTAACGTTCTTTACGAAGAAGTACGCCTACTCATTTCTATAGATGCCACAGTCCCTGATACTCATTGGATCACAACATGCTACTTTCACGATGTCAAAACTTACAAGAAACAGTGGATGTGGAGAATTTTATAAGATAGGGGAGAGACTGAGTCTATGGTCTGAATTGCAACCTGCGAATCAGAGAACAGAGCCCCTCTGTCAAAAACATCAGGACAGAAGTGGCATATAAAGTCCTTATAAATACATACAGATAATATTTAATTTTTAGTGTAAGCTATTCTGTTAATTTTTATACTGCCTTATCAGGTGAGGTATTGATCAGAAAAAACAATTATTTGGGTTGCCAAACATGTGTGTTTTTGCACCACCATACTTCCTCGAGTTAAACATTAACAGTTAGATGGAAGTAGATGCGTAAGAGTTTTTGTAGTTTAGAAGCAGGGATCAAGCAGAAAACGCCTTATTCTTGAGCAGAAACCCCAGAGGAATAATTTAGCTAAAAAGACATTGCTTCCACAACCAATTTAATGACTCATATTTTTAAACGTTCAATATATATATATATATATATATATATATATATATATATATATATATATATATATATATATATATATATATATATATTATATATATATATATATATATATATATATATATATATATATATATATATATATATATATATATATTATATATATATTATATATATATATATATATATATATATATATATATATATATATATATATGTTTTTGTTCATTTATAAATATTAATTACATTTTAATCTTAATTTAGTATTGTATCAATATAAAGAAAATTTTTTATTATTGCTTTTCATTTATTAAAAATTTGGTGTATTTCATTGTTTTAAAAGGAAATTTTTTAACAAAAGTCATAAATAATTAAAACTGAAATGCATTATATATTTTGATGCTTAAAATAAGAGTAATATGGTTGCAAATTTAAGTTTTGGCCGAAAATGCAATGCTTGATATTGAAAATGCGACATCAAGAGAGTGAAGCCAAAAAGTGGCGAAACTGCGCAAAGATAGAAAGACAGCAACAAACAATAAATGATATATATTTCGAAACAATATAAAAAATACAGAGTGAGAACAAGGTCGGGTCAGTATGTTGTAGGACCATCCTGAATGGTGATACACGAAGCAACAATTATAAGACACAAAGTCAATGTTTATGCGGATGGCTTCGGTAGAATTGACACTCCATTTTGTGTTAAGAATTTGACATAGTGCAAATAATTACGATTCATATTAATTTTTAAATCAAAGTTTCTTAAACTGATAGCAACGTAACAACTCCAACTGTACATAAGATACTAGGAATCCCAGTTGGATAAACTGAACCCCAAAAATTTTAACATTTTTGATATTTGTTTAATTTATTAAGATTTTTTGCAATTACCAGATGTTTTTGTACAATGTACCTGAAAATAGAAAAAACAATAGAGAAGAAATAAAAAGAAAACATTCCCATGTATTTTTTGTAACACAAACGTTTATTTTCACTCTTTATATGTCATAAGTAAAATGAATTCTTACAAATCCTCTTGCGTGTGCTGTTATGAGTAAGTGGCCGACTTCGGTATTGACTTTCAGTGTCTACATATAATCGATAGATTATACATTGATTTTATTAAAAATGTCATTTAATTGGATTTTATTTTTGAATTAGATTGCTAAAATTAACTGAAATAATTTATCATAGTACAAGTGAAGAAATTGGCTGTGTTCCCCGTGTGCTGGATTTTCCCAATGTTTATAAGATCACCAAATCAAAATATTTTAGAATTTTTGTTTTAAATTATTGACTATCACAAAAGCAAAACGAAATATCTTGATAATTGTCTATATATCTGCTTGCAACTATAAAATTCTAGGATGTTCACTTGAAGATTTAACAAAGTTAGAACAAAATAAGATACTGATTTTAATACCCGCGCTCTAAGGGCAGACTAAGATTACGGATTTGTACTTAGATTTTAAACTATGTATTTATTCTTCTTGCACTAGCTTAAAATGTGTACGTATATGATACATTGCCAATATACAGCTGCATAATCCTTTTTAAATAAGTTTTATGAATTAAATGATATTTATTATTATTTCATCTCTCTCAACTTGCCTGCCTCATAGAATTGTCACATTTATTCATTATTTTGTCTAGATAGTGAAAATGCCTTATCGTAAATTCCTTACTTTAAGAATTTCAATCATCAATTTAGATTAATTTCTTTATATGGATTTATTATTCTTCATTTTATATAGGAAGTTGAGCTGTTCAGCAACATTGGGGGTCTCCTCGGATGCTGGTTGGGGATATCCATCTGGACCTCTTCCTTCACTATTTATAAGTTACCAGCTTGGACAATAGGAAAGATTCATAGGAAAATGAAAATTACAATGAGGTCTTTTTGATTTAATATTTTGTGTATCAAATGATCTTGAAGGTACAATAACTGTGTTAGGCGATGTTTTGTATGGTTTATTTAATACTGAAGCTATTATACTCGTATGACATGAATACATGTGTATAATCTTTGTTTAAAACATATTGAGAAATAAATATAGTGTAAAATTATATACATCTTAGTCAAATAACTCCTAAAAAAATTTTTAATTATGTATAACCAGAAGAATACAAAATTGTCTGAAACTAAAAACTTGACTTGCCGAAATTTTATGAAAGTTTATCCTCATATCCGATTAGATTTGTGCAAAGATCAAAGAATATTATTGATCAGTATAACATAGTTTAAACTCATTACTCCTTTATAATATTAAAAAATTCATTTATAACATTAAATCCTTCATGTTCAATCTCTTCATATTAAAAGTAAAATACCTACATTTTATTTAAATTCTTTATCACAGTTATTTCTATAAAAATCTACTTAGATAAATAAATATATGCATACAGTAGACGCTCGTTTTTACGAATCTTTAATTTACAAACACCCACGATTTTACGAATCATTGGAAGGTATTTAATAGAGTCTCAATCACGCGATAATAATGGTAATCCCTATTTATATGAGCTAAGGTTTTGAAAAATTATTTCACTTAATCGATTCCACGCATTTTTCGTTTCATTTCTTTAATTTTCTAAGTTTTTACTCATTTTTATGGTTGAGAAACTGGGATTGTTATATTTAGAGAAACTTTAAATCTTGGATAACTAACGGCAATGTTAAGTATTAATAAATGTTGTCTTTGTTACTTATGCCACTTGGACAAGCCAAGCTTGTTATGCGAATTAAAGTCACAGTAGGGTGCGTGTTTCGTTTAACCACAGCACTACGAAAGTGAACGTACGATTGTCTCTAAATTTCTCCGATAGATGGCCCCACTAGAGGATCCACTCTTCAATCTTGACATAGATCTGAAGGAGGAGGAAATTTTCTCCACAGCATTACATCCATGGTAACTGCTCAACGACCGATCACAGGGCTTTCGATTTAACAAATTTAACAAGCACAAAAAATGTTTAAATGAAAATGGTTTAAAATCGATAAATGAAAATAAATTTTATAAAACACTGTCTAATTTATGTGAACAGCCTTTATTAATAGACGTCAACTGAAAGTATTTTCCGGATATTTTTGAAGCAATAATTGCAATATATTTCTTTTGGAATCTATAATTCCCGACTTACCATCTATTTTAGTATATTCAATAGCGTCAAGAGTGAAAATATTGCAGAAGTTTCTTGTCTTAGATCGTTTCTTGAAATCGTATTATAAATTTTGCATTCTGCTTGTGCAATTCTTTTGTGAAGGTACACTTAGAATGATGCTAAAAATTAAACGAATCTAAATTTTATATAAACTGCATTTATTTAAATAAAACACTGTACTTGAAGAAATACAATAAATAATTCGACTGAAGAATGTTATTCACCAAAGAAATTCGACAAAGAAAAGAACTGCTCTCTGAAATTTCACTTCCGGACCTTTTGAATAGAGATTCAGAGAAAATTGGTCCATAAAAATTATTAAATGATTGAGAACATAATGTCCATGAATAAAAATAAACTTTCCGATATCAAACATGAAGAAACGACTTTGTCATGCGAGAAGTATAGCTAGAAAAAGAGTAAGGCTCTTTTTAAGAGAAAAAATAATGAAATACTTTTACACATTGAAACAAAAATAAATTTTTAAGACAAAAATATATAATGACATATAAAAGTATTATTTGTCATTATATATTTTTGTCTTAAAAATTTATTTTTGTTTCAATGTGTAAAAGTATTTCATTATTTTTATATAAAAGTATTATTTAAAAATATAAGAAATTAAGTGATTGCGTTAACTGATTATTTTAGTAAAATGATAGTTGCAAATGTTTTTAATCATGAATTTTATTTTTCATAAGTTTTTTTTATATAATGAGACTAAACACTTTTTCTAATAGTACTTTATTCATGAAGAGAGCAATACAATAAAGTATGCTTTAGACTTAAAAGTAGGTTTTTTTATTTTACAAACTTTTGATTTGAAGATCCATTTGAATAGTCCCTACTTGCTCATAAAATTGAAAGTCATATATTCATAATTTCATGTAAAAATTTAAATAAATGAAAAAGAATGGTAGAAATCATAATCACAGAGCCAAGAAGGCACAGATGCCGTATAACCCAGGAATCCAAATTCTGGACTTTTTGTGATGAAGAAACGTTGCCAAGATGACAAATTGAAACGTGCGTGATGAAAAAATACTAGAGTTGCCAAAATAGAATTTTCTGCATAATTTTTATAGGTCTTCATATCTATTACGTAATAAAAACCATGTTTTCAGATACACATGAAAATCCACCAAAAAATCTCCAAACTCAAAATTTGGCATCCTGAATAATACGGCATCCGTGCCGCCAAATATGATTCAAACCGTACTTGGTGTGATGTGAAATTTTGAGGAATGAATAAAAGCCACAAAAAATAATATTAAACGGTTTATTATGCAAAAAAAATTAAAAGATTTCTTCAAAAATTCAAAAGATATATGCTTTGTTTTTAAGTATTGACAAGTACATGCGTGTCCATAAATTAAGGAAAATGCAAGTTCAGGCAAAGAAAGAGAAAGAAGCATAACAAATAAGACTCATTTGTAAAGTTTATTTATTAAACAAAAGGTAAAGAGTAAATAAGATGCTATGCTTTTGAAATCATAAATAAAAATTGCAATTTTTATTCCCTGGAGAAAATTTCAAAAAAGAACCAATTTGCAAAAACCAATATAATATGGTTGATAAGATGGTTAATATATAGTATGCCCCCCCCCAGACGATGCAATACAATGCCTAGGCATGCTGAGTATCAAATTATCGATCTGATCTTGGGGAATATTACATCACTCATCAAGCAATACTTCTCAAAGTTCGGGTAGACATGTGGGAGACATTTGCTGGCTGCAGTTCGACGGCCAAGCCTATCCTAAACATGCTCTATTGGATTCAAGTTCGGTGACCATGCTAACCAGTCAATACGGGGGATATATTCCGATTGAAGGCATTTACCTACAGTATTTGCACGGTGAGGACGGGGGTGATATGCTACAATTGAAGGCATTTACCTACCATGTTTTCACGGTGAGAGCTTGATATCCATAAATAAAAATTCTGCACCCATGGCAGCCCGAAACAAACGTACATGTTGTTCTAGAATTATATCCCGATAGATGCGGGCTGTCATGGTTACATTCTGAACATACAGCTTAATTTTGCAGCCCAAAATAATTCCTCCCAAAAACGAGCAATCCTGCACCACCATTACGGTGTCGTTCAATGATGTTCCCTTGGTGGTAACGGGTACCTAGCACACTCCATATGAAAGTCCGGTGAGAATCATTGTGAAAGCTAAACCTGGACTCGTCGGAAAACATCAAACAAGACTTCTGTTGCGTTGTCCACAATGCATGCTCTTTACTCTAAGCTAACCGTAAGCAACAGTAAGTTGCGATAAGTGAATTACATCTGACAGGACTAGGACCATATAGACCAGCGGTGGGTAAATACTTTTAAGCGCGGGCCAAAATGAAATTTTAAAAATGTTTCCCAGGCTGGAGAACCATTGCGCACTTGTGAATGTTCTGGGTGGAGATTTTTTCCCCCTGTTGAGGAAATGTTTTTGACAAAAACACTATAAGTATCATTTCAAAGCATTTAGAGAAAGATATTTGAATTTAATAAAGATAGTAATAATAAATTGTCTTACTTAGGTGTGTATGCGAACAATTTCTGCCGTACTTAGGTGTCTGTCGAACAATTTGTATCGTACTTAGGTGTATATCGAACAAAGCGCCTGATCCGGCCCGCTGGCTGGATGTTGTCTCACATCTGATATAGACTAATGTGTCTTAAGCGTCTTTGTACGGTCAGTCTTGAAACTGTTGTACTGGTAGCAAAAGAGAGCTGACGAGACAGGTCTGATGCTGAGCTCCGTCTGTTTCTTTTGACAGTACCTGCTAAATACCGGTCCTCATTCGGTGTTGCAACTCGGGGGCGACCTGTGCTGTAACGTCTACTCACATTACCATCATCTTGGATCCGTTGCCAAAGCCTGGAGATTACTCTCTGCGCGATTCCAAGTTTCTCGGTTACTTCCAGCTGGGTACGTTCACATTCCAGACGGCCGATAATTCTACTTCTTAAAAAATCCTCCAAATGCTTTCTTTGTGCCATAACTACGGGGTTATTGCACTGAAAGGTTTTTAAAGCGTTTGTGAACAATTTTACTTCTTTGCACAATCATTCTTGATCTACTACTCTTTTACACTCTCGTCATTGTGATGTACTATCGGTAGTTTCTTGTAATTTACATATCATTCAAAATGTGTATGATAATTCTACATGTGAATTTTTTATTTTAGATTTCAATATCTGTATGATTCTGAATTATTCTTAATTTAGGGCCAAGAGTGTGTTTTAAAAAATATCCCCATTACCTCTATGTAACCACCAGGAGAAAAATTCTTGTAACCAGTTCCTCGTCGGAATGAGTCGTAAATAATGTAGTACATGTTTCTCTGCAGAAAATAATTAAAAAGTAATTAATCAGATATTTTAGTAGGATGACTGTAACAGTACTTCTATTAATAACCACATTATCGACTTACGAATGTGTGTGAACATTGATTATTTGCTTAGAGTCTATTTAAAATCATTTTTAGCCAGAACCTTCTAAGACATATCTTTCCATTGGCTAGACTGTAGAAGAAATATATGTCCGTTAATGTGGTGTTCATGGAATGATTTACGTTAGTTTAGTTAATTGCAAAAAAACGACAAGTAATCATAAGGCAACAACTCTACGGTTGTTGCTTTATAGTTACTTGTCGCTCTCAATTGCAAACTTAAAGTTTGAAATTGATTTTCTTACAGTTTAAGGTTGATTCCAGACCATAAAAATATATTCATGCTTTAAAGTTGTAGTTCAATCTATAAACTGTGTGTTGAACTGTGAGAATATGGAATTAATAGATTTTGTTGGTTGCTTCCAAAAAGCATTTGGAGTGAGGAATTCAAGAATGTTAAGAAATCTCGTACACAGTGTCATCAGCCTGTTCAACCATCCCTAAATTAAATTTCATTTGGAATATGTATATTTTTCGCATTGTTTCGAATTTTTCTTAAAGAAGTTTACTTATATGCATATTAGGACTTAAGATTCAAAATATTCTTTTTTCTAGGGCTTCAAACTTTCGCTTTTATGGTCACCAATACAATCTGTCAGCACTTGCGTGTCACATGGTATCTTAAAAAATAAAATCAGACTTTGTAGCCACTTGCCGGAAGACATCCTTACCTAAACCTAAAACATTTTCCAATAATATTTGATTCTTGAAAACATATGCTGGTATTGATATCATTAAAAAATAATCATCATGACAATTCTGACTCATAATAGGTGCTGCCGATATTGGACCGTAAGAATACCAATGGGCTTATGTTTGCTAGGTGTAAATAAAAACGATCTTTATGAAAAAGAGAAAATTTTTTAGAAATGACAAAAATAAAAATATATTATATTTTTTAACCTATCTACAATCAAAAAATAATTGATTATAAAATAAACGAAAGCAATAGAGGAAACTTCAGGTTTGTCAATAAGATACCGATTTATTAAATAGTAACAAATAAATTATAGCAAATACAGAAATAGAAATTACAAATAATCACAAGCAATTAGAAATCGAGGATTAGGAAGGTTTCCTTTGTCACCTGATTAAACATCATCTAAACTTACAAATATATTTATGTATATGAATCCGATTTATTCTGTTCATATGCAAAAAAAGGCTCCTTTTCTAACTATATATATATATATTTTCATATTCAGAACAACGTACTTACGTGAATCATTTTATTCCATTTTAAAATTCATGAAATCCAAACATAGACCAATAATAACTAACCAACATCTCAAAGAATTAGTAAGAAATGCTGTCACTAATTAGTCACCAAATTTTAAAGACTTATCAAGAGAAGTAAAATAAACGTGTTTTTTTAGTTTTTAATATTTAAATTCAAACTACATACTTTGCACTTTTTTTATATGATTTCAATGATATAAATAAAAGTACAAAATTAATGAAACAGTGAAATTTATTTGAAAGTTTTAATAAAAGTTCTTTAATGCTTTTTTTACATACTTTATATACAAATTTAATTGCGGGTTTGAAAAATTTCAAATTTTGAAAAATGGCTCGGACGATCAAGGACCTTGGCCACCCCTGCAATAAGCATATCTCTCAAATATTTGCTTGAAAGTAAATTCGTTCCATGTCCGTTAAGACAAGAACAGAAAGAATTCCTTTTATAAACTACTGAATTAGTTAGCTCAAAACAGACACATTAATTAAAAATTCTTCTTAAGCTTTGATTCATTATATATTTATGTCTAAGTAAATTTAAAATTGTTTAGCAGAAATCTGTCCAACTTGACACTGGGAGAAAGTGAATTATATTAATTAACTTAGGTTTTAGTGAATTATATTAATTAACTTAGGTTTTAGTGAAATAATCAACTGCATACTTCTCCGATTTAAAAATTCCTTCATAAAAATCATATACTTTTCCTTACATGGTATTATTAAAAAAATCGTTTCGTGGATAAATCCGTTATTAATTTTGCAGAAAATATGTTAAATATCAATCGGAGAGATTTCAGTAATTTATGACACTTATTTTATTTATGACAATTTTTATTGCATAAAGTTTTAAAATGAAAAGGAAATTTCAAACAATTTACATAAAAATACAGTAAAAAAATTGAAATCATTAAAATCGTTTGTATAAATACAGACATTAATTTGATAAATAAATGAGAAAATTTCTGAAATTTTTCTTATAGCAAAATATTTTTGATTCATTATATCAACATTTATCCTATTTACTTCAACTATGGTTTAAGTGATGGATAAACGATAATGATTTAGTTAACGATATAAGAGATAATGAAGCTCAAATATGTGATTATATATTTTTCTGTCTGTAATGAAATAGATCTTCAACAAAGCAGCTAATAAAGGATTTGCTTCCACATATTATTCGCTAGGAATATCTATTAAATAAAATATGGATTCTTTGGATGTCTCCAATGCTGAACATGTTATATTTTTCTTTCTCAAGTACCTTCAGAAACATAATTTTAAATTCAGAATTATTAAAAACATACCCCAATCAGAAATTTCGGTTAAGGATTAGAAATTAGGTGGAAAAGTATTTTGACATTGGATTTTAAAAGGAAAAATATGTGATTTAATATAAAAATCAGTATCTGTTCAATCTATAAAAAATATAATGCGATTCAAAAATTTAAAATAATTTCAAATTTAAAAACAAACCTCAGTAAAGTTGGAAACTGATATTACCCTATGTTAATATCTAATACCATAAACTATAAACTATTATAATATATAATCATATATTATAACGCCATAAATCCTGCATAATTCCTGCATAATTCTTAAGAAATATTGCATATTTGTTCAAAAAATAAAATAATAATTATTACACTTCTGCCATATATAAACTTTTCAGACATGATTTATTTCATATAGGGGACATTTTGACTGAAACATATTTCACGTGCTCTAACCGTCATTAACGAGCATGATGCATCTGCGATTGATTCGAAGTCACTACCTGCCGATGACGAGAACAGATGCCATAACCAACAAGGTTGCGGCATATTTCTTGATGAGAGAGGATTGTTTTCAAAATCTTCTTTCTTGGCTGATACAAATTTAAACTCGAATTTTAGTATGAGTATTATTCTGATAAATTTATGTAAATTATTTTTACAGTTATGAAAAAAAATGCTTGAAAAATTTGTTGGAATTAAAAATTATTTATATTTCAGTTATTTCGTCATGGCGACATGTATGTATACAGATATTATTTTTATTACTATTAATAATAATTATATTATTATTGAAAACAAACAATGTTTACAATTACAAATTCTACGTTCGTGTGCTATAAAATTTGTAAGCATAGCGAAATGTACCTCATTAAGAAATAATGGGTTAATGCCAGATCGATATTGAGTTATTCGATGAATAATTATAAGATATAGATATCCTTAATTTATATATCAAAATAATATTATGTAATATGAATCAAATATTTCCTTTCAGGGCAGAAATAGGTTTAATATAAACCTTTTGTTTAAGGATCTAAATGAGAATATATTATTACTTATCAGAAAATAATCGCATTACTTTTCCTTATGTTCGATTTTAAGATTTGTTGTTTTCATTTACTTCCTTTCAAAATTATTTATGCCGAGTAATTAAAAACTCCGTAATTTCTTGAAGAAAGATATCAGCATTTATCTCTTGTTTAAGAATAAATGAGAAAATGTTATAACTTCACAGAAAGTAATCACATTACCTTTCCTTTACCTAGGTTTTAAGAGCTGTTGTTTTCTTTTACTTCATTTTCAAATTATTTAATGCTAAGTAATTCATATTACCGTTATTTATCGAAGAAAGATATCAGCATTCTTATGTTCGAACGTTGAGTTTATCATAAGGCATTGATGTGCACTTAAAAATATTCTTCCTGACTCCAAAATATTTAGGAAGTTCTGCGAAATTTTCCTCAATGAAACGGGGATTTCTAGACCCAGACAGCAAACATCGTCCCACGGACGTCCATATTTGATCCTCGGACATGTTGGATGTGTTTTCAACGTTCCTAGTATGCCATTTCAGGAAGTACTTAGGACGTCCTCTAATGAGTTCATTTGGACGAATCGTTAACAAATATCCTAAGAAGGTTCTTTTACATCCATATTTGTAAGAGTCACCTACAAATATTCTGGAAAATGTTTTGAGATATATTCAAAATTTAAAAGATATCAAATGGTAATTTTTCTTTAGAAATTTAAATTATTTTGTACTATGTAAATAAAAGTGAAAAAATATAGAAATTGCTGTGTGCTTAAAACGTACACTTTTGTAAATAGTTCCACTTTTTACAGAAAAGAAAATGTGTTCGTCTTACCTGGCTATTATGAAACATATAAATATATAATATTTAATTTACGAATCTGGCAAAATATATTCTTTAGATTCTATGAATTCAAAATATGATTTTCAAAGAGTAAGTCTGAAGAGAACGTATTAGATATTCTATATACAGGTTGGCATTTTTAATCTATTTTCTAGTATGTGAAATATATAAAAATATTATAAAAACTATTAGCATAAAATACATTAAGAATGTTAATTCAAATTTAATGCTTTCCTTTTCTCCACTACCTCGGAAACTAACTCTTTGTGACTATTGGAATAGAAAAGCCTTTGTGGAAATTTTTCTTGCTGAATAATTAAATTTATAATGCATTTTTAATTAAAAGTAACAAAAGTTTTGAGCTTTTTCTGCAGTATTAAAGCAATCACTTTATCAAAATAAACTGAATGTATTAAAAGCACTTGATTTCCTACAAAACTAAAACTAAAATCATTCAGTTCTTCTCTTAGAAATACTTTATTGCTCATAATTAACAAAGAATACTCTACTATCTGCTTATAAAGAGTAGATTTTTACAAACTAAGTATTATATTTGTTAATTATAATTTAAATTCTCAGAAAGTTTCTGGCAACAGCTATTATTATTGATATTTACTTTTGGCACTAACTATGAAAGAGAGGAAATGTGTGTAAATTTTTAATAACATCTAAAGTACAATTTTATTCTTACTAGATTATTTTCTATTGAACGCTTTGTATCTCGATTATAAGGTTACTTTATATATATATATATTTTTGTTTTTTGCTTGTGAATTATTTAATTCGTAAATGAAAACTCTTTGGATTTGAATGCTTGGAAGTTGTTTCCGATGAAAAACTATCACTTTTTTTAAGTATAGATGATTTGTCATTAGAAAATACGGTGTTTACATTTACACGCCACCACAGCTACAGATTTGTCTGTTTTTAGGGTTGCCAATCTACACCTAAAATGTTTTGTGACAAATCATAAAATGAAACACTATACAGGGTGAGAACTTTTTTCTGTTGACAAAATTGTACTGCTTTTTATTGGTTTTATTCATGTACATAACTTTTTATTATTTCATTTGCTTATGAAATCTTAATGTTAGCAAAACAAATAGGTAGTTTCTATTTCCTTGTTTGCAATAATATACTAAATCAACGACGACAAATATTCCTTTATTTTTTCAGGCCAAAGGAGAAGGCCGTTCGCAAACATTTAAGCTTGTAGACAAAAGCATTCCACGTCTCCGCTGTTAAGGACGAGTTTGATTCTTACAACTTTTCTTTCAAAGTCCTGAAAATCCAGTGGTGCATCAAAATATCGGGTTCCACGTTCCATAGGACTCGACGAAGGAATCGTTGGAATAAAGCAAGTTATTGGTTCCCGATGGACGTCCAAATTTTCTAATGGAAATTTGATTCCCGGAGCCAGTGCATTTTATGCGAAGACGTTTTACTTTCCGATTGCTTACTGGACATACATTCATTGACTGTATGACTGTAAAATTTTTAAAATTATTCAATACCTTACCTAACACTGTCATGTGGGAATTCCTCCCCTTTTCTGCCTCTCATAGTGAAATGCGATTCTATGTTACTATGTAATTATTGCTTGTCTGTATGGTTTCCTTCCATCCATTTCATTTATATATACATACATACATACATACATACATACATATATATATATATATATATATATATATATATATATATATATATATATATATATATATATATATATATATATATATATATATATATATATATATATATATATATATATATATATATATATATATATATATATATATATATATATATATATATATATATATATATATATATATATATATATATATATATATATATATATATATATATATATATATATATATATATATATATATATATATATATATATATATATATATAATGAATTGCGTATACTATTCCTTGTCTTGGTGTAATTGTTATTAAGAGGCAGATTTTCAAAAATAAGTTTTATAACAGGAACAATTTTTATGATGCTTTAAGAATGTGAAACACACCATAAAAACTCTGTCGCAGGTCTGATCTATAAAAGAGCTAAAACAATAAAAGCCTTGAGTGAAGTTTACCTTTTCAGAAAGATACAGCATACTGGTCACTTGTTCCTTGAAAATGGTTGCACGAGATGTCATCAGTCAGTTTGAAATTCCTTAAATCATATTTGGTGATGTACATTTTGCAATACCTCAACTGCGGTAGTATCATTCGTACATTTGTGAAAAAGGGTTATATACACAAAAATCTACTAAGTAGAATATACGTAAAACGAATATATTAGATTTTCCCCTTTGAAAAAAAAAAGGATTGTGTACAGTACTTGCAATGCGACTATCGAAGTATACCCAATAGATAAGACTTATATTAAGTTATTTTCATATTAGATGATGCAAAAAAACAATCATTTATTCTTTACTTATATGAATACTTACTTCATTGTACAATAGATTATAGAACTCCGAGTCATCTAAAACAATTTTAATATTTTACGATTAGTTTTAAATATAAAAATAAACTTTTTAGTTATATTCCAATAAAAAAAAGGTGATTTTGAATCATACATAATGCTGAAACATTATCCTGAAGAGAGAAATCACCAGCTAGCTCTTTTTTAAAGAAACACCAATAGCTGTATACAGTTTGTGGCTCTTTTAAGAAATATTGATGGGTGAAAGGTGAACTAGTGAAACACATATGCTGCACAGGCTTCCACTTAGGCGATATTTATAACGTCATTTCGTCGTACGTGATAACCTATGAATTTAAGGTTCACTTAAATTCGCGCCATCACTGAGGTGGTATTCAGTGAGGTTTGTATTCCGAAATTTTGTTGAAGTTATTTTCTTATTAACTTTCTTTGTTAAATGCGTTATTATTGCTTGAACTGGTAAAATATCCGCCTTGGCATGTAATGAAAAGCGTCGAATGATGAAGGATTTTGTTATTAGAAGGCTTTTTGTTTGATTTATTTTTCAATCACATGAAGAAAACACGGTTTTACAAAGTTATCTATGCATTGTTTTTAAGAATTTTTCATCTGAATTTTCCTGATAAATAAAGTTTTATATGGAAAGGTATATCTTCCTTATCCAAGGAGGATCTACATCACTTATCGCTGAATTAGGTGCATGTTTGCCTCCATCAAACCAACCACAGAGAATTTTATCGCTGCACCAGCACTTTTCCATGTGAACTTCGATGCATTCATTTTAATTCTTTCTTATAATAATAATAATTCAATTATGTAAATTATGCTGAGAATTGGAGTTTTATTTAGGGTGGTATCTCTTCATTGTCCAGTGAGGATCTGAGTCACATTTCGCAAGTACAGGTTTACGCCATCAAACCAACCACTGGAAATTACATTAGCACATTTAAGATGCATTGTTCAATGCCGAGTGAAATGAAAACTCTAGAGGTGGCAGACATTGTATTGGGTGTCTTATTTGGTCCCTGTTACAATATCAGGAATACTCCACTCGGCTGCTTCTATCTAACTGGTAACGTCCAACTCACGGCAAGCTACAGGAAGCATGATGGTGAAAAAAAACTGGACTGAATTAGAATTTCATGAAAATGGCATTACAGTTAAAAAAATGTGTAAGAATTTTGTTATATAACCTTACCAAAAGGTGAGATTGTCAAATGTCTTAGAACAGGAGGAGAAAAAAGGCGTTGTTTTCTGAAACATTTGCCAGTAAACGGTACTTAGAGCAAATAGCTCTCTCTGCTGGAATGTTTGTGAGTATTTTCGTATAATATATTTGCGAAGAAAACTTCACAACATCAAACGCACGCGATGTACATTGTTTAATTAATAATAAATAAACAAAAATTCGAAATAGCGCTCTTTTTGTTTTTTTTTTATTTATTACTTTTTGATCAGAAAAGAGCTTGGTGTAGTCTTTATTTTAGATAAAACATAAAGTTATCAATTAATGAAAAATTACTTTCTTAAGTTGAAATGAACTTGCTTTGTTTTTAACGGAATCATAATTAAATGCATTGAAAAAAGAATAATTATGGTTTAGTTGACAAAAGGTTCGGTTTCTGGAAATATCAAAAACTTGCCGCTATAGTACATAAAATATTTTTGCCTAGTGGCTCTATTACCTCCGCGGTATTGGCATTTATTGCGATTGATAATGATGTCTTGTCTATGGAGTACGAGCAAAAACCCTAAATGTGCCGGAGGCTGTCGAAGACACCCCTAGCAATATTTACAGCTTTATCTGTAAAAAGAAGCTCCACAGGATCTTCTATGCTTAACTAGAAGAAATAATGACATATTTCTTGGAAAGAAAGGCTGCCAGAGAGCGGAGAGTATTTAATTTCTTTTCTACCACCCAAAGGAAATCAAAATGCAGGCATTCCCGATCCGCCACCCGGGGACGCTCTGTCTAGGGGTTACAGGCTCAACCGAGAGTAATTCCAATTGTTGCAATTAAAAACAAAGTAGGGCCAGTTACTGATTGGGAGCTGAACACCTTGCAATAAATGTTGGACTGAGGATACTTGGCTTGTGTATATATCAAAATGTGTGGAAATTGCACCCGTACTACACATGTTGATTGACGTACTTCCTGTGGGCAGTTATTATATATTAAAGTTAATTTTAAGGTAACATTTCAGTGCTTTAACGGTTATTTATTGTAAAAATTATTTCTTTATATATTTTGAGACAAATGCCATTTTTGAATTAAAATGCAATTAAATTCTATCTAAAATCTCTAAAAATTAATAAAATATAGAAAATTAAAATAAATTTGTCGCAAATTTAAAATTATATAATTACAAAAATCAATTAAAATAAATAATTTTAACGAACATAGTTGTCATTTATAAACGTACATTTAAGAAAATATTAATGAAAAGCAGGTTAGAGTTTAATAAAATTTGGATCAATCACGGAATTCAGTTTTCCTTTAATTTAAATCTAGATCGTCATTTGAAACGATCTAGATTATATATATATATATATATATATATATATATATATATATATATATATATATATATATATTATTTCGATATCTCATGAACCTAAGAATTTCTCTCTCTCTCTCTCTCTTTATACATATATACATATTTTGTACTTTTTTTCTCCATTAAAAACTGAACAAATGTTTTTTGTATAATCTTGCATTTTATTTACATTTCATTTTTAGTTTCATTGAAATTTTTTTCAGTTTGAAATAATTTTGGAAAATAAAGTATAAAACAAGATTTATTTGCAAAAACATTAGCCGGTTTTTTTCAACAGAATAATCTGTAAATATTTGTCTATTCGTGATTCAAAAATAAATAATTTAGCAAACAAAAGGAGTGTGAAAATTTTTTGATGAGAGATTATTTTGCTACAGTTTCAAGTAAAATTAAATGTATATAATTAATGTGATAAATAGCTGTACGATTTGCTTGATATTGAATGTAATTTAAAAACCGCTATAGTTATCAATATCAAACTGTCATATTCAAATGTAATGCTATAGTAATGAAAAAAATACATCTCTATATTATAAATGTCAAAAAAATACATAAATCCTTAAAATAAATAATTCAAAATCTATTTTCTGTATAGAATTGTCAATGTAAAAAAAATCAGCACAATACTTCTTTAAGAGATTGGAATTCACTCTTTATTTTATCTAATTTACCCCTTTAAGCGTTAAAGTAGTTTAGAGTAGTTTCTAATTAGGTATCTAATTTACCCCTTTAAGCGATGTGTTGTTACTCCCCTTAAAAGGAGTGGTTTACCCGCATATTTCAAAACATGAATTTCCATCTTAAAGATTGGTTGAATTTTATCAAAATGTGAAAGATTGAATTTTCACTCTTTCATTTTAAATTATATATATATATATTTGAACATTTTTCTAACAAGAAAGAAACGAACTGGTTGATAATATTAGCACCAAAAGATACAATATAAATATCATTAAATATTTGGAGACAGATGATTCACAAATTTAAAATATTATTCTGGTTATAACATACTTTTATCTTTTAAGAAAGAAGAAAAAATTGAATATAAATGATTAAATGAAATTTACATAAATAATATATATGATATACATACTTATATTAGTTTTAGTTTACATGAAAACAATATTTTTGACATTAATAAAAAATATTAAGTATAGTAACTCATAAATGATATTGAAACGTTTACAAAATGTAATTAATATATAAAAAAATCATTCATTTGGATACAAAAATAATCCACTAATTTTCTGAATTTAATGGACGAATTAGTGGAGTAATTTAAACGAAGGGTAAATTCGAGTATTTATTTCATCTTTAATATTAATGAAACATTTTAGCAAATTAAGTTTTGTTCTCATCTAAAAATAAGTCAACAACCAGCAACAAGATAAAACATTAAATTATTTAATGAGTTTGGGGAATTCATCCATTCATTTTTCCCTTTTTTTCCCTGTTCTAGATCAAGTGAAGATATACTGGGTGAAAACGTACTTGGAATCATTGTTTCTTTACGTAATATCATAAATAATATCACCTAAAAGAGAATATTTCATTTCAGGTAAGCATTCGAAATCATTTACTTTCGCAAAAAGTTTTAATTTCATATTTTCATTTCTTTTTTGGACCTTTTTTTCTCCGTTTATATGTTTGAAATGCAATGCGATATTACTATTCAGAATAATAACTCATGAATAATGGTACTTTAAGATAAAAACTTTTTATATGATTACATATCCTCATTATTATGAAGTTATTTAAAGATGTTATATTTAATCAAGACAAAATTAGACTCACACATCAACAGCAAGGAAGAGAAACATAATTTTAAGTATTTTCTAAAAAATGTATCTAAGCAAATGGGATATTTTCGACTGTATAATTTATGATTTTTTTTTCTTTCTTGTTTTGGCGATTATCGTACGAAAGTATAATGGAAAAGTATCAATTTTGCTTATGAAACAAACTTCACTTGGATGATCAGAGGTATAATATTCATTGCTTTCGTCATTTATGAAAATAAACTTGCCGATTTCATCAATAAACAGACGGCTGATGGCTTGTGATGGCAAGAGGAGATTTTGCATGTAATTGGGAAATGTGATCTGCTATGAGTTCCTGGAAAAACTAATTATAATTGTTTTAAAAATATGTTTTATCACACACATAAAACTTAATACATTTTTATTCACTTTTAGGATTTCAAAATCGTAAATTTTAATAATACCATGCTGTTTGCTGTGAGTTTAATTACTCTAAAAAATGGTTGCAAAGACTAAGATTCAAGCTCCTAAGTTGGCGAAGACTTAGTTCAGACCTGAATTCCACAGCAAACCTTTGGGAATCACATTATGTGTACGCTAACAACAGTAAATATGATTGCTTAAGAATTGGAAATAGCATTTATTATTGAATGTAATTAAATTACTAATTATTTGCTTAGACACTTAATAATAATAATTTAATAAAAAAATAGAGTAGCTGATGTATTCAGAAAAATTGTGTATCAACATCACTTAATTTTGGAAAACCAAATTGCTTTATTTTGAGAACATTTAACATTTTGACTGGTATTAAATAGAAATTTTTGAAAATGTTGGTAAAATATTTAGTACATTTATGAAATATTTCAGTTTATATTATATTACATTTATTTACAGAATAATTAATTTTTTAAAATATTATATTATTTAAAATCACAAAATTAAAAATGGTTGCATAATTTTTTAATGCACTACATACTTATAACACTGAAGTTTTCAAATAAAAATGTTCTTATAAAACTGCAACTGTATTTTTAAAAATATATAAAAAAAAATGATTTTAAATAATTAATGAATATTTTTTAACAATCATATGAAATATGTTAACTTAACTTTTTTCCTTACTAGGGCTCGAATCAAAACTTTATAAACTTTAGCTTTTAAATCTTTGGCTAAAATTTCAATATTAATAGAGTTTTTTCTTTTTTTCTTACATAACACGAAGTAAAATACATCGAAATACATCGGTTTATCTATTATTTTTAAATAAAAAGAAATTGAAAAAAAATTTTTTTTTCAAAATAAAATTTTCTTATCACTGCATTTATAGGAAAAGTTCTTTACCCAAATTAAATTTTTTGCTAGTTATATTAATAAATTTATTTTGTGACCATGATTTATAGCATGAATATTTCATTGAAATAGAAAAATATATTGAATAGAATAATTATTCGTAGCATGCAATAGAAATATTTTCTCATGAACCAAAACACTTTAATTCTCAATGTTCAAGGAATAAAATTATTGTGATTTTTATTTCACGGATGATGAAAGAGAAATATATGCAATACTGCTCTTCAATTAGGGATATTGGATTAGAATCATAAAATATTAATATTATGATAAAATATTTGATATTTTTACAGGAAATTGAACTTTGCAATTGAAATGCTTTCGCAGTTTAACAAGAAAAACAAATTAAGAAAAGGATTTTCTTTCTTCAAAGCTGTTGCATTTGTCCTCTGTGTGGGCGGATTTACGAAGCAAATCATCGACTTTATGGCTCAGTTCTATACGTACCCGACCGTAACGAACATTTTCATTGAAAAACCAGAAGATTTTCTTTCCCCAGCTGTTACAATATGCAACAATAATGTGTAAGTACACTGCTGTACAGTACATCAACAATCAACAAGTTTATGTTTTTCATGGATAATATATTTAATATTTGACAAAACTTGATTTTTGTGTCACCTTCTTTTATTTTGATAATAAGAATTAATGAAACAAGGAAAATGCGATAAAATAATAAGTTGTGATTAGGAAAACAGTAAAAAAAATTATGTATAAAAAACTTATTTATTACTATAACACGCCAAGTTATAAGGGAAAAAATGACTATTTCCAATGGTACTTTAAGCTGAAAGGAATTCGAATAATTGATAGTAAAAATTATCGATTTCTTTAAATATCCCCATTTCTTATCTAAATCTGTTAATACACCTATATACACACTACACTTAGTCTATTTCCAATAGCAATTAAGATAGTTAACCAACTCAGAATATATTTTTGGATGAAAAATTTTTTATTTCCAATATTTCACATCAAATTATAAATTTAAATTACACATATTTTAAAAGCTGTTTATCTCCACTTATTTAAAACAGTTAAAAAGCATTTTGAATTATGAAATGATTTAAATTTTAACTCTTTCAAAAAGATATGTAATTCAGTCATTATGAATAGATTTAATTGTAAATTGCTCAAGATGCTGTCAAACCCGAAAAGATTAATGGATTCTTTATACGGTTATTCCTATTAGTTTATATCTATTATTAGCATCACCACATGTAAGAATAATCTTATTTATGTTGTTGAAAATAAAAAAGATGCGCTATATATTCTTGGAAATTAAATCTCATGATATTTCCTTAATTCATTTCAGTGTTCTGAGAAGTAAATTTTGTGCCAAATATCCGACTAAATGCGTAAAACCTGACAATATAACTGCTTTTTGCAAAGAAAAACCTTACTATTGCAATAAAATAAACATGTCTGATTTCTTTGTAAGTATATATTTTACTATTCTCTTTTTTTTAACTTTTACTGTGGAATGAATTTTTACAAATAAATTTTATAAACATATTAGATGTCTTTCGAATTCTTATAAATTCCCAGTTTCATCACCTCATTTCAAATTTTAGTTTTAAATGAGATGCTTAGTGGAAATAAATACAGTTTTTAATTTTTACATAACAAAATGCCATTAACTTTATATTAAATTATATATATATATATAAGAAACTGAATGGAAGGAAAATGAAACAAAGTAATAACAGTGTCAGCTTCTTCAGGGGGCGTAGACCACATTGGCACAAAGTATGGATTTTCTGTAGTGGCTGCATACTAAACAAATATATTTGATATTTGTAGGTATATATATTTGTATGTATGTATGTAAATTATCCCCTTGGCAACTTAGCTTAAAAGATATAGATTGATAATAATATAGTAATTAATAAGCGTTAATTAATTATATTATCGTATGAGGAACATGCACTTTTATTTTGTTGCAGATTCCAAACAGTACTGAACTATGGAATCATTATTTTCAAAAAATGACAGCTGAGGATTTTGATTTGTTGACTCCACGATTGCATGATTTGAGTCAATATCCTTCGTAAGGAAAACTTTATTCTATTTCAATTATGGGAAATAACTTTAAAAATTGAAGGAATAACTTTGAGTGACTTGTCATAATTTTGATAACATAGTAGTTTCTTATATGGAATTTCTCAGTAAAGAAAAAATGATTAATAAATTTTTTTAAATATTTTATAATATTTATTTATGCTTCTCTTTTGTAATTCTTTTATAAAGAATATTTGATTAACCTATTTTTCAATTAACAAACATTGTTAATGATTTCATTGTGTGTTGGGCAGTTTTTAAATATATAGTTGTTTTATATTTTTTAGGCAACTTGAAGGCCCATTTTATTATTGGCCGTATCTTAATCAATATGTGAAAGATAAAATTCCATGCTTTACATACAATTCTCATATTTTTGGAAATGAAGAACCTCGAGAGTTATCCTTTAGTAAGTTGTGTTTACATTATTGTTTTCATGAATGTTTTCCAATTTATTTATTTGCTTATGTTGCTTTCTTTTCTGATTTTTCATTTATATTATCTAAAGACATGAAACACAGTTAATGATCTCTGATTTCAAAATGTGAAAAATAGATGAATGGTACTTTTCCTCCCAAAATCGTACATTCTGTTTTATATTTCCATATCCAATGTCCTCAGAATATTGCATCGTATGACATCTTGACATTTTATTAGCTAAAATAATGAAATTTTAATAGCTGAAAAAAGTTTGGTGAGATCAAATATTGAACATACTACATTCCTAGCATAAAAACAAGTATATGTATTGTGCATAAGGACCTTAGACCGTTACATGAGTGATAAGCGGGTCCAGGTGGCTGATCAGGAAAATAATCGTTTTCCTTATTGAAAAGCATATATACATAGCAGTGCAGGTAAGCCGCCCCAGACTATATCCTTTAGGTTAACGGGTTAGAACATTCGCCCTTCACCAAGTGACTTGTCAATTTGATCTACGTCCTTCTGATGCGATCATTTTTGAGCCTGCACCTTTCTCTCCACAGTTACTCCACACCAGCTCTAGCAACCCAGTGAGGGAGTGCACGTGGTCATCCTCCCAATCACTGTCCGCGGCAAATTATGCTTCCTTTTGCTGACCATAACGGGAAGAAGTGTGAAGCTACTGAGTCACTGCAGCTCATTATCGGAAGATACAGGGTTTTCTTATTTAATCGAATATCTTTCGTGTTTCTTAAAGCTAACTATAGATTTTAAATGGGTTTTAGACGCAATTTCCTCCAAGTGAAATAATAAATCGGCCTTGGCAGGTGAAGACATTTAGATCCTCTTTTCGGTCCCTGCTTTTATGTTACGAAGTCTCATTTATCATTCCTTTGTAACCTCCATCTAACTCTGGGCTAGATAGAAGTCAGAGAAGAAAAACTGGTTGAGTCCCAATCTGGGCCCCCTCAGGGGGTTTACCTTCTTTAGGTAAACACGGGTGTCACAATCCCGAGGTACCCTAGTGATCTGTCCTCTTCTTTACTTTCCTCTCTCGTCTACTCTTCTGCTTTTCTTCCTTTTCTCCCTCAGTGTGGTTGCCTCGTAAGAGGTTGAGGGCTCCCCTTGAGTAGCTTTCGCCGCTCTGTTGCTATTAGCTACTCTTGAGGACTAAATCACCCACGTGTTTGCCGTGCGTTGAGACCCGTGTCCCTGGAAAGGAGGATCCTGGTAATTGAGGCCTCCTGAGACCAACACATTGCTTTGGCCTCTGCTTCAGGTAAACGGGAGGTGTGTTGTGGTCCTCAGCACATCAATCGGCTTTATGGATCAAGCGATCGGTACATCTACTAGGTGACTCGTTAAGGGTGGAGTCCACTTCAGGGATGTACCGTGAGCGTATAGGGACTGACTAGCACTGGAACAGTTAACATGTATCCCCTCGTAGGGCTCCGTGGTGGGTGGTGCCGTCTGGTCCCTGAATTCATATTCATCCTATATGGATAAAAAAACTTTCTCCTCACTCCCTCGGGAGCAACAAATGTCAAATTGTAGTGCGAAGTATTTTATAATAACCAGAATTGGAAATACCTTCGAATATGTTTCACCTTTTCTCATTGAAAAGAATATAACTTCTTACTTGGGAGAAGTTAAATCTATTAAGAAGTTACGATCGGGTGTTTTATTAATAGAGACTGCATCAGACAAACAATTAGTACTACTGCAAAACCTGAAAACAATTGGTGACATGGCAGTAACTGTGGAACCGCATAGAAATTTAAATTTTTCACGTGGTGTTATTTCTTCGGAGGACTTGTTTCATACTCCCACCGAAGAAATACTGGAAAATTTGAAATCACAAAAAGTCTGCGCTGTGAAAAGAATTACGATAAAGAGAGATGGCATTGTACTAAACACAAAGCATCTCATTTTGACATTCTCTACACCAGACTTGCCACAAAACATTAAAGTGGCTTATATGCGATGTTCAGTACGGCCTTTTATTCCTAATCCGCTAAGATGCTTCCAGTGCCAACGATTTGGACACTCTAAAATGGCTTGCAGAGGAAAACTCATATGCACCCGTTGTTCTGACGTTGGCCATGAAAGTACCACTTGCGAAGCCAAAGAAGTGTGTGTCAACTGTAAAGGTAACCACACTTCTTATTCTAGATCTTGTCCCGTTTGGCAACAGGAAAAGGAAATTGTTACCATCAAAATCAAGAACAATATTTCCTATTTAGAAGCTCACCGATTAGTTAATTCCCGTACTCCCACTCCAGGTGTTAGTTACGCTCATATAACCAAAAAAATAACCCGATCCTGCAGCACCCAAACCGACACAAACTCTATTCTTACAGTTAGATTGCTCCCAAAGCAAAAAACGACAGAAATTTCTGCACCTCTAATTGCCAAATCAACTTTGGCAAAATCAACAGCTTTAAAGGCTAGAAAATTAAAACTGGCCAAGGAAGGCGTTCGAAAGTCTTCGCTAACTGCCAGAAAAGCTCTTCTGTCTATGGATGCAGACACTGTCAAACTGCATCATTCAGATGATGATTTCATGCTGGAAGATTCATCTGAGATGACACTGAGCAATAGTGACAACGGTTAGACTGTATTCCATTAATGACTTCCTTTGTTTCATGGAATTGTCGTGGTTTTCGGCCTCGAATTGATGATATCAAATCCATTATGTCAACCTATAACCCCGCATGTGTGGCACTCCAGGAAACATTCCTGAAGCCCACTGTTATCACCAAAATGCGTGGGTTTCAATGTTTTAGAAAGGATAATGGTGGTGATGCAGCTGTATCTGGTGGAGTTTGTATTATTACATCAAACACTTATCCCAGTACAGCACATCAGTTAAGAACTACTCTCCAGGCTGTTGCTGTGAGAATTCACACCGCATGTCTAATTACAGTTTGTAGCCTATATTTAACACCGAATAATGTCATCCAAGAAGAGGAACTAAACGACTTACTTGATCAACTCCCAGCTCCATTTTTATTGCTTGGTGATTTTAACGGGCACAGTCCTCTGTGGGGTAGTGATGATACGAATTCTCGCGGTCGTCAGATCGAACAGATAATTTCTGACAACTGCCTCTGTCTCCTGAATACCGACGAGAAAACCTATTTTCACGAACCTACACGGACATTTCACTCTCTTGACTTAGCTATTTGTTCTCCATCACTCCTGCCATTGCTGAATTTTGCTGTTGGAAATGACCTCTATAATAGTGATCATTTCCCTCTAATCGTGACTCAGGCTGGAAGTAATAGTGTGCGTCACAAACCACCTAATTATGTGTACAGTCGAGCCGATTGGACACTTTTCACGCAATTGGCTGTGATCAGTGAGGCAAGAGTTAAGACAGATATGATAGATGATGCCGTTAAATATATCACCGACACAATAATCCGAGCTGCGGATGTTGCTATCCCTAAAAATTCCATCATTCCACATAAACACAGGAAACCTTGGTGGAATGAAAAGTGTCAACTCTCCTATAAGAAACAAAGGAAGCAATGGAATATATTCCGAAGATACCCTACTACGGAGAATCTTGTTGCTTTTAAGAAAGCCAAAGCTCAAGCTCGAAGAGTTAGACGTCAGAGTCAAAGAGAATCTTGGATTCGCTACGTGTCGTCAATCAGTTCATCGACAACAAGTAAACAGTTATGGAGGAAAGTTAAAGCAGCCAATGGTATCTATCAGGATTATTCCATTCCTGTATTAAAAACCGGAGCTGCAATACACTCCTCAGCGGTAGATATTGCTAATGTCATCGGTGAAACCTTTGCTAGTGTTTCCAGCTCTGATTCATATAATCCTACTTTTCTAAGGATTAAAAGAATCGCTGAGCGGACACGTTTAAGCTTTCATGATCGACATATTCTACTCTATAATTGTGATTTTGAACTGTCAGAATTGAAGACTGCTTTATCTAAAGCAAACGACACTAGCCCAGGACCAGATAGAATCTCGTATCAAATGCTCCGTCATTTAAATCATGATTCTTTATTAAACATACTTTCATTGTTTAATAGAATCTGGACTGAGCATGCTTATCCTACATCATGGAGAGAAGCGATAGTGATTCCAATTTTGAAACCTGGCAAAGATTCATCTGACCCTCTGAGTTATCGTCCAATAGCTCTCACGAGTTGCTTGTGCAAAACGTTTGAGCGTATGGTCAATGCTAGACTCATTTACATCTTAGAGAAGAATAATTGCATACCCCTTCAACAAAGCGGATTTCGAAGAGGACGATCCACTATTGACAACATAGTAGATCTGGAATCCCAAATTCGAAATGCTTTCGTGAGGAGAAACCATCTTGTTGCAATTTTCTTCGATATTGAGAAAGCATACGATCGTACGTGGCGTTATGGTGTTCTCCGTAATATGCATAATCTTGGATTTAAGGGTAATCTTCCAATATTTATACAGAATTTTCTAGCTACTAGGCTATTTAAAGTACGTATTGGAAGTACAGTTTCCAATACTTTTACTCAAGCTGAGGGTGTCCCTCAAGGTAGCGTTTTAAGCGTAACCCTTTTTAACCTTTTCATCAATAACATACTTCATCAGTTACCATCTTCAGTTCATAGGAATTTATATGTTGATGATTTACAAATTTCATATCAGGGTTCAAACATGAATATAATTGAGAGACAATTGCAAACAGCTGTAAACAATCTAACTACTTGGTGTGAACGAAATGGTCTTAGTATATCTCCTAGTAAGAGTCACTGTGTCCATTTCTGTAGGAAAACTAGTCTTCATCCCGATCCTGTGCTTCACATAAGCAATAGACCTATTCCTGTGGTCAACGAGATAAAATTCCTCGGTGTAATTTTCGATAAGAAGTTAACTTTCCTTCCGCATACTTTATATCTGCGGAAGAAATGCGAGCGAATGCTCAATATCCTCAAGGTGTTGTCTAATACATTTTGGGGTGCAGATCGCACTTCATTGCTCCGAATTTACCAATCAATCATTTTATCTCGTATTGACTATGGTTGTGTTGCTTATGGATCGGCTAGATCTTCCATTTTACGTAGATTGGATACCGTCCACCACTCTGCTTTAAGGATTTGCTGTGGAGCATTTCGTACATCACCCGTCCAGAGTCTATATGTAATCTGCCAACAATTACCATTAGACCTGCGGCGGATACAGCTGTCTCTTAATTATTATTCAAAAATCGTGTCCTCACCTCATCATCCCTTGCGTTCCACGATTCCAAGTGCTGCTCTTAAGAGATTATATAATGCTAGACCATCAAACATTCGACCTTTTCTCTGTCGTATTAAATCTATTATTTTGCTTTTCTGACCTATGTGATGTCCGAATCGAGTCTACCGACCTTTACGCACATTCACTTTGGTACAATCCACACATTACTGTGTTAAATCCCTTTGGTAAGAATAAAAAATCAGACACAAGTACTGCTATTCTTCAACAGCTTTATTCATTCCATCGCTGTCAGTACACTATGTACACTCCAGTATTTACGGATGGATCCAAATGTCCAGGATCAGTTGGCTGTGGAGTTTATCTTGATGATACCTCCTACAGTTATAGCCTTCACAAATCCTGCTCCATCTTCACTGCTGAGGCTACGGCTATATACCGAGCACTTCAGTTGGTAACAACTAAAAATGAACGTAAATTCTGTGTGTACACTGACAGTATGAGTGTATTAGAAGCTTTGAGGAATAACAACTATAATTGCCATCCAGTTGTGTCTAAGATATTCAAATTAATTGATACTGTTACTAACAAGTGATTTGACATACTGTTTTGTTGGGTACAAAGCCACATAGGTATAGATGGCAATGAGAAAGCTGATGCTGTCGCTAAATCTGCAGCTACTTCCATTTTGCCTTCAATACCATCAATGGACATGAGAAAAGGATTCAAACATTTCATATATTCTCTTTGGAAGGAATCCTGGGACCTGCAAGTCAGCAACAAACTCCATTCCATATTTTCATACATCATTCCATTATGTGTTTTATCTCCACGA
This sequence comes from Latrodectus elegans, assembly GCA_030067965.1. NCBI lineage: Eukaryota > Metazoa > Arthropoda > Arachnida > Araneae > Theridiidae > Latrodectus > Latrodectus elegans. The sequence goes on from CM057811.1 coordinate 92,590,607, forward strand.
AGTGCAGATGTCAGACTGACTCGCCTTCGAATTGGTCACACACGTTTCACCCACAAACATTTGATCTTAAGTGATCTCCAACCATGGTGTGAAAAGTGTGATGAACCTTTTACAGTATATCATATTTTAATTGTGTGCCCAGATTTTAACCATCAGCGTTTTAGATATTTTAATGGTAACATTTTAACATTAGAAGATCTGCTTGGGGAACCACCCCATTGCAACCTATTTGCGTTTTTAAAAGACATAGGATTTATGAATTTTATCTGATTTAGAAATATTTTACTTAAATATAAAATTTTTAATTTTATACATGTGTATATTGTATGTTTACAAACTTTTAATATACATTTTAACTATATTTCTATTTTATACCTTTTAATATACATTTTAACTATATTTCTATTTTATACCTTTAATATACATTTTAACTATATTTCTACTTTGTACTTTTAATGTACATTTTAACTATATTATTATTTTATACTTTTAATGGGTTTAAAAAACTGGTGTAAGCTACCTTGTGTTTGGCGCAGCTTGTCCTTGTCTGGACCTTGCGCCATAAAAACCAACCAACCAACCAACCAACCCAATCTGGGCTAGGAAGAGGAAAGTATTCTAGTACTCATACATGATTAACGTGTGTCAATTTCAACATATGATAAATATTTGGCATATTAATAATTATAAAAATATTTAAATTCTGAGGAAATATACATTAATGTGTTGTTTGTGTTCAACGTTGTGTATTGGTAATTTTAGGCTTTAAACTTGCCATGGTTGACATAAGAAAAATGATTGGTGTGTTTATTGCTACAACATGAATATTTTCAAAGCATGTAGTTGACAACTTTTAGAATATTTTCATTTTGTCACATGAATATCCATGAAACTATCTCTTAATACTCAGTAAAACATGGCTCTTTTATACATAACAATAACCCTTTAGCTGTTAAGCTACCTTCTACATAATGTACAAACGCAACATTTGTTAATTTTAGGAACTATTTCGTACTTTAATAAGACAAATAAATACTTAATATCATGAGTAACAGTAGAAAAAATTTCTTTGGAAAAACTTCTAACAATTTTGACATGTATTTAAGTTACTTTTGGGACATAAAATTCAGGTAAATTTATAATTGATTTAAAAATATTCGATTCTTTCTTTAAAATTCATATTTCATCAAAAGATGTTTCTTCAATGATGTAAAATATTAAAATGTTTAAATTTAGAAATTTTCAATGGTGAGCGTTATTTTCTAATATCTTCTGTTTAGAAAAAAAAATAAGGATTTTGCACATCTTTTACCATGAATGAAAATTTAAAATAACTCAGCAAGATATATAGTTCCAAAATTTTTTAAAATAGAAAGTAGAAAAGAAAACGGGAAAACACATACACACACACATACGCGCATACACTTGTCCATTTTTCCACAAAATCATAAATTTATTTATTGTTGTGCTCTCTCACTTTTTATGCATAATCTCTGATCTTTTAGAATTTTCATTCCAGTGATCACTTTGTAATAGCAACTATGTTTTACTTTTCCCCATTTTATTTTCCCAGTACTCGACGTTTTCCACCAAAAAGTTGACAAACAAGTACTTTCTCTTGTACTGGATATTCAAGAAGATGAAACAGCAGATCAAGATTCCCCCCCAACAGCTTTTATGAATATTCATTCTCCTTTTGAGATGGATAACGTGCAAGATTTCAGTATCATTCTGGAACCAGGAAAAATATATAAAATTTTCGTAAACATGGTAAGTACTTTTCAGTGCGCATACCATTATTATGTATTATAAGCTTTGTCCTGAAAGATTTCTTAAAATATTTTTGTAATGATCTGTCAGACTGTGTTGAGTAAATTTTACTAAATGGAATTAACTGACACTGAGTGTCACTATTTGGAACTATTCCTACTTTTATAGAAAGAATAATTTTTGAAGAAAATATCATTAAAGAATATTTTGGTCATGTAGCGAGAAATGATATTGTGTGAATATATTGTAAGTGTTTTGAGTTGGACTTACGTTTTAAAGTTTTTTTACTGGAATTTAAAGAGTAGTTAGAATACTGCGATATATCAATACATTGCAATAGGCAGCTTTCCCAAAGATTAAAACCCTCAAGTTGCATTTAAGTATCGATTCAAGAAATGCCTTGGAATCCATTAGAATGCCTTTATAATATTATCAATGTCATCATCCTAAAAGAAATAAAATTCTATATGTTTTTTTTTAATTAAAATAGTCACAAGTAGTACATTACTCTTGCAATTACTCTAGTAATAAATAACTAGAACAGGTGAATAGAATGAATATTCAATATTTTTATGTTCCTTTATTCATGAAAATGAAGGGTCAACCACGCTGAATAAAAGGATATTTTATAATACGAAGCATAAAAATTTTCACTTCTTGAAAACTTTTTTAAGGCTTTTGGAGGGGAATCAGTCAGCTTATACTGTCTTCTGACCTTCCAGTTTAATGGCCCTGCGCGTTTGAAGAAAATACCATAGATCATTTTTTAAATTAAAGCTGCCTCTTCTTTCTAAAGACAAGATCATTTTCTAAATTCCACAGTTTAATTTCTTCATCAGCTGGAATTTCCAAAAATGATATATTTATTTCATCATCATTACCATTTTATAACTTCATTATTTTTAGGGTGCGTTCTCTATTTTTAGGAAGTTGAGTTCACTATTTTTAAGAAATGTCAAAAGGTCTCTTTACTGACGCCAATATATTTTATTTTGTGCTTTGTTTATTTATAGGGATTTCAATTTATAATTATTATTGATTAATTATATATGTGATGACAGCTTTCATATAAACTTTCTTTTATATCATTTGGTAGATGTAGAAATAATCATCAACTAACACTTTCCGTATAGTAGGCATTTATCAACTTTTGCAACTGACAGAGATCTCTCTGTATGATAATTTTTTCGATACTGAAGAACTTTTCAACTTTTGTGGAATTCTGTTAACTTTTGTATTACAGTAGCAGGATATAAACGATTATTTGTATATGTTAACTGTAAATGTTGAGCTCACTTTTGTTGACTTAATCCTATTTTAAATTCATAGATAATCATTAAAAATGAATTCCATTGTCTCAACTTCATTTCATTTCCATCTAAAGTTTATTCTGTTCTAAAGTGGTTGCAATTAGACTGTAAAAATCATCTTTTTGGAAAAACTAATTCATATTTTCAAATCTATCATTTAATGTAAAATTCGATTTCTTTCCATTTACGTTTATGTCTCATATTTTTGAAAGCTCTTTGTACTGATTATGTTTATAGGGTCTTGGTTGAAAAATACCATGCAAAAAGTGAAAGTACCAAACGCTATTTACTGACAAGCCATTTATTATGAGAACTATTTCTAAGTACAGTAACTGAATTGGGCACTTTTTCAAATAAAATGCTTTATCGCTCTCATGTATTTAAGAGATGCTATCACACATCTTCTTTAGAGGAAATTGTCACCAATAGGAAGCTGTATAATTTCTAACCTAACACACACACATCTTTATGAATGATCACATGCTAACAGAGGATAAACACCCTAAATACTTAAGATTTGTGTTGGACCCAGAAATTTTGGGCAACAAACATATTGATCACTTCGTGCAAAGGGAATAAAAACAGATTAACATCTTAAGGTGCATATCTGGTCGAAACTGGGGCTCAGACGCTGATACTTTACGAACACCTATGCATCATTAATTAGGCCAGTTCTGGAATACAACGCTCGTATTTATTATTGTGCCCACGCTCATGGATCTGGTCAAGTACTGCTGACCTCGGGGGTATGCAACAATAGCAACATAGGGAATTGCATAACAATAAATTGAGAAGGATTCAGAAACAAACATGAGATCATTCGAACTCTACTTTAGTGTTCCTCGCTTTATGTGAATATCATGATTCAAGACATTATCCATTTTGAATATTACACAATTAACTCATTAAAAGTGTGGATTTTGATTTATATGGTAAATTTTATTTCTAAATAATTTCATCAACATTTTTGGGAGTAGTTATATTCCTTTAACACCCAAAGGCTTACTTTTACATTGTGCACATGTTACTTCAGAACACTATACATTTTGAATGTGGCGCACTCAATACTTTAAAAGTAAATACATTAACTTATATCATTAATTTTTTTATAAATAATATTAATGTCGATATTTATTCGTTTTTAGGAATCGGTTGTTGTGGTAACATTTGACGGCTTACTTTAACACTGTGCACATGTTATTTCTGGGTCCTTGTACATTTTGAATCTGACACCCTCTCTTAATACACTTAACATGTACATGTTAATTTATGTAAGTTAACTTTTTGCTAAATAATGTTAACGTAACTATCAAATCTATTTTGAGGACTGATTACGTTTCTGTACTATCAGAAGTCTTTTTTTTTGTTTTAAGATGAAATTTCTTATGTAAAGTTCATTCTTCGTGGACTGCAAAATTTGTAAATACTCTTCGTAAATCATTGTATTAAATTTTGTTTACTTATCAATTTGCTTTGACAAAATGTATGAAATATCGGATAATATAAAAGTATTTAAAAGCACAGGAAACTGACTTTAACTTTCAACTTAAATTTACACTGAATCACTTCAATAATTTAACTATTAATTTTATATAACTTTATTTAATAACTAACTATTAAATACACTAGTATAATAACCTGTACAAAGTATCCTTATTTAATGTAATATAATACATATCAAACCTGTAAATATATAAAAGAAGTAATCCTCATTTTACTATATACGATGGAATTAATTAATTAATTAAATTGATTAAAATGAGATTTATATTTGCAAAATATTATAGAATATAAAGAATTAAAATTAATTTAATAGAATTAAGAATTAAAATAAATTAATGAAAAAATGGAAAAATATTTTGACATACATTTTATGGCAATATATCAATTAATACATGTAAAGAGTGTAGTTGGTTTTCCGAAATTTTAATATTAATTATTATGGAAACGAAATATTTTGCTTTTTTTCATTCTATAATACATTTATAGAAAATTATGCTCGTGATTACGAGCATAATTTAATTTAAAAAATGCTTTTCCTTAAGCAATTTTGTGTAATGACATTATAAGTAGCCTTTAATTTGAAGGTTTTACGAAAATATTTCACTTTTGCTTTTGATATATTGTTGAATTAAAGGATAATGTTTTCCGAAAAGTTTTAATGACAGTTTTGCGCACATTTACTGAAATCACTCTCTTTAGCTCTCTTGAATATGTATTTAATATTCAATAAATGTCCCGATATTTAACTGCCGATAGTTGAAAATAAATAAGCCCAAACTTCTTAATTTGCAGGAGAAGGAATTACTGCTGCCTCATCCGTACATAACAGACTGCCATGATTACGAAGAATTGCGGAGAGGAAGTAACAGAACCGGACCTCGTTCTCAACAGGTGTCTGCTGATTTATAATACAAATTAACTTAATATAACAATAATAATGTCAGATAATAATAATTATTATTCGATTTGAGGCTTGTTTCCAGAGGCCGATTCATTGCGAGCTCAATATTGATTGGAAATGGGTCATTAACCCATATTTTAATAATAAATTCTCTGTTATCTTAAATTAATATCTTTACATGTAACAATATATAGATTTCAGTTCCTCCTTTTGTCTGTTTATATCTCATTTTTCAGGTTTAGATGTCTGTTTCTATTCAAAATTAACTCTAAATAGTTGGCTATGTTAATTTAATTTCTGTTTGAAAAGTTGATAGTGCTGATTCTCCAAATATTGCGTTCATAATTTTCTAAATTGCATTATACTAATTACGATGAGAGGATTTTTGTTGTATCATTAAGAAAATATCTCAAGGAAAACAGTGCTTTGTTTTGACTTATATGAAAATATCCGACATAAAAATTAGAGTTATTGAAGTAAAGCATGAACAAATATATGATTACTGAGAATAGTGTAACTAATTTGAAATTTCTGAAACGGAACCACTAAGTGCTTATAGTTTACATTGATTAAAGATTTGTTTTCATTCAATTGATGAAAACATTTCAAGGTTGTTGATTCTTCATCAAAGACAAGCCATTATTGAACAGTTGGAAAAGTGTATTGCCCTTCAGCCCCTGCATTTATGTGTGAATGGCGACATGTCAATGTGAATTAATGCATGTTTATACTAAAGTTCCTCTTGTTTGAGATGTTAATATATATTCTAATATTCATGAAAAGTTTTTCCATAAGTCTATATTTGATTTAGACGTATTTAAGTACATGAGTTTTAATTTTACGAAATTTTGTTACTATAAAATAATATTTTAGATTGTGTTTCTAAGTGGATGCTTAAATAAGATGCAGAAATTTATTTCATAAGCAAGTCGCAAAGGGTATAATATACGTTATTCATATAATTTGTTATTTTATATGATTTGAAATATGAAATATTTGAATCGTTATAAAAATTATTATGCAAATAATGTTCAAAGTCTTATGAATAAATAAAACTATCATAATTGTATTTCTTTTCTACAGCTTAAAAAATTTTTACTATATTATTGCAGTTATCATCTGCATTGGACGAATTTTCAGGATATATCATATATTATTAAATGCTGAAAAAGAAAAATGAATAAATATAATACTGTGTTTATCAGAAAAATACGGGCAATTAACCTAGTCTAATTATTTATCTAAATCATTGTTTTTTAATGTTATAATAAATGATATTTAAATTTTATAGTAAAATAAATATTTTTAATATATTAATTAATAAGTGATATATATCATAAAAATTAATAAATTTAAAAATGTATATACAAGTTGTAAATTATATATTGATACTACAAAATATATTATAAAATTGTATTTAGGTTTTTTTTTAAAAATGATTCATTTAGTCATGATTTTTTGACAAGCAATAATTTTTTAAAAAGTGAATGAAATCTTTATTTTTAAAAATTTTATAATGATTGTAATGGAATTTCTTTAATTAGACCTTATTTCCAACATATCATTCATTTTTTAAAAAGTGTAACATTTTTCGACGGAGAATATTTTATTCACAAGAAATTTCATACTAAAAAAAAGAAAAAAACATACAATACTCTTTTTAAAAACAAATATATTTTTATCCCATTCCAAATCAAATGTAACCCAAGACCTTCGCGAGAGCAGAACAGATGCGAGATATTGCAAAAATAAAGAGAGGCCTCCCTTAATAAATCAACAAGTGAAATACGAATTTCAAAGTAATAAAATGTCCAGCAACATAACGAAAACCAATTTTCTTGAAAGAAGGAAAACAAGTGTTATCAAATAACATTTCGTTATTTTATAACAGGTGTTCTTAAAATAATGAGCTGTTCTCGAACAAATCTTCGTTACAGAAGAACGAACTGTTGTCAAACAACTTTTCTTTCTTGTACAACAGTCAGTTCTTTGAATTACGAACTTTCTGCGGATAACACTTCGTTCCCGCATAACTGTTTCAGTGCACGTGCTATTTCTGACGTTAAATTTGATAGGCCAAACTAAAGTAATACATCCTTCAAATCTGCTTAGTTGCGCAGAGATATTCAAAGGTGTGTTATGAAATAACACCATTTTCAAAGTAACGACTCTAAAATAATATAAATAATAGATAATTGTGATAAAATAAGAGTTGCGTTAAATAACGACCATCTTTAGCACCATATTAAATGAGTTTATTGGACGTAATTTTATAAATAATCTCATAAAGAACACAATAAGTATCTCTATTCAACATCTCACGAAAGTATTTAATAAAACAGTGATAAATGTTTGTACCTCAAAAAAATTAGATGTACGTGCTTGAACAGTAAGTCTACAATATCAAAGCCTTTAATTGCTCTGATAACACAAAAACAGATAAAAGATAATTTTAAGCAATACAGAATAATATCCAAATATAATTCTAGCCGATTCCAGAATCAAGTAAGATTTTAAAATGAACATGTCATAGAAATATCTTGCTGAAATTAAGTAGTGAATATTTTTTAAAAGTTCTTAGTGCAAATTTTAAAAAACAATGAGTAATTAACAAAAAAACTTGATTACGAACATACGGATATTCTTATGATGCAAAAATAAAGGAAAGAACGGTATGAGAAAGGAATGGAGGTATATTTTACATAAACCTGATTATTTTCAAAATCCGCAAAATTTTTATAAATGTAATATGCTCTTTAATTATCATTTTGATTAATTAAAGTGCGGAATACTATTAAAAAATTCTAAAAGAAAAGATTAAAATTTAATACATACGTTACATAAAATTCATAATGGGAGAACATATGGTTATTTTGATGACACAAGTACAGAAGAAAGATAGATGTAAATTGTATCGAATAATACCGCTGATGATTCTAGTCAGTTCCAAAATCATAAGATTTTACTTTTCTCTGCTTAAAATTATTATTTCGATGAAATTAAACGGCAAATGTCAGTAGAAAGCTCTAAAATAAGAGATCAAAGAAATATAATAAGTTACTAATAAAAATTGAGACAATTACGATGATACCAAAACAGATAGTAAAAAGTATAACATCCAATTATAATTAAAAAATTTCTAAAATCCAGAAAGGTTTTAACTTTTGTATGCCATTAAAAAACGATAAGTAGGGGAAGAAAAGGGCCTCTTTGGAGGAATATGTTGTTATATTCTAATAACACAAAAACAGAGGAAACGGAAATATAAGTTTTATAGTATAATTTCCTATTATAATTCTATTCAGCTCCACAAAATCCAGGAAAGTTTAAAATTTTATAGGCTTTAGAAATATTTCGATAAATTTTAGCAGCAAATATTATTCAAAAGTCCTAAAAGCCAGGAAAAAATAACAATAAATGTTGTTATAAATAATTATTTTGAGTCATTAATACTGATTAGAAATTTTTGTATCTTGAATATTAGCACCATAAGAATGGACAATAGATTTCTTGATGAAATTGTAAACCTCAACAGTTTTTTTTACTTTCTTTTTAAAGTATGCTTCCCCGTAAAATTGCCTTTGCTAATGTTGTTATTGTTACTTATGACACTTGTACAATTGAAGCTCGCTATGCCGTTGGCTGCGCAAATTTTAGCCCGTAAGGTGAGTCTTTCGTTTAACCAGAGCACCAAGAAAGTGAACGTTCGACTTTGCTCTAAGCTCCTCCGATTATTGGCATTACCAGAGGTTCCACAACCCCAATTTTGACACTGATCTAAAAGGGGGTTATTTTGTTCAGACCCATTGTAACTGCTCAACCATCCACTGCAGAACTGTTGATTCTACAGATTTAAAGAGTACGTATATCGCTAGAAGTCGGTGGGTCTTTAGTTGTATTTGGAATCGAACCCTACCCCAACGTCTATACTACCACGACCCGTTTGTTAATGACTACGTGGAGGGTAAAATATTGCTTGTAGGGAGTGGCAGATGTTCCCTTCAGACTTGAACCCTATAAAGAACTCTTGCGATGTTATTATGAAAGAAACTAAAGGACTCCAAAAATTTTAAAACATAAACTTAATTAACAAGAAACAAAATTATAAATAGGAGTAATACCTATGTTCACTAACCACATCTATCTCATTCCTGCATAACATTCAAAGTTAGTTGGAAAATGCATCTTTTTCAGTCAATTCCTGGCACCAATGTTCTCCCCTTCTCATCCTCCTTACCAGACGCTCTTGGAATCTCAAGTGCTGATTATGAGTCATTACATCGCCATCGGTTTTACTCCGTGTCCACTTTTCCTAATCTCTGTATTCTCTTGGACTTCAAATGTACATTACAGGAAGACTGGAGAATATTTGAAACAGTGTTTGTTAACCACATCATAAAAACTTTATTAAATGTCTTAAACATTGTATGCATATAAGGTGAACAACACTTTTAATATGGTATATAATGTTTGTTATGGTTTTAAACTTGTTTTCTAAAGAAAGCGGTATATAATATTATTCTATAACTTATCAAAATTCCATATTCCTTTTATCTATGTAAATTGTTTTGTTTCATGAAGAAACATATTTACTTGTTTCATGCCTTACATCCTTTTAATCAGAGGAGTATTTGTCTCTTTGTACTTCTAAAATTATCTAATAATTACTTCTAAATTGCTAAATATTTAAAAGTAGATGCAAATAAATCGCAAATACTCTCTGTTGAGTGGGCATCATTTTTGACTCCTCTTCTTAATTTCAGCAAAGTTTCTGTATCAGTATTGTTTGTAATGATTTGAAATTTATTTTGAAACTGAAAATTTCCTTTGAAATACTTCTTTTTAAGAATAAATTACATTGAACAATGAATTATACATTTTCTGTCTATAACGATTATAATTTTAAACTTTAAAAAAGTATATTATTTTTGAGAGAAGTACAGACTTTGAAAATAAAAATTAATATTTTTAAAGAAAAGAGCTATTTCTTACAACTAAAAATGGAAATATATTTGATTTCTATGCATATTCTCTCGCTTTTTTCCCCATTTATTTTTACTCTCACACTTTTTATAGGTCTGTGCTAGTTTGTGTCAAGATAAATTCTTTTTTGGATGTCTCAATTGCTCAATGGAAGTATGGAGAAAACCCCTTCAAAGATGTACAGGTAAAGATGATATTATAATAACTGGAAATGAAATATACTTCTTCTGTAAATAATCATATTCAATCGACCGAAAAACATAATAGCCTTGAGAAATTTGCTTAAGAAACTTTAATTATAATTTATCTAACTAATTATTACAATTAAAAAAACTAATTATAAATAACTTTAACAAATATTTATTATAAAATTTCATTTTGAACATTAAAATGTTGGAAAAAGATTTAGAAACGGGAAAATTCAGTAACCAATTTACAACGAAGTTATCGATTTAATATGTATTAGTTCGAGCTGTTTTTTAAATCTGTTCATATTTGTTGATGGTATATTATACTATGGTCAATTATTATAAAATAAATGTTAATTGATTTCTATGCCTAGGTGAATTATTTTTTATTACTAACACATTCACTATGAGAAATTCTTATCATTTCAAAACAAGAATCGATAAATTTGCACATTTCGCCATATGTTTTCTGAACTTAAATGACGTCATTTCAGTCTTTGCTTTTCTAAGCAATGTGACGTTATTTGATGACATCTCTACAAGTTACAAAAATAACAAAATGCAATTTCAGAATATTTTTTTAATTATTTTTAAAAATAAACTATTTTGAGAAGAAAAATTACTTTCTAATGAGATAGTACTTTTTATGAGATAGCAGAAATATTAGCTGCAACAAGAACAACTGCTCGTACAAGAAATTTTAACCTTGCGAACTGTACTGAATGGTAACTTTTTGTTTCTTTGCTTTGATAACATGCCTCTGTCTACAGATTACTTTGGTGTGGAATACTTTAGAAACTATGTCAATTTTAAGTAGGTAGCCATAAAATGGCAGAAGTGGTTTTTGCAATCATTTCATTGAACGCACAATTCAGTAGGAAGCTCAGACATATACCAGGAACAAAATGTCACAAGAACCGTAAGTTATGAAAAGGCATGTTTTTAGGGCACACTCTTGAAGACTGAAGTAAAAAGAAGGACAGAAACGCTATTAAAGATATTGTCAGTAACTGTAAGGGTATTTCTTTATGATCTATGCTTAGAAGAAAATCATCTGATCTTCTTCACATGTTGAAAAATTTTAGGAAAGTTTGAGGAGCAGCGTATTAGCAGGTTAAGAGTTTTAAATCATCACAAATGTCTCTTCACGCGCTTGGGAAACCTTACAAACCATGCTAAAAGTTTTATAAAAATTTACTTCACCAACAGCAAGATAAAATTTGCAGTGAATGATTGAGATATCCACCTTCTGGTGAAAGCAACTGAAATCAATCAGCAAATATCATTCCGCAGAAAAATGTACAGCAATGACATAATAAATGTAGAGGTTTGCTGTTTTCATACGACTTAAAAAATGGCCCATTCACCATACGTCAAGAACGCTGTATCCTTTTAAAAGTTGACCCTTGGCACAACCATCTAGAGTAGTGAAAGGAGCACAAACACTGGATTACTCATAAATAAAATCATTTCAGCATCACTCAAATTAGTATAGTTTTAATGGCGTAAGCTATTCTCTACAATAGTTGATTTGGTAGCAGGTCGGGAGACAATATTCTCCCACTAGCAAAATGGAAACGGATCATTACGATAGTCTTGAACTTTCGTCTGATGAGATATTTCTCTAAAATGACGGACTTATTTCCATCTTTTCGTCAGAGGTTATGTAATCTTAAATCACTATTGAAGGATATCCTTCCTATATGTGTCTGTTTCAATGAGATATTGGAACAGACTTTATTTTTATCAGTGGTAATGCCTTATATTACTCAGTTTACACTAATTGAAAAATAACAGTTCTTTGAACTACAATATATCAGATTGGTTAGCGTAATTTCCTGATTCAAATCTCATAAAACACACTTGAGATTCATTGGAAAAGCACCAGGTATAACCATTACATTTCCTGGGGTATGTCCAACAAGAGAGCAGATGCTGATTGAAAAATGAGCACTCTTACCTCAAGAACAGTTCAATAATCTAGTGCTGAGTATAGAGTGATTATATGCTAAGCATAGAGGAACCACTTAATAAGGAAAAGACATACCTCTTATACTGAGCAACATCTGATTGTTTTTCATTATATTAGACTATGGGTCTCCAAACTTTGCTGCATTAAGATCATATTACTTATTCCAGTAAATTCCAAAGACCAAAACAATTTTAATTCTTCACCAATAATTTCTAGATTAGTCACCGTGCAAGTGCTCTCAACAAGCATACCTTTTCTAAATTCGCTGATTCTATTACTACAATTATTATGGTGCACATCAATAAGACCGTGATATTTGACGATATCTAATGAGTCAAAGGCTTAAATAAATAAATAATATCCTTTATCGCTAACAGATGCCACTAGTTTAAAAAACGGAGTAATAATTAAACATTCGTGAATAACTTCATTGTTTTGAGAAGTTTCGAGTGTATGCCATTTCCTTCGATATCACAGTACTTGAAGAATAAAAATTTAGGGCCAAAAAAAGTGATTCAGTCTAACTAGGGAAGACGAAAAAATCGTAACTGTGTCGATTGGGAAATAAAGTAATGTGTAACCCTGTTTAAAAAAAAGACCCAACATCGGATATACGTAGCTGTATTGTGATTTAACTTGTCATTTTATATGTTATTTACTAGTATGAGAAAGAAGCGAAAAATAGATAGTGAATGTAAAACATTCTAAACTCAATGTAACTTTCAATATCTTGTGATTCAGTCCAGTAATCAGGTGTTAAGTTTGATTTACAATGAAATCATAGACATTATGAAACGAAACATTTTCAAAATTACTCAAAATATACAGGAAGTACGCAGATAGAAAAATTTAAAGCTTTGAAGAGCGTATTGAAATCGCTAGTCAATATTGAACAAGAGGCTGCAACTAATGCAAGCTTTCATGGGAAAGGGTCAATCAGCACTTTTTTGAACTTTGAGAACAGATCTAAATTTTTTTACATCAAAAGCATAGTTGTCTTACTGGAATACAAAATAGCGAGTTTCGGTGAAAGTTAGCTCTCTATGCCGATTTGACAAAATATATGAACGAACTAGATGCAAGGAGAAAGTCAGATTCTCCTTTATCACACTACTATCATATCATTTCAAAGGAAAATAATATTGTTTCAATCACAATTACATAAATGTTTCATACATCGTAAAACATGCTGCACAACTGAGATTGAGTTGCCTGTCTATTTTGCAGATGATATTTTGAGTACTTTGAAGATCAATTTTGATACATGTTTCTCACACTTTGATGTCATTGTGAATGAAATTAAGATTTTTCAAACTCCTTTTGATACTGGCATTACAACCTTTGCCCCGAAACTTCAAATGGAAATTATTGTTTTCTAGTGCAATGATACAATTCAGAAAAATATGAAAATTTATCTTTGTTGGAGTATTATCAGTGTTTTCCACTGATACCATTTGATAATTTGCATAAATATGTTCATGGGCTGTGAGTAGCACCAAACACAGAAATTTCTAAAAAAGGAAGTGCACATAGAATGCTTACAGATCTATAGATAACCGATGAGCGTCTTAAATCACTTTTTACATTTGAAAGAACAAAACTGATCCACAGTGGGGTTTAACGCGATTAAATCCCGTGATTTCATTCACGTTAATTTAGCTTTTCTGGTCCTGAGGGATTATCATCATAAAAATCATATGTTTCATTTAGAATATATACATTCCAAACACTGATATATGTACATATGAAAAACTCCTTACCTCAACATTTTATGGTTACCTCGGGATGTTCATTAGTTTATAATGTTAGTGGGATTCATTTCAATCATTTATTGGTTGTTATGCTTATGTTGAATTTTCGGCGTTTCATGCCTGTCATTAAACTTTACGTAGAAAGCGAATAAAACCGAGTTCTTATCACGCATGATTTTTTTTAATCCAATTTATTATCCATAAACAATAAGATATTCGCTGTCACAGGCAAAATTGATGACACTGGTGGTCCAGATAGGGTCTGAAGATTGTAGTTCTTAGACTTTTGTCTTATATACAAACAATCATATTGCGGTAATATGAATTATTACAGGAAGAAGAAGGCATATCCTATACCAAAGAACATGTGCTTATTGTTCTCCCTGGACAAACAATCATATATATTGTTAATATAAATTCAATGGAGTTTTTTGTTTGATTCCGTATACTCCCTATCTTCCGGGAGTACCCAATTCTATTTACCAACAAGATAGCACCCAAATGCACATTGCTCTCTGCAGCCAACATGACATGCAAGGTGTGCAGCTGCTACCCTGGCAACCTTGTTCGCAAGATTTTTCACTTGTCAAACCCATTTGAAATATGATTGGGCGCTATTTGTAGACCATACCACTACTTACTTCAGTAGACTCACTTTAGGAAATGCTTGATAGGTAAGAGGGAGCCATTCCTCAGTATGTCACAAGTACTCAGTTTTTGGACATGTCTAAATTCATGTATCTCAGTCCAAGTTCGTCCTATAGCATACTGACCTGACCCTGTTCTCGTTCTGTATTATGCAGATCATTTCGAAATACATATTATTATTCATTACTGTGTCTCTCAACCAGCCGAGTTTTGTCATATTTTGGCAACTTTTTCTTGGTGTTGCGTTTTAAATATGTAGCAGTCTATATATAGGAATGTAGAATATTCCATAATTTATTATCAGTAGGCATGATGGATTCAAAAATATTTATTAAATTTTATTCAAAAATTCGTGTCATTTTAGGTCCTGAGAAGACTATCTGCGATGTTGGGGAAGCAATAAACAATGGAGTAGCCTGCATATCAAAATGTAAAGATGAATGCACGTATGTATTATATCTGTGTAAAGTTAGTCTTAACAAAAAACGTATCATTTTTCTTTCAAAATAACGGAAAATTTTGGCTGTACTTATACGTATTTTAAATAAGAAGTACAAAACTTACAAACACTAAGCTAAATATTTTATGTTTTGTAAATTCAGTATATGAGAATAAATTGAAAGTGAATATTTTAACATGTGACATAAATGGTAAATTTCAAAACAAATCAAAGACGCTCTGTTAAAGGCCTTATTAAAGAGTAGTTAATAAATCTTTATCTTATTTGTTATATTTTGTTCGCTTATTCTGTATTTCTATTAATCTTCAATATGGCAAAAGTTTATTAAATGGAGATTATTTTATAAAAAAATTGCCCAACGAAAAATTTGCACTAAAGTATTATAATAAATATGCATGAACTTGCAAAAACTACTAATAAAATAAATTTAATACTCATTTTAACTCATTCAAAACTTGAATCATTTCTTTTCAGCATTAATTTAGCCTAAATTTTTTATAATGAGTGGGTGCAATATGATATATATATATATATATATATATGCATATATGTGCATATATATGTATATATATATGCATATATATATATATACATATATATATATATATATATATATATATATATATATATATATATATATATATATATATATATATATATATATATATATATATATATATATATGCATATATGCATATGCATATATATATATATATATATGCGAGTGTGTGTTTTATGTATCCTTGTATGTATTTATGTAATTTCTGTAATATATGATTTATATTTCTGTAAATCAACTATAATATTATATTTATTTTGATTTCCAGAAATAAATAAATATATTTGAAAACAAATTCAGTTCAATGTCGAGTTTAACGAACATTCTAAATAATATCAACACAAAACATATCACATAAAAAATTATAGCAATAGGATATAAATTCAGGAAAATTAATCAACAGATTTATTAATTGATAATAAGCAATAAAATTAATTGGCATCTAAACGTTATAAAATATCTTGTTTGTTAAAAAATTAAGTACCCGTTAATTTACTTGTTTTGTTGTTTTCATATTTATATGCATTTATAAATCATATACAATTTGAGACAATAATTGATAATCAACATAATGATTTCTAGAATGATCCTTATTTAATGAGTATATTTTTACTGATTGATTTTATATTATTTGAAATTTTACGATGACTGTCTTGTCTTTGTAATTGTTTAGACTTTTTAATTTTTCTGCTTAGGAAATACAAGTTCCCATTCAAAATCCAGGGGAGTGTTTCTTCATTGAAGTTTGGTAAAATGAAGGCAAAAGTCAGTAATTTTTCAGAATTATTAAAGTGAAGTGCTTATATGAGTTTTCCTCTACTATTTCACATTCTCTTTTCATGCTGATCACTAGCTGACAGGACTGTCTGGACAGTAAGCGTATTGGATATTATATATCGAATAAAATGTCATATATATATATATATATATATATATATATATATATATATATATATATATATATATATATATATATATATATATATATATATATATATATATATATATATATATATATATATATATATATATATATATATATATATATTGTATCTTATATATTATATTAATAAAAATTCATATAAACGGAATTTATTTCATTTATATTGCCTATAGATACTATAGCATTTAAATCTGATACAATCAACTCTCGACATAACGATAAAATTAAAAATCTTTAGCTTAAATTGAAAAATTTATTGATATCTTACAACGAATATAATAGGTGAAATATTTTATAACTGCCCACAATATAATCTTAGTTAAAAAGCATTAAGTGATTACTAATTTTAATAATTTACTAATGTTTAGAAACCCATTCTCTTAGGAATGAAAGCAATACCCATCTTTATGAGAAGGGAAAAGTTTTTTTTTCTGGTATTAGGGAAAATACAGTTTTTCTATTGCTTAGGAAGAACCATATTTTAAAATATAATATTTTTTTCTTGGTAATTATAGTTTTTTAAATCCCAAAGTATTATTATAATCTGTTCTTTAATTTTATTTCTTCAACTGCAGTCCCCCTCCGCAAACAATTGTATCTTTTGTCAATGGAATTCAATTAGACCAAATGCAATTAACTTCGCTTCTCATTGAACAAAATAGTACATAATAACGAAAATTTCAACAACGAATTTTCTTTATTAAATTTAAAAGTTAGACACTGCCTAACTGCAGTATATTTTCTATATTTTATTTTTTTAATATTAATATTTTTTAGAAATTAGTCTATTAATAGATATATAAATTAAATATTATGAATTAAAAATTATGTAAAATTATATTGAAATTTATTTAGCATAAATATTGATTTCTCTAAGCATTTATTTTTTCTTGAATTTTTATTTTTAATAACATACGATTTTTGAGTTTTTACAATTGTTATTATCATTGGTTATTATCATTTAATATTTTATAGGAGACTCATTCAGATAGACATTTATGTTGAAAAACCTGAAATACTTGTGTACCAACATGTACCAAAATATGTTGTAAGTACTTTAATGATTAATATTTCATTTTTTATTGCTTCAAGTTTATTAAATGCATTACTATGTACAACTTTCTGGTTAGTGAGTATTATGGTTTCGCTAAGATTACAAAACCATATAATCATTGAGAAAAATAGCGTTTATTGTTTCATTACGATACGTTCCCGATTTTATATTTCTGATGACTGACGAGTCGGTTAACATATCTACGTGGTGTTAAAGACTAAGTAAACCCCTGAGTTGATTTCTTTCTCTCCATGTCACAACACAGCAGCTGTAAAACAGTGCACTGTTAAAGTACATTAAATTACTTGGGTCATCTGAGATTGTTCATTTCCCCAAAGATTCAAAATAACAAAAGTTGCCTCATAATCATAAGAAAACACTGTCGCCATCAGGTCGCCGTTGATATAATAAAAAAGGAAATGTTTCATTTGTTCAGTACATTATATTAAGTTCAGGATATGTATTTTTCATCATTTATGACACGAAACATAGCCAATCCTTTCGAAATTTTAATCACCTTCAAGTGGCGAAAATAATACTGGTTAAACTTATCTTCGTTAAACTTGTGAACAAACAAAAGAAAATTAATCCTTCTCATATATAGAATGCTTTATGCAAATCGATCGTAGTTATGTTCAGTTTCGAATTTTTTTTACCTTCTGGACCAGAAAACAATCATTTTCCCTAATCATCGCTACCTTTTAAAAATGTGTCATTTTGCATAAATTTTTGATATCACTGTATTAAAGGAATATATATAAAAATTGCAAATTATAGCTTGTTTTAGTCTGTTATTCTATAGACACTACGGTAATTTTTTACTTGGAACAGAAATTAATTTTATTTTCCGAAGTAAAATAATGAAAAAAATTAATTTTATTTCACAGAAGAAAACAATTTCACCTGGTAATGGAGTTGCAAAGAATAAATATTCATTGAATTTGAACTATGTGTTGGCCAAATCATTTCATTCTTCGATAACTCTAATAATCTCATGCAATTTTTAGTATGATTTGAGATTTTATTGCACAAATATATATAATATTTATAGTTTAGTAAATTATTATACTTAGCAATTCGAACACCAATTGAAAGAAGCTTAATTTCGTCCTCAATGGTTAAAGTAGAGTTAATTATAAATCAAATGAATGTTTTTGTGCGCTGAAAATACGTAAATTTTTATGAACCATTTTTCAAGCAAGGCAAGTCACTATATTGATTTAGTTACATGCATTATGAAATATATACAAATAGCTAAAAAGAATCACTTGGTTATTACCCTCCAAACAGTTTTAATTTTAGGAAGAACATTTTTTTATTAGTTATGAATAATATTAGCGTGTGTCAAGATAGAAAACCCTAAGAATTTCAAAGCAAAACACCTAAAAATTGTCAATCAACTATAGATATTGGATCCATTTCTCCTATTTTGAGATTTGCTGATCTAGAACTTTGAAAATTACTCTCCGCAAGGTGTTTTCTTATTGTATAAGAATATTATGAATTCTTATTGATAATTTTTTCTCCTAATATCTTTTTTTAAGGTATTTTAACTCTCTTTTCGTAGTTTTAAATATTTAGACACTAACTAGCATCACTCACTTTTTGGAGAAGTCTTTACTATTGTTACATTACGGAAGTGGTGTATTTCCTTCATTTCCATTGACAGAGCAAACACAAGGAATAACACAAATAAAACACATAAAAAATCACCATGTAGACATGAGACGAAGACAGGGCAGGTGAATTCAGTAAATAAATGTAAACGAGATGACCAGACTCATTGCCAAAAAAATTCTCTGGTTTGCCAATAAAGCGATGATTCAGAGTTGCCATGCAGTGCAACAAAGTGGTGGAGGTGGGTCCTATTCATGGACTCCGCCAAATTGCAGATTTGACAGTCGGGTGAATTTAGACGTCTTTGCGGTGCAAGTGTTCAGCCAAACACTCCTGGTCTGTCAGGAGTGGAAACTGTGTCACAGCTTCACGGTGTGGACCACCTGGGATATTTATAAGGTCATCTTTCCACTACTTGGCTTTTATCCTTTCTTGTAGTTTAGTAGCTTGAATTTATTTAAAAACTTGTTTTAGGTGTGGCTTTATAATGTAGTAGTATATATCTGTGTATCTTGGCTGGAGAAGTCCTGTACTGTTCTTTACAAAGAAGCCCGCCTACTCGTTTCTATAGATGCCACAGTCCCTGGTACTCATTGGACTGAGTCTATGGTCTGAATTGCCACCTGCGAATCAGAGAACATAGCCACTTTGTCAAAAACACCAGGACAGAAGTGGCATATAAAGTCCTTATAAATACATACAGATAACATTTAATTTTTAGTGTAAGCTATTCTGCTAACTTTTATACTGTCTTATTAGGTGAAGTATTGATCAGAAAAAACAATAATTTCGATTGCCAATCATGTGAGTTGTTGCACCACCATACTTCCTCGAGTTAGACATTAACAGTTAGATGGAAGTAGCTGCGTAAGAGTTTTTGTAGTTTAGAAGCAGGGATCAAGCAGAAAACGCCTTATACTTGACTAGAAACCCCAGAGGAATTGTTTATCTAAAAAGACATTGCTTCCACAATCAATTTAATTACTCATATTTTTAAAGGTTCAATACATACATATATATATATATATATATATATATATATATATATATATATATATATATATATATATATATATATATATATATATATATGTATATATATATGTATGTATGTATGTATCAATATAACGCAAATCTATTATTATTGCTTTTCATTTATTAAAATTCTAGTGTATTTTATTGTTTTAAAAGGAAATTTTATAACAAAAGTCATAAATAACTAAAACTGAAATGCATTATATATTTTGATGTTTACAATAAGAGTAATATGGTTGCAAATTTAAGTTTTGACCGAAAATGCACTGTCTGATATTGAAAATGCGACATCAAGAGAGTGATGCCAGAAAGTGGCAAAACTTGACAAAGAAAGAAAGGCAGCAACAATCAGTAAGTGATATATATTTCGAAATATATACAAAATACAGAGCGAGAGCAAGGTCGGGTCAGTAAGTTGTAGGACCATCCTGAACGGTGATACACGAAGCAACAAGTCTAGGCACAAAGTCAATGAGAGTGCGGATGGCTTCCTCAGGAATGACTCTCCATTTTCTGTGAAGAATTTTCCAAAGTGTGTCTTCTGATGAAAGCAGTGGCAGTGTCTGCAAAAGGCGTCAAATCATTTCCCAAAGGTGTTTGATAGGTAAGAGATCTGGTTGTAATGGCAGCCAGGAAAGCAGCTGAATACTTTTCAGGCATGTTGGCAATGTGTGGTCAGGCATTGTCCTGCTAATAAAGGGCAATTAATAAAGAAATTCCCTGAAGGTAGGGGAGTGTCAAAAGGCGCAGCATATTTTCCACGTAATGTTGGGCTGAAATAGAGTCGTGATACGCACTAGAGTAGACTTGAAATTGTAAGTAATGGCTCCCCGAATCACGATTCCACTTTGTCGCGTGGGGGAATGTTCAACATTTCGTGCAGGATTAAATCTGTCACCGTACCAGACTTTGGCGTCTATGCTGTGGGTATACATAGACTTTGGCGTCTATGCTGTGGGCGTCATAGTACAAGTGAAGAAATTTTCTGTGTTTCACGTATGCTGTATATTCGCAATGTTTGTTTATAAGGTCCCCAAATCAAAATATTTTTGAATTTTAGTTTTAAATTATTGGATAGCATAAAAGCATAACGAAATATCTTGATAATTGTTTATTTATATGCTTGTAATTATGAAATTCAAGTATGTTCACTTAAAGAATTAACAGAGTTAGAATAAAATAAGATACGGATTTAAATACCAGCGCTCTAAGGGCAGATTAAGATTATGGATTGATATTTAGATAAACTATGTATCTATTCTCCTTGCACTAGCTTAAAATGTGTACGTTTATGATACATTGCCAATATACAGCTGCATAATCCTTTTTAAATACGTTTTATGAATTAAATGATATTTATTATTATTTCATCTCTCTCAACTTGCCTGCCTCATAGAATTGTCACATTTATTCATTATTTTGTCTAGATATTGAAAATGCCTTTCGTAAATTCCTTACTTTAAGAATTTCAATCATCAATTTAGATTAATTTCTTTATATGGGTTTATTATTCTTCATTTTATATAGGAAGTTGAGCTGTTCAGCAACATTGGTGGTCTCCTCGGATGCTGGTTAGGGATATCCATCTGGACCTCTTCCTTCACTATTTATAAGTTACCAGCTTGGACAATAGGAAAGATTCATAGGAAAATGAAAATTACAATGAGGTCTTTTTGATTTAATATTTTGTGCATCAAATGATCTTGAAGGTACAATAAATGTGTTAGGCGATGTTTTGTATGGTTTATTTAATACTGAAGCTATAATATGACATGAATACATGTCTATAATCTTTGTTTAAAACATATTGAGAAATAAATATAGTGTAAAATTATATACATCTTAATCAGATAACTCCTAAAAAATTTTTAATTATGTATAACCAGAAGAATACAAAATTGTCTGAAACTAAAAACTTGACTTGCTGAAATTTTATGAAAGTTTATTCTCATATCCGATTAGATTTTTGCAAAGATCAAAGAATAATATTGATCAGTATAACATAGTTTAAACTCATTACTCCTTTATAATATTAAAAAATTCATTTATAACATTAAATCTTTCATGTGTTCAATCTCTTCATATTATGAGTAAAATACCTACATTTTATTTAAATTCTTTATTACAGTTATTTCTATAAAAATCTACTTAAATAAATAAATATATGCATACAGTAGATGCTCGTTTTTACGAATCCTTAATTTACGAACACCCACGAATTTTTACGAATCATTGGCAGGTACTTAATAGAGTCTCAATCACGCGATAATAATGGTAATCCCTATTTATATGAGCTAAGGTTTTGAAAAATTATTTCACTTAATCGATTCCACGCATTTTTCGTTTTATTTCTTTAATTTTCTTACTCATTTTTGATTTTATGGTTGAGAAACTGGGATTGTTATATTTAGAGAAACTTTAAATCTTGGATAACTGACGGCAATGTTAAGTATTAATAAATGTTGTCTTTGTTACTTATGCCACTTGGACAAGCCAAGCTTCTTATGTCGTAGGCTATGCGAATTAAAGTCACAGTAGGGTGCGTGTTTCGTTTATTCAGAGCACCACGAAAGTGAACGTACGATTGTCTCTAAATTTCTCCGAGAGATGTTCCCACCACAGGATCCACTCTTCAATCTTGACAGAGATCTGAAAGAGGAGGAAATTTTCTCCACAGCATTACATCCACGGTAACTGCTCAACGACCGATCACAGGGCTTTCGATTTAACAAATTTAACAAGCATGTACATCGCATGTGCTGGGTGAGACGTCAGAGGCTTCGGGAAACGAATCCCGCCCTGCCGAACAGAAGGCCGATTTGTTAATCACTGAGCTATGACGGTCCGTATTAATGAAAAAATGTTATTATAAAAAATAGTTTCGATTTTTAGATGAAAATGGTTTAAAATCGATAAATGAAAATAATTTTTATAAAACACTTTCTCATTTATGTGAACAGCCTTTATTAACAGGAGTCAACTGAAAGTATTTTCCGGATATTTTTGAAGCAATAATTGCAATATATTTCTTTTGGAATCTATAATTCCCGACTTACCATCTATTTTAGTATATTCAATAGCGTGAAGAGTGAAAATATTGCAGAAGTTTTTTGTCTGGTATCGTTTCTTGAAATCGTATTATAAATTTTGCATTCTACTTGTGCAATTTTTTTGTGAAGGTACACTTAGAATGATGCTAAAAATTAAACGATAACTAAATAATTTTATATAAACTGCACTTATTTAAATAAAGTATTGTAATTGAAGAAATACAATAAATAATTCGACTGAAGAATGTTATTCACCAATGAACCTTCGACAAAGAAAAGAATTGCTCTCTGAAATTTCACTTCCGGACCATTTGAATGCAGATTCAGATGCAATTGGTCCATAAAAATTATTAAATGATTGAGAACATAATGTCCATGAATAAAAATAAACTTTCCGGTATCAAACATGAAGAAACGACTTAGTCATGCGACAAGTAGATGTATGGCTACAAATATATTAAGGCCCTTTTTATGAGAAATAATAATGAGATATTTTTAAAAATCGAAACAAAAGTATATTTTTTAGACAAAAATATATAACATATAAAAGTATTATTTAGAAATATAAGAAATATTAAGTGATTGCGTTAACTGATTATTTTAGTAAAATGATAGTTGCAAATGTTTTTAATCATGAATTTTATTTTGCATAAGTTTTTTTTATATAATGAGACTCTAAACACTTTTTCTAATAATACTTTATTCATGAAGAGAGCAATACAATAAAGTATGCTTTAGACTTAAAAGTAGGTTTTTTTATTTTACAAACTTTTGATTTGAAGATCCATTTGAATAGTCCCTAGTTGCTCATAAAATTGAAAGTCTACTATACATATATTCATAATTTCATGTAAAAATTTAAATAAATGAAAAAGAATGGTAGAAATCATAATCACAGAGCCAAGAAGGCACAAATGCCATATAACCCAGGAATCCAAATTCTGGATTTTTTGCGATGAAGAAACTTTGCCAAGATGACAAATTGTAATGTGCGCGATAAAAAAATACTAGAGTTGCCAAAATAGAATTTTCTGCATAATTTTTATAGGTCTCCATATCTATTACATTATAAAAACCATGTTGCCAGATAAGCATGAAAATCCACCAAAAAATCTCCAAACTCAAAATTTGGCATCCTGAATAATATGGCATTTATGCCGCCAAATATGACTCAAACCGTACTTGGTGTGATGTGAAAGTTTGTGAGGAATGAATAAAAGCCACAGAAAATAATATTAAACTGCTTATTATGCAAAAAAGCTTAAAAGATTTCTTCAAAAATTCAAAAGATATATGCTTTGTTTTTAATTATTGGCAAGTACATGCGTGTCCATAAATTAAGGAAAATTTAAGTTCAGGCAAAGAAAGAGAATGAAGCAAAACAAATAAGATACATTTTTAAAGTCTATTTCTTTAAACAAAAAGTAAAGAGTAAATAAGATGCTATACGTTTGAAATCATAAATAAAAATTGCAGTTTTTACTCCCTGGAGCAAACTTCAAAAAAGAACCAATTTGCAAAACCCAATATAACATGGTTGATAAGATTGTTAATATATAGTATGCCCCCCCAGACCATGCAATACTAGCCGTACAATGCCTAGGCATGCCGAGTATCAAATTATCGATCTGATCTTTGGTAATATTACACCACTCATCAAGCAATACTTTTAAAATTTCCGGTAGACATGTGGGAGAGATTTGCTAGCTGCAATTCGTCGGCCAAGCATGTCCTAAACATGCTCTTTTGGACTCAAGTTCGGTGAGCATGCTAACCAGTCAATACGGGTGATATCTTCCGACTGAAGGCATTTACCTACAATATTTGCACGGTGAGGACGGGCTTTGATATCCATAATTAAAAATTCTGCACCCATGGCGCCTCGAAACAAACGTACATGTTGTTCTATAATTTATATCCCGATAGATGCGGCCTGTCATGGTTACATTCTGAACATACGGTTTAATTCTGGAGCCCAGAATAATTCCTCCCCAAACGAGAAATCTTGCACAACCGTTAAGGTGTCTTTCAGTGATATTCTCTGGTGGTAACGGGTACCTTGCCCTCTCCATATGAAAGTCCGGTGAGAATCAGTGTGAAAGCTAAACCTGGACTCGTTGGAAAACATCAAACAAGACTTCTGTTGCGTTGTCTACAATGCATACTCTTTACTCTAAGCTAACCGTAGGCGATAGTAAGATGTTTTAAGTGCAATACATCTGACAGGACTACGAGCATATAGAACAGCGGTGGGTAAATACTTTTAAGCGCGGGCCAAAATGAAATTTTCAAAATGTCTCCCAAGCTGGAGGACAATGTTCCACTGTGCACCACAAATGTTCTGGGTGGAAATTTTTTCCCCTGCCAAGGAAATGTTTTTGACAAAAACACTATAAGTATCATTTTAAAGTATTTGGACAAAGATATTTGAATTTAATAAAAAATAGTAATAATAAATTGTCTTACTTAGGTGTATATGCGCACAATTTCTGCCCAACTTAGGTGTATATCGAACAATTTGTATGTTACTTAGGTGTATATCAAACAAAGCGCCGGATCCAGCCTTCTGGCAGGATCCGGCGCTTTGTCATGACGAAGCGAAGCTTGGTCATGACGGTGATAGACCACAAAAACCAAAAAAAGAACTGTGAATACAAATAAAATTCGCAAAATTATCAAGAAACGTATCAACCGAAATCCAAGAAACTCAATGAGAAAAGTAGCTAAAGAAATAGGGATTAATAAAAAATCAGACAAATTGATAAAAAGATTTCTGACTTAAGCTATGTAAACTTTGAAATGTACAGAAACTAACTGAGCAAAATAAGCGTACATGGTTGCAAAGATGCTAAGTTCTCCTTTGAAAGTCCGCAAAATACGCATGGAAGCATTTTATCTTCAGAACGAAAAACTTTTCACAATTGAACAATCCTATAATCGACAAAATGATAGTCCTGGAACTTCCACAAGAATAGAACATCGACAAAAACTATAGTCAGTTATGGTTAGGGGAAGCATTTGTGAATCTGGAAAAACTCCTTTGGTTTTCATAGATCAAGGCGTAAAAATGAGTAAGACCATACACTACAATGAGATTTTCAAATCGGTGTTACTTCTTTGACCCAAAAATATTTTGAAAACAGCATCTGGACACTTCAACAAGATTCTTTCCCTTCTAATAGAGCAAAAGTAACACAAGACTGGTGTCAAACAAATCGTTCAGGTTTCATACTGTGGGAATGTGCCCCTATTCACCTGACTTAAGCCCAATGGACTATAGTGTTTGGTTTATTCCGCAATAAAGAGTATGCTCTAAGTCACATCGAAGTTTGGAATGCCTAAATGCTACTTTTAAGAAGTAATGACTAAATTAACGACTGATGAGCTGCGGCCCATTGCAGAAAATTTTACGCGAAGTTTAAGGATCTGTATCGATGCCCAAGACGGCCATTTTGAAAATACTTAAATATGTTGTATCTAAGTAACAAATGACTTAAATAAAGTTAAATTTTTGAAAATAAATTACTGATTATTAGTTTAATACAATAGTTTTTTGTCAACAAGACAAAGTTGTCACCCTGTATTTAAAATCAAAACACTTTCTTTTGTTTAAAATCAAAGTAGTACATCGGATTTTGGTGGGAAATGAGATGATATAGAGTTTATGAAACACAATCACTACTTTATTTCATCTGATGATGTCAGCATATGAATTCTGATAAATAAGAGTTCAAATGATATCCCGCTGTTCGTCTCTTGTTCCTCCATTTAGCACTTCCCCACATTCTCTCAACTATTTGTGTAAAAACTCTTTTATCATGATCAATAAAATTATACGATTAACTTTAACATGCAGGAATCCTTCTGTTTCTATTCTATTTGTTTTTTAACCTTTCCAACTGTCAGAATAAATTGTGCCACCATCTGCAATGTTTTCAATAATTTTATCAAGATGGATAGAACAAGTTCAATAAGGAACAGTGATGACAAACGAATCTTTTGTTTCTCTGCATATACTACCTACAACCACTGTTCGGGTAATATTCGACCACAATTATTTTTACTCTTAGTAAACAAACTTTCGTTAATTTCTACAGTACATTATGTTCTATCTACCTTCTTGATTGGTTTATTCTCCATATCCAAGACACATAATTCCCGCATCTAATCGTTCCAGTTTATAACAGTTTTATCCGATAAATCAAGTTACTTTTCACAAAATTTAATCGACATCAACTCTTCGCATCAGCAGTATTTGAATGTCAAATATCTGCTTTCCCTCAAACCAGTTGTCTTTTCTAAGACCCACTAGCTGATCACACGGTCTTCAGTTGCATTTCCAAAACGTACGCTTACCGAAATAAAATTTCATGTCATGGAAACTAGTACATTTTCGTGGTTATTACTTTTTGGTAATATATTTAGCTCCTGAAAAAATAAAATTCCATCTTGCTCTGTTTTCGGCAAATCCCATGGATGCATTCTCGTAACACTAAATAATGGCGCCAAATACCAAGGCAACAAGGAATCCAATGAATAACTGTGTGCGAATATAGGGGTTACTGTGTGTTGACAACAGGATAGCTCTTTATTGGTGTATTAGCGCAATTTTTGCTGCAGTGGCGTTAATCGAAAAGTACTCATCTAGTATATTGGCCTATTTTAAGCAGCATTATTTTTAGAAGTTTTTATTATAATGGTATATCTTGGTTTCGGAAAACCACGAAATGCAAATGAATATTTGATGGGTTACACGGAAAAAAAACAAAACACCTTTCATGAAATGGGATTGATATAAATGATATAATATTAGATATAAACTCCTGTAGGTTATCGCTGCTGAGAAAAATGTAAAGCAAAATTAATTTACACAAAAAAGTTTGCTTTCCAAAAAACGTAAAAAAAATTTATGAAAAATTTAAGATTGCATGAGATGATGATATTAACTTACATAATTCTTTTATAAAAGAAAATTCCAAGTTAAGGACTACTCACTAACATTCCTTTTGACAATATGCATCCTGTTTGCCTTGGAGAAATGCACAAATTTATGAATGTTTGGGTGATAAAGGGCTTTCAAAAGTGTTTATCTTTCAGACATGTTGATACAATAAGCTAACATATTTTGCCATTAGTAAGATGTTCCAGTTGCTCATGACAAATTGTTGTACCATCTTTTTTTCAAAATTATGGCATGTCTCCCGTATAATCCAACATGCCATATTTTGTACGTTCTTGGGGAAGAAAAAATGTTACTAAAATGATGTACTGTGGTATTTCGTAATGATATAAATACTTGGGTTGTCAAAATATAATATTTCTACATATTTTTTATAGGTCTCCATTTCTATGACTGAATAAAAACCAACTTAATTGGTAAATAAAAAAATCCACCAAGAAAGTCATCAAACTCAGAATTTGGCATGCTAGATTATACAGCATGTGTGCCAAAATTACTGCATCATAAGTGATATTTAAATTTTCTTTCTTATGTAACCCTTAGAATTTTGTGTTCAAGAACATTTTTATTGGGAAAGACTCACATTTAGAACATTTTGTAAGAAACATTTTACGTTATTATATGCACAGGAATATGTGTCCTATAATATTCATTGTTATTATATTTATGTAATGATGTTTTGTGGTTTTGGATGCCTTATATTTTTCAAATGTGTAAATTATATGACTTGGTTAAACTGCTTAACCGGAAGCCAGATAAAAAGTTGCAACAATTTAGCAAAATACATTCAGAATTGATTAAATATCATAATTTTGTATTTGAGGAATGAGCATTAAGGAGGCTGTGATCAACCAGCATACAGCCATGCTGCTTGGGGATGTTAATTTTTATAGTCCGAATATCGAAAAATAGACTTCTTTATTCCTCAAACATTATTGAAGTTGATTGCGAGGCAAATAAATTAAAATAAAACTTGATGTGGAAAAGTCTGCGCACTCATACTGTAGTTGAAGCATCCACTGATAATTTTTTTTTGTTTTCCACCTCCTGCACTTTTAGGCTTGTATAACTGAGCATGACATTACTTTACAGCAGAATAAAATTCTAAAATTTAATTTTAGTTGTTGATTCCTGAAGTGACAGAAGCTGTTTGTTAACAAATTATTTCAGTGAAAAAAAAAATTGGTAGTGATGGAAAATATTTCACAGCCATTTTCAAAAAACAGGAGATTTGTTTGAATTTCAGTGCAAATCTTCTTTAATATCTGTGTTTCTGATTCATTATTCTTCGGTAATTCAGTTATGGTTTATATTCTGTCCACAAATAAATAACAATTTTACCTTATAAAAGTGAGCTTGCTTATTTTCTCCTTTTGCACTACGCTTACATTCTTTTAAATATTGGGGTGTTAGGGTCTTTGATTTTGATATCAATTAGAATTGTAGTCTGACTAGCAGTTTTATGTGTACATATGGGTATATCTATCTATCTATCTATATCTATCTATCTATATATATAAATATGTAATATTTTTTATTTTTAAATTATATTTCAATTATTTTACTTATTTGTGATTTTTTATGATCTTTTTCAAAATAAATAAAAATATTTTAATTTGTTGGTGAAAGGAAAAATAAAAAATATTATAATATTTAATCTAATACATCCAAATAAAAATGGGAAGCAAAAAACGAACATTCAGAATGTAAAGAAATTTTTTATGACTTAATAAAATTTCATAATAACATTTACAATGAAATTTGCAAAAGAGATACATTATTTTGAAAGTAAGTATTAAAATTTAACATTTTCTTGTGTTATTATAATGTCTAAATAAAATATGTGAAGCAATACAGTCAATATTTAAAATTATTTAAATATTGACTGTAATTAAAATTATTTAAAAACATGAAAATAAATAAGAAACAAGATTTCTGATAATGTTAATGCCTATTTGCTTAGGACTGCACTGTCTATATTTGCTAACATTTAATCTTGTCAATATATAAAATTCCTTATACATTTCAAAAGATGAATTTCATTAAAAACGATTTTTAATGAAATGTTGCATTTTTATAATATTGCATAATAATTATTTAATTCGGTGAATTTTCTAAAATCAAGTAAATCACTTCAACAATTTCTTAAATTATATTTAAATATATTAATAGTTCCTGAATAATTTTAGTATTTCACCGTTTTTTTTTTAATCATTTTTAATGGCATATATACATTTTAGGTGTGAAATTTCTGTTGAGAAATTGTAGACATTATTTTTCACTATATTGACATATTGTATTGTTTCATTTTAGTAAAATAATTTTTATGTAAATTCTGTTACATGAAATGTGAAAATTTCTTGAGTTTGATAGAAACAATGTAATGTATTTATTATTTTGAAGAAAAAAATATTGCAAAAAATAACTATTTATAAAATAGCTAATGCATTCCTGAATAATTGTCACTTATTCGGTTATCATACTACAATAGTTTGTTAACTGGGGTTAGTAATTCGATTATTGTTTTATCGCTTAAATAAAAATATTTAAAACATAATATTTAGTTAATACTTTCAATTTAGAAGTATATCTCATAAATGTTATGTTTTAATTTGGAAAAAATTAAATATTTCTGTGTTTTAACCTCCTTTCTGTTGAATACTATTATTCCTAATTATAAATATACACAGAAGAAATTTTCTTCTTTTCTTTCAGAAAATATTGTAAAAAAATTATTAATTTACAAATGTGAAGTTTAAATTTTGATAGCATTTTTTAATAAACCAATTTTTTGCTAATTCTTTAGCATATTTATCATAACTGTAAATATATGTCTAACAAAGGCAAAAACTGCTATTATAAATTATATAAAATAAAAAATTACTTCATTTTTTTGACCTGCCCACATTTCTCATATACCTTTAAAAGTTAGCAGCAGTTTCATTTTGAGAGATTTATTTTCAATTATTTATTTAAGATTGCAATTTTCAACCTGCCTCAACAACAAAAAAATAAATAGAAAATATCAACCCCAATAAAATAGAATTTCCCATATTATCTTATATATCTAACATACTTTGGATTTTTTTTATAGTTGTTATATTATCAAGAGAATTTTTGTTATTAGTTGAGCAGTAAATTAGAATTTTAGATGTTTTACCTGCAAAATCACCAATAGTTAAATTAAAAATATTTTCAATTAATTTTAAAAAGATATTTATTTTTACTTATATCATTTCAGAAGTTTATGTTCAAATGATTTATTTCATAAATATACATGCTCCTTTTTGTATTGTGATCGATTTCAAATGAAAATTTATAAAGTAATTATTTTGCATTTGAATTGGAATTATAAGTGCTTAGCCCGTCATAAATAAAGAGTAAGAATTCAGAGTTTCCTTTTGTTCCTTAC
The DNA here is from genome assembly GCA_030067965.1 of Latrodectus elegans. Classification (NCBI taxonomy): domain Eukaryota; kingdom Metazoa; phylum Arthropoda; class Arachnida; order Araneae; family Theridiidae; genus Latrodectus; species Latrodectus elegans. The sequence continues at coordinate 92,622,723 of CM057811.1, forward strand.
CTTGTATATATATTTGGGATGCAAATAATGGAATTTTTAAAATTTACTATAACACACAAATTTATTATATCAAGTTGTCAATTTCTCTGTGGCAATTAAAAGCCTTTTTTTATAATTTTTTCCATGAAAATTGTGTTTACTATTTATATATAGATGCACACTTGTTTCCTGCACACAAGTAACCTACTTGTAACAAATGGCTTCTTTATTTTGCCTTAGAATAATTTTTTTTCTTAAAGTTGAATAAACTATTTATCTTTACAAATATTTCTGTATATCAAAATTTCTTTACACAAAGAATTTAAGACAATTTTATCTAATTTAAACAATTGGTAAATTATGCATCGACATTGCGTTTAGAATTTCATTGATGTTACTCTGGTGTTTGCGAATCAATATTTTCAGTCTTCTTGTTATTGTTACTAATGACATTTGGACAAGCCAAGCTCGCTATGCCTTGGCTATGCGAATTTAAGTCTATTGGGAGCGTCTTTTGTTTTTAATCAGAGCACCATGAAGGTGAAAGTATGACTTTTGCTCTTCAAATCCTCCGATAAATGGCAGCACCAGAGGATCTAATTCATCAATTTTGGCATTTCGATTCCCAAGATTTAACGAGCACGTATATCGCATGTACTACATGGGTCTTTGGCGGCATTGGAAATCGAACTCCACCCTTCCGGATGGAAGGCCAATTCATTAACCATTAGGCTACCACGGCCCTAGTCTTCTTTGTGTGAGTTGATACATATTACAGAATATTATACCATTTATCAATGATAGTTGTCAAATAAGAATCTAAGAGTAATGTACAAATGCCTTTTATTTTATTGTTTGATATATATTGATTTTTTTTAAATATGGTATGTGTTTTAAATAAAATCTCATTCGTTGATGTTTCAAATTGGCATGAAATTTTATTTTAATTATAATTTTGTAAAATTTTACCAAAACATAAATATTTTTATATAATAGGTACAGTCCAGAGTCAAATGTCTCAAGTACTGAAAATGGAAATGCCTAAATATTGTAATTATATGTAAATATATTGAAGTATTGAGAAACAGAACAAGTGGATTAACAGAAAATATTATTTAGAAGGCTATTGTATATCATAAATTTCTTATTGATAGAAAACAATATTTTATCATGTTTTAAATTATTTTTTATTTCATTCTACGTATCTGCAGAGTATTAAGTTTTCAAATTAACTTTTTTTTTCTTTCTATATGTAAGGTATAAAAGTATATTTTTGCTATAAGTATGTAAATTTATAAATGATGTTTTACAATCACTGTGCTTGTTTAAAATAAATAAATGTAAAACTATTTTGTTATGCTGCATGTTATTTTTCGTTTCACACACCTACATACTAATATTTTTTTATAATTTGTGCTTCATATAACTGTGCATTGTAAATCAAGTTTTTACGTTAATATTTTTATGTCTATTTCAAAGGCAACGAAATGCACAAATGCCTTAGGAATGTAAATCTAATAGTGGTGACTTTAAATCATTGCTTGAATATAATTATCTCTTTGGGTTTATAGACAAATAAAAGCAATTTTATGGGATAATATAATAAACATTGCTTTAAAAAAATTTATTTTTAAGCATTTTATAAAAAGTATGTTTTATTTCATTACTCAAATAAAATATCTAAAGTTCATTAAATAGAAGAATGCATTTTCTCAGAAGTTTTGTTTATATTTAAGAATGTATATAGGAAAATTATAATCGTAAGCTTTCCGCTTTGTTTCATAATTAAATAAAAGTTAACATTTTGATAAATTAAAGTGAATTGATGCTGCTTATTTAAAATAGTTTCTAAAAATATCACGTTTCTTTTATGAACAAAATTATTATATACAAATTAATTGGTGCATTCGAAAAAAAGTGGGGGTGCCTTATAGTTTCTCTTTATAATAATTAACTCTACAACAAAATAAATTCACTCTGATAACAATTATCAGAAACACATGGGTTGAGATATTTTTGTTTAAAATATTTCTTATATAAAATTTTCATGATACAGGATTTTATAAGTGCAATGATATTTAGATTTTACTGGTAAACGACTCGAGGAATTGTCACAACAACTTTTATTTATATCTAATGGAAGATAATGCTTCTAAATTTATTCCAGAAAATTAAATTGGTAAATTAAACAAGAAACTTTTCTATTTTTTATATATATATTTTGGTTTAAAAATTCATATTTAAAAACATACCTTAAAATAGCGTAAATGTTCAGAAATATCGTTTCTTTTGAATAATTTTTAATTTGTATTTTATGGATGGATTACATGAGCTTATTTTTTAGAATAGTATATTTTCTTACGATGAAAAAAGTGAAGATAAAACCAGAATATTTCCTTTTAGAAAAGGAAATTTCTTTCTCAAGAAATGTCTACATTTATATTAACACAAAAATAACAACATAGTTAAACGTGTTTTATAAATAAATGTAGTTAACATACTTTTAAACTATTGATAAAGAGTATTATTTAATACTAAAAGCATTGCAAAGAATATAAAAGTCGTTACAAAATATAATTTTCATTATATAATTTTATAAAATATTTTTTAATTATTATAAAGAAATTTTTATACTATTGTTGTAGAATTTTCATAATTATTATAATAATTTATAATACTATAAAAAAATAACTTAACAAAGCCTGTTGTATGAATGTTTAAATGTGCGCAGAATCATATGCAACTATCATCTGTCTCGGACGTCCTACATCCATACTAATTCCGGTCGTTGCGAAGGGGCCGAGAATATCCGTAGGGAGTCGACGGACATCCATCGGAGGTTCTCTCAGGTCCAAATTAAGTCCATCTCACGTCCAAATTAAATATGAAATTAACTCTGGGGAGTGCTAAAGAGTTATATGGTCTTGAAAGGATGTCCTCCGAACATCCTTGAGGACCAACGTTTGCTGTCTGGTGAGTGCTAAATGGTCATGAAAGGACGCCCACCGAACATCCTGAGGACCATCGCTTGCTGTCTGCGGAGTGCAAAAAGTTATATGCTCCTGAAAGGAAGTCCTTCAAACATATTGAGGACCCAAGTTTGCTGTTTATGGAGTGCTAAACAGTTATAATCCTAAATAAAGAGAATGTAAAAGCGACATTTATAAATATATTCGAATTTATTTTCCATTTGATGTATATGATATAAAAACAAACATTAAACGAAGAACATCAGCATTACGAATGAAATTTGATTAGTTTAAAAACCAAAAATAAAGATGAAGGTAAGGACCAATATATAGCTAGTTTTATCGGACGGAGTTGACTCAATTGTGTATGGTGTTTCTTTAATACCCAAAGACAATAATTAAGTTAGCCATTGCACACCAAAATCCTACCAAAATATAAATGAAACAACAGAATACATAAAAGACTACCAATATAAAAGTGAAAATAAAAATCAGGATATAATTATTAATGTAGAGAATGTTATATAAACAAAAATAATCATGTTTTAAAAAAAAATTTTGGATTTTTTTTTTTTAAATTTAAACCAAGTAAAATTGCTAAATAAATACAGAAAGTAAATGTGTAAGTATAAACATTATTGGCCCTTTAAAGTTTCTAATGCGACCTTCAGGGAATCAAGCACATCTTTATATTTAATAATTTTGATAGATAATTCTCCGAGTCAAAGTTCTACTAACCAAATATTGTTTCATAAAATTTGTTTAAGAAATTTTTATTACTTATTTAAGTATTTTTAACATTTTAATTAATTTTATAATGTTATTTTAGTTATTGTAAATTTCACACACACATTCTATATAACAAACTAATATTTACGTTTTTATGTATTTTAATTAATTAATATATATATATATATATATAATCAAATATATAGCCATATTTACAGAAATGAAACATAAGAAGACCGAAAAATTTATTAATTGGAGATTTAATGAAGAGTAATTTAAAGTCATATGAAGATATACTTCATATTTTATTTGTAGGTATGAAATCAATTGTAGGTTTAATATTATAATTAATTATTCAAGAATGTTTACATTTTATAATGTTTTTAAAGATGATATTTAAAATATATAATATATTATTAAATGTTGCCATGCAAGAGTTGGACACACCGGCAAGTATCGGAATTTTTATATATTCTTATGAAATATAGGGGATTTATAGTTATATAAGATTTGCAATGCTTAATTTTAAACCTCATAGAAAAAGATGTTTTGAAGGAATTAACTATTTTATAGGTTTCCGAAAATTACAGGTTTTTTATATTTAAAACTTTTATATAGATTTTTTTCTTTTTTTACAAAATGTATAACTGTTAAGATTCTATCGTTTCGAGTACTTATAAAATGTTTTTTAAAATATTTTATAAAATTTGTATATCTATATTTATTTAATCCTACAAATTTTTAAATTATTATAACATTTTTAAATTTATTAAAAAAATAACATTTTTATACTGTGTATAACGAATGCTCTATTGAAATAGAGTATAAATTAAAATTTTTAAATACAATTTAATCAATATCAAAATGAAAAATTCTTAAAGTTTGCTAATAAATGTAAAATGGAGCATATTTAAATTTAATGTCTTCATTTAAAAAATTTCTCAGCATTTTTACTTTAAACAGAATTAATATTGCCTGCAAATATGAATCCTACAAGAATATACAAATTTACTGAATTTATAATTCTTTCACAAATATTCAATTTTTTCCTTATCAGTATTTATATTACTAATAAAATTACTAAAACTAAAAACGTATCTATGTGACCAAAAAGAAAATTAGAAGTGCATTTAATTTAAGTTTCATTTAATGTAAAGGATAAAATAATCGCTTTAATAATAAATATAAGAAAATTATTTTATCATATAAAGAAGGCTTAAATGGAATACAAAATAATCAGATTTTATATTTTATTTTTTTGGATTTTAATTTATTTAATTTATATTTAAAATTGTCACCTAAATTAAAACTTTAAAATATTTATTTTAAAATTTAAAGTTTTTTAAATATTTGGAAAGAAAAATACATTGTATTTTATGTAAACTAAATGAAAAGTTTAACAAGGGGAATAATTTTAAGTACTTGCTAATTGATTTTCTAGTTTAAAAATTTTCATTCCAATATTTAAAACTATTTATTTATGTCTTAAGTATTTTATAAATTTTCTGCCATCTAATTTAGTAAATTAAATTTTTATCATTAATTTTAATATTTAATATTGTCATAATTAGCTTTTGAATAATAAAATAAATCATTCAGGCCATACACTTTGAGTTTTATGATATAACATATATTGACATTCTTTAACTAAACGTTAGTAGTTACAAAATCTAAAATAATTACTAGAAAATTATTAAAACTATGATCTTTATAATGCTAAAAATTAATATTAAAATTTGTATTGTTATTGTAATATTAGAGCTATATAAATTCATACGAAAATTAAGAGTATTAGAAGTTTATTCAATGTATTAAAATTTATAAACATTCAACAGTATGTATATATATATATATAATGTAACAGACCGATATTAACAATATTGACAGTAGATGGCGCTGCTGCCCAATTTACAAACAACATCGAATGAGATGAGGAGAGTGATGTGAGAAATGGCAAGGAAGAACCATCCGGTTCCTAAATACGTTTTGTTTTGTACCACCCTGGTACTATGTAACCTTGATTTTATTTTATAATTATTAAGTGTTTTCTTTTTGTATCTAATCTTAATTATGTGTAATGTAATAAATGTTTGTTTTGTTTTAACTTCCATTTTCTTACGTCGCTACAAAATGGCGCCCAACTCGCTGCCTTTCCCACTGTGTTCCATCTAATTGGATATAAGTTTTAGCTCCATTAAGTTGTTAGTTATAATTCCCCGGGGGAATATAGTTGATTATGTGTTAATCTGGAATGCATTTTATTTGGATTTGACCCGTGTCGTCGTTCGTTTTCATCCAGAAATAGAACAGATGTATTTCATGTCGGAATTTCGCCGAGCTATATCGTTTTCATCCAGAAAACAGGAAGTTCTATTATGTGTTCTAACAAATTTCACATTATCATCCTGATAATGTTAGCATGTTGTAATAATAGCATGTTTTGTATTAAAACTAATCCAAATAACATAACTTCTGTTTTGTAGTATTAGTTTCGTTATTAGTCGTTATTCTTCTAACTTCTGGTTTGATTAAATTTTGTTCAGACGTTTGCATGAATGTTAAAAATTTGTTTACTAATACTGCATGTAATTGATATATATTTTTCTGCACGTCATTTTGCATGTATAGTGAAATTTAATATTTTGAAATGTAAAACATATTCAGTAAAATTCTTGAATTTAAACTGTTTATATTGAAAACAGAACTGACTCAAAACGCTGTTCTATATTGTTCGTTAAAGGTTAAAAATTGATTGATTGATTTTGTTACTGCTTAAAATCAGAATAAGCTGTTCCTATTGCATATTTAAATTAAAAACTGATTTTTTTTTTCATTATTTTCATTGAAAGATTAAAGTTAGAATAATTTCTATGTATAAAATGAGTCAATGTTCTGTCTAGAAAAAGTATGGAAGTCGAAGTAACGGCTCCATGAATATTGGTTTTGATAAAAATAAATAATTATTTTATTTGTTTCTTATTAAAAAACAGTGTTTTATATTCGAAAGAAAATTCATGTATATTTTTATCTATAAGGAATCTAGTAATTTTAAAACGAAAACAGAACAAAATATAAGAATAATATTTCTGTTGTGAATTGATATTATTATTTTGTTTTTGCTATTGATACCTTAAGATTTTTTTTTATTTCTTTTGAAATAAAAAATAATAGTTTGTAGAATTTTGTATTTTATGACATTGCTAAAATAAGATATTAGAAATAAATGTTTTGAATTTATTTGTTTATCTTGAATATTTTCTATGAGTATATTATAATTTAAAAATTTTTACTAGATGTGGTTTTATTAAATAAAGTTTTAGAACATTAAATGTTTTTACATTGAAAATAACTTGCTAATAAATTAGTAATTATTCATCTAATAATGTAAAATTGATTGTCAAGTGAAATGCAGAATTAATTTTGAATTTATTTGAAAATGCGTTATTTTTAGAAATAATTGTTTTCACTCAGAGATAACTGTTTATTATTTGTTTAATTATTATGGAAGTAGTTTATTAATTGAATAGCAATTGAAGTTGTTAGAATATAAATTGTTTTTTATTCATATTTCTTCTTTTTTTTAAAGAAATAATGTTAAATATTTATAACAACTTTTGGGTTTTAATTTAATTTGAATTATAATTTCAACATATCTTTACTAGTTTTCTGTATTGTTTCTAGTCTTCGAATATGATGAATATGAAATAATGTTTTCAAATAATATTTTTATTTAAAAGTAATTGCAAAAACATGTGTTTGATTAATTTAAATAATAAGTTATAATATTTTGAGATCAAGAATGGCCTTCCTTTACCGTGCCCGAAAAGTAGATTTAAAGACCTTAGCCGACGAGCTTGGTTTGGTAGTGGGAGATAATTTAAAAATAGTCCAGTTAACGGATCTCATTATCAAAGCCCCTAATTATGAAGAAACTGTGGTCAAAAGTATGCTTCAAGCAATTACTGAAGAGAGAATTGCGAAAGAAACGGCAATTTTAAGAGAAACTGAAATAGCTGATGCGAAGGAAAAATTGGAGAAACAACGAAAATATGAATTGGAGAAACTCCAGCTTCAAGTTGAATCTCAGCGTTTGGCAAGTATAGATCCTCTATCGTCAAGTGGCACCTCGGTAGCACGCCAGAAACTGGATTTTAGTAATTTCAGCAATCTTTTGCCGAAATTTGATCCGAAAAAAGAAGAACTGTGTACATTCTTTACAATCTTCGAATGACAAGTTAAATTTATGAAATTACCCGAATCTTCATGGAGCCCTTACTTACTAGGCACCCTGCCATCTGACATTGCAACTCTCATCGTTCGAGAACCTGAAGAAACACAAGAATATGCTAAAGTAAAGGAACTACTTCTAAAAAGATTTAAATTATCTGGAGATAGATTTAGACAGATGTTTGCTCAACACAAAAAAGACCCTGAAAAAACTTGGAGAGACTTCTATTTTGATCTGTCTAGCTACTTTAATGGCTGGCTTGAAGAACTTAAGGTTCAGGATTTCGAAAAGTTAAAACAACTTATCGTTGCAGACCAAATCAAGAAGAAAGTTCCCCCGGATGTTAAGGAGCATTTTACGATATTTGGACTGAATTTATTTCTTCGGTTTTTCTTGTGGAAAAATTAGATGTTTACGAAAGTGTCAGGTGTGATGTAAAGAAATCTTTCCTTCCAGTACATCAAAAGAAGCAGTTTCCCTTTAAACCCTTTACTATTCAAGAAAGAAAACCTCAAAATGAAAGAAATGGGAATCTTAAGAAAGAGTCAAGTGAAGTTGCATGCTATGGATGTGGTAGTCCAGGAGTCATTAAACCTAAATGTCCTACCTGTAAAGGAAAGGAAAAGAAAAGTTCTGGTACTTTTAGCAGCGTTATTCTTCAATCGGCTTCTAGTGCACCCGCACAGATGGCAACGTTAAGAGTAACTATCAATGGAGTCATGGGTACCGCTTGCGCAGACACTGCTGCAACCCACTCAATTGCAGGAGAAACACTTTATCACATCCTGAGGAAACAAGGAGCAACTTTTGCTACCAGTACACTACTAATGACATTAGCAGACTGCAGTAAAATAAAAAGAGAAGTTCCCACAACAAAGGTAAAAATTCTTCTTGGAGGCCGTACATTGCCTTTGAACCTTGTTGCCATCCCTGATGCAAAAGGAAACAACACCCTGTTGGGAATAGACTTTCTGAATTCAGCTGGGATTGTATTAAATTTGAAACGAAACTGTTGGTTTTTCCATAATCCACCCAGACGACACTTTTCTTTTAAAAAACCGACGCCAGCTTTTTGTGGGTCGTTACAAACGGTTGCACCGCTAACTGTGAATGAAAAAGGTAATATTGAAGATGAAGGTATTCATCTGACAGGTGAACAAAGAATTAAATTAAATGAACTCTTGTCCTAGTTTGAAACTATCTTCAATCCAGGGGGAGAGGCAACCCCATTTATTGAACATTACATAGATACGCAGAACCACACTCCGGTTGCTGTTCCTCCGTATCGAATGTCTCCAGCAAGGAAAGAAATTATGCAAAATGAAATTGATAGACTCTTGAATGAAGGAATTATTGAGCCCTGCGAATCTCCTTATGCAGCGCCTGTTGTGCTCATCCCAAAGCCAAATGGTGCTTATAGATTTTGCGTGGATTACAGAAAATTGAATGCCATGACGAAAACGGACTCTTACCCTCTTCCACGCATAGATGATTTACTTCAAGAAGCTAAACAAACTCGTTATATGTCGACCATCGACCTTAAAGCTGGTTATCATCAGGTAAATGTGGCTGCCGTGGATAGAGACAAAACTGCTTTTATTTGTCCTTTTGGTACATATCGTTTTATACGAATGCCATTTGGATTGAAAAATGCCCCTGCGACTTTTCAAAGACTGATAGACAAATTCCGAAGTGGTCTTGGTGACATTTTTTTTCGTTCCTACCTAGATGACATTATAGTACTATCAGAGTCGTTTCAGGAACATTTAAGAAATTTAAGAGACATTTTTCAACGACTTGAGTTATTCAAATTAACAGCTAACCATGAAAAGTGCAATTTCGCACTTGCAAGGATTAAATATCTTGGGCATTATATTACTCCTGAAGATCTAGAGGTTGATCCTGCCAAAACTGCTGCTATCTTGGATATGCCTGAACCCAAAACTGTTAAACAAGTTCAGTCCTTTCTGCAAACTTGTTCTTGGTATAGGAGGTTCATTCCGAACTTTTCTGAAATAGCCAGACCTCTCAGTAATCTACCCAAGAAATCCGCCTCTTGGTGTTGGAAAGATCAAGAAAAAGCTTCGTTCCAAAAGTTAAAGACATTACTTATTTCACCACCTGTTCTTAAACAGTGTGATCCAAGTAAATCGTACATCTTGCGTACTGATGCTAGTGGGTATGCCTTAGGTGCTGTCCTCCTCCAAGGAGAATCCCTGACAGATCAACATCCAATTGAATATGCAAGCCGACTACTAACTTGTGCTGAGCGAAACTATACCACTACAGAGCGTGAAGCACTTGCAGTTGTTTGGGCTTTAGGAAAATTCAGATGCTATATTGAGGGACAAGAAGTCACAGTTGCTACGGACCATCAGGCGTTAGAATGGCTCGTGTCTTTAAAGTCCCCATCAGGACGACTTGCTCGTTGGGCTCTACATCTCCAAGAGTTCAACCTCCATATCGAGTACGTTCCTGGGAAAAGCAACGTGGTAGCTGACATGTTATCTCGCCCTCCCTGTCACGAAGGAGATAACCCATGCGAGATATGCTCCAGGACTGTTAACCAACCCACCGTCGTTTCAGTAGATTTTCCTACCAAAAGTCCTAAAGAAATCAGAGACAGCCAACTTCAAGATGAAAATCTGAAGAAAATAATAAATTCCTTGGAAGCAGTCAACTTGACTGAGGAATATAGAAACTGGACTGAAAAAGGTTTTATGATGAATAGAGGTGTCCTGTACAAATATGCACATGATTCAGGATCTGATGAGGCTCAGCTTGTCATTCCAGAAGATTCAAGAGAGCAGATTCTTAAAATTCATCACGATGATCCCACCGCAGGTCATTACGGTGCTGAAGGAACTTATGATAGAATTACTAGAAGATATTACTGGACTGGCATGCGGAAATACATCACCAATTATGTGAAAGGTTGTATAGAATGTATGCGATACAAGCCTTCCAACCAAAAACCTGCTGGTCTGCTGCAGACTCCAGTACCATCCCAAAGGTTTGAAACGTTATCCATTGATTTGTTCGTCCCTCTTCCAGTTAGCCATGGGAAAAAATGGATATTTATAATAGAAGATGTTACTACGAAGTGGATCGAGCTATTTGCTTTGGAAAATGCAACAGCAAAAGAGTGTGCTGTCACTCTTGTAGAAGAAATCTTCATGAGATACGGAATACCACGTAGAATTATCAGCGATAATGGACCACAATTTGTTTCTGCTGTTATGCAGCAACTATGTTATCTTATGAAAATTCATCAATCTTTACCCCCTGTTTACCACCCTCAAGCAAATCCAGTTGAAAGGAAGAACCGTGATTTGAAACCTCGTCTTGCCATATTAGTAAAAAATCGGCATGATAGCTGGTCCGACAAACTCCCTGCAATTCGATTCGCACTGAACACTTCAAAGTGCAGTTCAACTGGAAAAACCGCAGCGTTTCTCAATTTCGGACGAGAGCTCCGTACCCTTGATGATGTCACCGACGACTTTCGTAGTATTATTGAGAACGATAACTTTGTCGTTGAAATGAACCCGTATCTTAAAAGACTGGAAAGAATCACATCTGAAGCCAAAGAGATCTTTATTGAAAAGCAAGCATTTTGCGGACCAGCTCCTATTTATAAATCAGGAGATTTAGTTTTGGTGAGAAAACCAAACTTAAGTGATAAAACTGCTGGTGTTACAACAAAATTTTCGCCTCGCCGCGATGAACCATTTATCATCGTTACTCAAGAATCCCCTGTATCGTATTCTGTGGCAAACCCAGATTCTCCAAATATACCAATAGGAGTATAACCACACTTCGGCATTGACGCCTATTCAGGGAAAGAAAACTTCCCCTGTCAAAGCTTTGCGCAGAAGAGGTAGACCAACAAAATTGAACTGTCCTAAAACTCCCACTCCTGCCAAAGCTTATGCTCAAGAGAAAAACCATTCCAAGAACACTCCAGCGAAAGCTCATGCTCGAGAGAAAAACCATTCTAGGGACACTCCTGCCAAAGCTCATGCTCAAGAACAAAGCCATTCCAAGAAAACTCCTGCTGACCCCTGGTCGGGACGTCTTCGGGGTCAGAGGGGGAGGTTGTAACAGACCGATATTAACAATATTGACATAACACTCCTCAAGGCGCTGCTGCCCAATTTACAAACAACATCGAATGAGATGAGGACAGTGATGTGAGAAATGGCAAGGAAGAACCATCCGGTTCCTAAATACGTTTTGTTTTGTACCACCCTGGTACTATGTAACCTTGATTTTATTTTATAATTATTAAGTGTTTTCTTTTTGTATCTAATCTTAATTATGTGTAATGTAATAAATGTTTGTTTTGTTTTAACTTCCATTTTCTTACGTCGCTACAATAATATAATATATATATATATATATATATATATATATATATATATATATATATATATATATATATATATATATATATATATATATATATATATATATATAAACAGAGAGAGAGTACTTGAGAGAAGTATCAAGTTTATGGCTTACAAAGTCTGAAATAATAAATATTGAAAATAAATTTCACTGTAAAGTGCAAATTAGAATAATTCTTGTTGGCATAAGAAATTACCAGTAGTATGAGAATATTTGTCACTTACTAAATAACAATAGTCATTGTATAGTATATATATGTGTGTGTGTGTGTGTATACAGAGAGAGATTTGGAATTGTTAAATTGTTTAATTCCAGTCATACAAATCATGATTTAAATACTTCAGATAATGTAAATTTTGCATTTATTATAGTTTTTATTAGCAATGATAAAAAAATAAAATTTTCTTATTCAATTTTATTTGCTCATCAATAGAAAATAGAATATTTTCCATAATATTGTTTGATATTTACGCAGGTAAACGTCTTTAAACATGACAATATTAGAACATTCATGAATAGATGTATATTTTCATCCTTATGCAATTTTGTATTTGTATCTGTGTGTATTTTATGTGTTAGTTTTACTTATAGACCATGTATCTTAAAACACAGACAAGATATTAAGTTATCAAAATAACTCTGAACTAGCATGGAATTTCTGTCAAATTATAAGTTTTTTAGAGTAATTTTCTTCAAGTAGGTCACTTACGATGCTGTGAACATTAAAAATGATGATGAGCCAAACAAAATGGATTGCATTATTACATAAATATTTGAAAAGTCAAAGTCTAAGAACAAATTTTTGAATTCCTTTTATAAATATATTCTCAGGAACATTTTAATTTTTCTATATTAATGCGAAATATTAATTTGGATATAATTTCAATAAAATTTAAATCATTTAATAATTTTGTTTATTTCTTTTAATGCACAGTGCTTTTAGATAACCGTTTAAATTTATATTACATTTTATTATACATTCTGATACTTACATTGTTTTTTTTTACCTATGTTCAGAGGGAAAATCTCTTTCAAGTTCAAAGAAGTTGGACTTTTGGTATTCATCTTTTCATAGATTCATGGGAAGAAGATTGATGGAAACAGCACAAAATATTTATCAAAGTTTATTCCAAAACTTAATTACAGGAGGAAGTGGAGCAGTATTTATAAACAATAAGGAAGTTATTCATATTATTATTTAATAGTTAATTCAGAGTTAATTGACAAACTTGTTTGAGGTAGTTAGTAAAATTGTCAGTTACTCAAATTGTCAAACGACAATTTAATTAGTTATTAGGAATGAGTTAAGAAATCACAAGTTTCCGCTTGCATGACGTCTGTCAAGAATGTAACAAACAAAACTTGAAAGGAGAAATTAAGAGTATTTTTATCGATCCTTTTCAAGGACTCTTAACTCATTTAGGAATTCATTTGAATGAAGTAGCAGCCAGCAATGTTTCAACATTACTGTGTAACGAAATATTAGTTATTGTCAACAGACGCTATAAGCGCATGTTAGATTTTATATTCATTTTGTGATTGTTGAAAAAATAATGTTTTAGTTTTAAGAATTTGTTCTATTGTAATATGTGCGTATAGGTTTTTTCGAAGGCATTAATATCCTATGATGTTTTATTCTATTGAATTTAGATTTTTAGAGGCTTTCAGACTATTATTTTTATGTAAATATTGTATAAGCATTTATTAAAATATATATAGAAAATTATTCGAGCTTTTGCACCTTTATTTATTGAAGTTGTTCTCAATGCTTAGTTTTGATTTTTAGTTGTTAGTAGAAAAGAGTAAATCTTTCAACTGATGGTAAATAGTTTTTCTAGATTATGGTACACTCAGTGACAGGATAGTCTTCCTTTCAATAAGAGATCTGAAATAAGACTCAAGTAACTGTTGAATAACTAAAGAGGGATATTTTTTTATTTCATTTACGGTTATTTATCGTATTCCTGAAAATCAATGGACACTAGGGAATTTTTTCACTGTAACAATCCAAGAATAAGGCCCACTATCTATGAAAAGTCCACCCGAATGTCGTAAACCATTAAAAATCACGCCATACTTCAAAATCAACAAACCTGTGAAATCTATTTAAACACACACACACACACATATATATACATACATACATACATACATACATACATATATATATATATATATATATATATATATATATATATATATATATAAATATATATATATATATACATACATATATACATACATACATACATATATATATATATATATATATATATATATATATATATATATATAAATTTATGTAATCGATCATCCTTTCCTCTTATCTGACATCAAGAACAATCCTCCCGACTCTCAATCCTTTGTTATTTTCACGTGCTTTTCTTTCCTCGTATGCATAAATCGTATTTTAGAATACATGTCATCGAGATGACCTAATGAAATGCTTCGAAATTTCTTTTATAAACCGCTCAATTACGTGTCCCGGGATATGAACCGAACCTATGAGTTGTTCAACTTAAAAATAGAGTGTTAAATCTTTCGTCATCAATTCTACGATTATCTTATAACATTAATAAAAAAATAATTTCATAAGAATAATTCAATTAACATTTATTTGCTTAAATAACCAAAAAAGTATTTCTAATAATTTAATTGAAAGTTCTATGTAGATCATAAACACAGGCAATTGTTTGATTATTAAAATTTTAGTACATCATAAATGCATTATTTTAATATCATGCTAGATATTAAAAGTCTTATACTAAACTGAAAAATATTTTCAAATTGTTGCCGCAATATGTAGACAAATAGGAAAGAACAAGTGTTCATTTGAAATTAAGTTGATGTAAACGTACATATAACTTCATCTATGTTGAAATTATTAATTTAGAATTGAGTTAAAATTCAATGACCCAAACATGCCCTTTAATTTATGTAGCTAAAATGTAACATATGACTTTAATTATGACAGCTAATGGCATATAGCTTTCTACTGTCTTCACAACCCATAAGCAGAATTATTCTTTACAAGAGAAATAACTGGAGAAGCCAGTAAATCAGATAAATTCATTCCAATCAATAAATATAAAATGAGACGGATGATACAGGGACTGCTTTTATCATTTTGAGTATTTTAACATATCTTAAATATAAAATTAGCGTCTCGTCACAGAAACTTCAAATTGCTTGCGTTGTAAAATATGCAACAAATACTGACACGCAAATATATCCGGTACAATGACCAAATCATTTTCAAGGTGAGATAATGAAGACAGAAAACATCAATGGTTTGAGTAATAAATATAATGAAGTATTACGATTATTCTGAAAACACTGTTTGATGTCTCATGCAAATATCATTTGTCACGTGATGTTGACTAGAAAAAACTGCTTTCATATGAATTCTTAAGGAAAGAAAATAGTAGATATGGTTTTGCACTGACAACATTTATGCCGTATGATGCAGATGTGAGTAGTTTGTCCAGGAGAGAGTCTCTCCTACTTAACATCGTTCATTTTTTCTTAGATTGTAAGAAGTAGTTGAGAAATCACGAAACATAAATACTTTCATCAAGCATGCTGCATTTTGCATGAAAGTGGGGATTCCATGTTTATGAAGATATTCAATCATTTTTCGATGAGGCACATGTACCTCGCATGCTTTGTGTGCGGCAAATAATTGATACTTGAAACTGAGGTTGTCAGCATTCACACTACAGACTGCTAGATTGCTCAAGACGTCCAAAATCATATTGGCCGTCTATAATGCTATAAATATTTTTCGTTTGTTTTTATGAATAATTGCACTGTATACGCAACATATTGCTGCAAACGATTTTAGTGTCTGCGACACTGCTGTATGATGAACCAAAGTAAAGAAGTTATGCATATTTTAAGAAATGTGGTGTACAGAGAAGACTCATGCTGATCCTAAAGCATACGACTACATATGACGCGGATTATTGCATTCCTATAAGCAAGAATAATTAAGTAACTTAAAAGTTAAGACCTCCTGAAAGATAAATATTCTAAGATATGCGAATTCCGACACAAAACATATTATACTTACAAACTTCTAGAGTTAATTATGTTTTTCTGCAAATTTTACAAACATGCATATATTATTTCTCAAAAAAAATATTCCTGTTAAGGCTAATGTAAATGGCGATATTCAAACTTGGTTTTTGAGAAATCATTACAAGCATTGGATATACCTCATTAATGTAACTCATTTTTTTTTACTTATTTTAAAGGAAATCTGGTGTTTTTTTATAACACTGTTTTTATGGAAAAACAGTATTAAACTGTTAATAAGCAACAGTAGATGGTTTTGGTAAGATTCTACGCTTCTGAGACAAGTTCTTTCAGATTTTTCACCACAGGCATGAATCATAGCCTATTATAATTGTGCGCCTAGGAAATATTTATCCAGAAGCCATTTGATAAAATGTTTAATAGAAATCCAATCTTTGCGACAGATTTTAACTACAGGGCTATTTGCTCTGAATGCATCTGCACTGAAGTAAATTTCTTGCATAAGTGCATTGCTTTCAAATTTCAAACTGTGTGATACTTAATGTTTTCAAATATTATTTTACTTCTCATATAAATTTTATTTTAGTGAAAAAAAATGCTAGTTTGAGTTCGTCCAAGTATCCTACAGCCTGTAAATAAAAATTTCTATGGTGGAAAGGGATTACTTTTCCTAAAGGAGAAATTTTTTTAGCTGTAGCTGTATTTGTGTAGTGAAGTGTTAAGTTTTAGACCAACTGAAACGTGACCTTTCACAAATAGAAAGCTATGATTTGGTTCCAATAAAAAAGAATGTACCATACACAAGTGGAATGCAATGTTGAAAGACATGAATATGTGTGGAAATGCTAGAGCCGTGATTCAGAACAAATTCAGTAACTACTCTAAAATTTCAAGCATTCATGCTGGAGTCTATACATCTTTGATGAAACGGAAAAAAATACTTAAAAATAAACTGAACCTAGTCGCTACATTAGCAGCTGAAATCCATTGTAAGGAATTTTAATACTCATAGAGTATTTAACCAAGCAGAAGGCATGCTCCTGACACTGGCATTGGTTATCGTATGTGATGATTGAATAAACTCAACCAGTTTTATCAAAAATTTATTTAGAAAAAAAACAATTGCTTCATTATCAACAATGGTTAAATTATTCAATTGTGTAACTATACATTTAATTTAAAGAAAACGTTTTTATCGTGCTAAATATGTAACATTCATAAATTATAAAACCAGAATCATGTACGTATATTAAAGATTCTAAATCTATGTGCAATTCTGGCAAACACAAGAAAAACGATTTTTTTTGGAAGTAAAATGATAACATTTTAATGCTAAAAATTTAGTTTTATTATCCCTGGATCTTGGATACCTTTTCTGTTTTTTGTTTCAGGTTTACTGGACGTTGACTTTTAGCAGGTAAGCATTTGCGTAGTTCAGGAGCTCCTCCATAGTCCGAGACATTTTTCAAAATTTTCCCAATTAAATATTTTAAGGTGTGCTAATTTTTGGTTTAGTATTTTAACGTAAGGTATATAAAAGTTATGCAAAGAATGGTATTAAATATTTTTCGCATAAATAATATTTATTGAAAACACATATATAAAAATAAAAAGTATGCACATATTAAAGTTAAATATATTATATAAAAATTAAACACATTTATTTCACTTCTATTGATATTTCTTCAAAATAAGGTGAATAATTGGTGACAAAGCATTACAATAATTATTTGAGAGTGGGTTAGATTTCTGATCGGTATTTCCATTTCACGAATTTTAAGGTAGAATAAAATAATTCGCATAAGTACATTGTTTTGAATATTGAAATAATTTGACAAGAAGCATTTTTTAATTCAAGATGTTTCGAATCTGGTATTAATTTTAAAAATTCAATAATCGGTGTCGACTTGTATTTTAATTTTTGGAGCTCCATCCGTTGCAATACGTACAAGTTTAGTAAGAGGCACATCAAAAGTTTTCATTATGGAATCTAATGCACACTCAATATAGATGGGTAGTCTTTTGAAGTGCTATTAAATCTAATAATTCTTCTTGAACAACGAAGTTAGGTGGAAAAAAAAAACGTATGAAAACTGCCAATTGCGGAAGATCTATGATATCTGCCAATTCGTCAAGGGCTAAACTGAATGCAATACTGTTCTCCAAATCCTTCTTTAAATTATATTCAAGAGATGTATTATTTTCAGTTATGTGTCATTCAGTTGTATGTCTTGAGATGGGAATTTGCCAACCAGCTTTGAGCAATGCCACCTTATTTGAATCTAAAATTTTAAGTACAATTTGCAAGTTTTTCTTTAATAAATTCTCCTTCTACATACGGTCGTTTTGGACGAGCAACGTTCTAGGCAATAAAAAACAAACAGGCTTCAGCCACTTTATAAGCTTGATTGTGCTATGGGTCATTGAAATTGTTTATTTAAATATAATTTTAAAAAAACAAGTTTATCTGATCTTAATTTCAAGTTTGGTGGATACTGATTAGAAAACTGAGGGATGATTGGTTTCATAATGTCGAGGTAAGTTGCAAGCTTCATAATTTTTGGCGGTAAAATTAGAAATAATACATAATATTTTTTTACTTATTGTTATAAAAAAGAAATTCTCTTCCCACTCATTGTTAAAATTCCTATTTTCTTGCAAGTATTTTCTATTTTCTTTCTTTCTTTTTTTCCTTTGTCATCCTATTTTTTATTTTATAAAAACTGAAAATAGATAAAAAAAGAAATTTAGAAAATACAAGTTTTCAGTTATTATAACAATAAAATCACGTGTTGCATACTACTAAGCAAATTATATTGGACTTACCAAATTTCCAGATTACAAATTATATCCATAGCAAGAGTGATACAAATTGTTTCCTCCAACTGTCCGTTGCAATGAAAGTTAACTAATTCAAAATAGGTCTGGAATCAGTCGATTACGGACGATTACGCCATGTTTATTTTATTGAGTGCAGTTATCGGTGAAATTTGCCACAACGTTACACTTATCTTTCATATTTGTTGTTAATAATTTAAAAGACATTTTGATACCCGTACGGTACGATAATAATTATTTTAAATGTAATAACTCAAAAATGAAGAGAGAACTCGTGTAAATTTACCAAGAGCCACAAATAATCCTTCAAAGAGCCGCATGTGGCTGGCGAACAGCTGGTTGGCCACCCTTGGCATAGTTGCTGTCTTTATACGTGGCTGGCTCTATTAAAGATAATACTTGGTTCAACAGGAATTTTCTCTTATTTGCATATTGGTTTTCGAGGGCATATTATTGATATTAAACTGAATCTGGTATTTAGTTTTTGAGGTTCTATATGCAATAAAAAAGAAAAACGACTATCCGTTGGTTTTTAGCTGTGAGACACATGTGCAAATATCTGCTTTAAATTGCGAATCCTGGAAAAAAGTTCTCTAGAGAATAT
The DNA here is from genome assembly GCA_030067965.1 of Latrodectus elegans. NCBI lineage: Eukaryota > Metazoa > Arthropoda > Arachnida > Araneae > Theridiidae > Latrodectus > Latrodectus elegans. The sequence continues at coordinate 92,642,518 of CM057811.1, forward strand.
TATGATTTTAAAATGACAAACAATCCGCGCCATTAAAAAAATTCTTTCTCTCAAATGTGCCAATATTATTACTATCAAACTTATTATGACTATTTCTTGCAAGAAGTTTCATAATTAACTAAAACATTAACTTAAATGCAAAGAACTTAAATATTAAAAAATTTAAATGAATAATTTATTTGAAAATTTTAATTTCAGATACAATTTTTAATATAATTTCTATTTATTAATAATAATATAAATGTTAATAATTTAAAAATTAATATATTACTAATAAGTAGAATATTATATACATTTATTACTCTATTTACCTTATTTTTATTAATAAATATTTATTTAATTAGGCTCTATTCTACGAATTTATTATACACTAAAATAAGAGAGTTAGAGATTGATTAGCAATAATTAGAGAGTTGTTGAAAACTACTTCAGTAAAAGAAAATATTTTTAATTTGAAAATAATATAATTTAATTTTATGTTACAATGGTTAACATTGGCATAGTTTGAATGTAATTAAGTAATTAAAGTTGCGTAATCTTATCGTTTCTATATTTAATTTACATCTGATTAACCACCAATCGTAATAGTCATTTTCCTGCATTTCAAAGCTCCTAATTTATGTTTAATTAAGATATAATTATTTAGGAAATTAACTTTCATAAAATGTTAGCCTAACATTTTCTTGTTTTGTATAATTTATCATAATTTTTCCTCAATTAATTTCAAATAGTAAAGACGTAATCTTTATAAGAAAATTCATTCAACTCATTTAAAAGGGAGACAACTTACTATAATTGTTCTTGATGCTACCTTGGAAAAACTAGAAAATTTTTGTCACAATATTATCCGCATATGTAAGTAGATGAAATTTTATATCTTAAATTTTTTATTTTATAGTTTAAATATTTATATATACTTTTTATTGCATTTCTCTATATTAATTGCCCCATCTTTTAGAAAGCATGATTTAAGAAACATTGTTTATGATGAAATGGTAATAAATATTTAAGATGTTTGCACTATTTAGATGATAAAAATATTTAAGGATTAATACTCATAGATACACGTAACTGTAGGTGCATTTTTTCTCTTTATAGAACATTTCATAAACTTTCGATTTTAATTAGTCATTCTGCATGTATATTTCGCATTCATATGGTTGAGTCAAATATATTTGTAATTCAGTAATGGTAAAATTAGTAAATAATTGCATTTCGGAGAGTATTTTTATGACTGGATACCAATATTTGCAAAATTTATGAAATATTATTTCTTTCACTTTATAATTACAGTGTTTGATAGAAAAAAAAATTATCATTTATTAACAGCTAAATATGTTTTCTAGAGGTACATGTTTTCAGGAGGGCGAGTATAATTATATGTATGCTTCAGATTTATGTACATATAATTTATATGAATAATTTTGACTCCATTTTTAAAAAATGGACGTTATCAAAAGAATACACATCTTATATATTTGAATTAAATTGAAATTAGAGATACATATTTTATTACAACGAAGAATAATAATTTATAAAAGGAAAAATTTCTTAATCATCTTCAAAACCAAATAAAATATGAAATTAAATTTGTTATAGAACGCATAATAAATAGTTTTATTCTATATCTTGTGATACATTATTATTATTATGATCATAAAAATCGTACTAAATTAATGAAATTTATGCAAAAAAATCAAATGCAAATAATAGTATCCTAAAAAAATTTAATTAGAACCAACGTAATATTGGGTAAAACTATTTGAATGAAATTATATTTGAAAATTCAAATCAGGAATTGATTTAGATAACAGATCATTTTATGGAATTGAATTTTTTAATTTATGAGTTTCTTTTAAAGGAATTGCAGGTTAATTCTATCATTATAAAATGATTTTGGTTGCAAAAGGCTCTATATAATCTTAGGCAAAAAGTAAATCCTAAAATCTGAAAACGTTTAATAATTTCCAATAATCATATGTCCCTCTCATCAGGGCAAAAAGTCTTAAATTTATTTGTGTAAAAATTTTGAAGAATAATCTATACACAAGTGAACTATTCCCGATGCTTTTGAAAGAGAAATTAATATCAAAATTACATTTAAAAGTAAAAACGATGAATGTGAAAATTTCAAAACCGTAATTACAAAACTATATTTGTACCGTATAAAATATGCAAAACAATTTTATTTAAATTTGAAACGAGATTATTAATAAATAAAAATTTTAAAACATGAAGTAAATATAATATTCGATGTTTGTAAATGACAGAGAATGGAAAAGCAAGTGTTGTTGTTGTTTCGTATCTCAGGTTCTTTAGCTAACTAGACAACCCCCACAAAACCAAAAATATCTAAAATGTCTATAAAATGTGATGGGTCCCGAAGGACATCGTCTTTTTTAAAATTTAGGCAGTTTAAGATATGTCCAGGGGAGGCCATCTTGACGGAACACCAAGAACAGTCTGAAAATCTCTTTTTTTCCCTGCTGAAAGGTGATTCCTCTCGTGTGCCACCTCAAATAGCGGGAAAAGGCAGTTTGATAAGATCTTGGTCTAAGATTAAAGGTCTCACCCGGTCTTTTGGCGAAGTACCATGGACGGTTGGGAGACATTTTCATAAAAAAGCAAGTGTAATTGTTTATTAACGTAGTGGGAAATATTTATAAGGCAAAGGTGAATACGTATAAATAGATATTCTTTGAATGCAACGAAAGGAATGAAAATACAAATTAAAAGATTAACGGGTTGAAGTATATAACATTTCATAAGTTGCAGCATACAGTTGAAAAAAGAAATTCGAATTTTTATCATATTGTAACGATATTATGAAGAAATTCATAAAAAAGTGAGAACTTTTGTAATTGTGGTGCAGAAACTTATAAAAAGAAAAAATAAAGTTATTGAAACAGTAAAAAGTTTTTTAGAATTTGTCGACACCAATGCAAAAGATAATAAAAAAATAATTATTATGGAATAACTGCACCTATGAAAAAAGAAAAAGAAACCGAAAACACTTAGTTTTTAAAAACAAAAACAATAAGATTTCAGAAATTATTAGTAGTAATTAAAAATGGCTGACATCGAAAATGAGCCGTCCCTAACGGGGGAAAATTTCGATGTCTGACATCTTTCTTTTCTCTAATTTAATCTAAATATAATAATAAATAATGGTATATCTAACAAATTTGCAAATATTGAATAAAATACTTGGGTTAGATTTTGAGTTTCGCTTCTTTGATTAGTAAATATGAATTGCAAGTATGAGAACCAAAATAAAGTGGCCACTAGTATACCATTAATTTGATTAAATCTTTGCTTTTTAAACTTAATATAATTTCTTATGAAATTAAATATAATTGAAATTGTTTTTACCAATTAAATGAATGACACTGAGCCTATTATAAATATTGGTTAACATCATTAAGAGGCAATGTATAAATTTTCATAATACTAAAAATATCGATACTTTTGAGGATTTTAATATTACTTAAAAAGATTATTTTAACAACCCGGAATTCTTATTGATTAATATTATTTTTATATGTTTTAAAATAATTTTATATTACTGAGTTTTTAAAATGTAGTTATTTCATTGATAAATTAATTTCACTGAAAATAATTTGAATTTTGTGGGATTATTATGAAATTTAAGTAATAGGAATTAGGAAAAGTAATTATTATTATTAGAGAATTTAGTTTTTGATTTTGCATAAATGGCTATAACTTAATTGTCTACAACAGTAGTATGATATTTAAGTTTAGTAGCGCTAATTTGTCAATACAAAATAATAAAATTTTCATGTGAAAACGAATTTCCTATTAACTTTATGTAGAGAAGTGATTATGAAATTTTTTTGACATTAGGCTGAAATATTTTCAGTTATTTGAATATTTAGCGGAAATGATATAGTAAATATGATTAATGAATTCATTTAGTAGTCAGATATCGAAAATCAAATATACGCATGCTGAATTTAAAATTAGTTCATAGAATAAAATGATTCGTAAAATCATATTTTTAAAACCATGAATTTATAAATAAATTTCTTAAAGAATTTAAAATTAGAATTGTCAGAAAATTTTAATAGACTAATAATTTTACAGAGGCTTAAAATAAACCCTAAAAATTTTAGATTACTGAGATGATATATGAGGGAAATTCATTATGAAATCCTGAGTCAATAAAAATATTACAAATAATAATATTTTTTAACTATTTTCACTTCAGAAAATTTATAATTATGAACTTTCTGAATTCAGCCATTGTGCTATACAAATTTTATAAATATATTGACGATAAATTTCGATAATAACTTGTAGTAACTTGATGTTACGATAACATGTAACAACGTTTATTTTGATATTTCATGTATGATGTTTAATCAACTAATTATAGCTGACAAATCTGTATCATTTATTTAATACCAGTGACAAAGCCGTAATAAGTTCATTCGGTTATAAAGCAGATAGAAATTAGGCTTAATTCTGTCTATTGCAATTTGCTTCATAGCCAGTAAAGTAAAAATGGTTGAACAGATGTCATTGGGGGAAATTATTAAATTATAAATTCAGTAAATCTTTATATAAACTAAATTAATAAATTTCACTACCTAACTATAAAAATTTAAATAAAATACATAGTATCATTAAAATATACTTAGAAAAATAATGACAATGCAAAATTTGATTTCTTTAATACTTTTTGATTCATTTATCTTTGTTTATAGCAACCAGCAAAATGTTATTTGTCAATGATGTATATGGATACATTTTTAAAGAGGGTAAGGCTAATTTTTAATAGTTTTATGTTTATTGAATTCTGATTTCCTTTTTAAGTATAATAAGGTGAAGTCCCTTGAGAAAAATAGCCCGTAATCATTAATATATGTATATATGTGTGTGTAGTAATTATGTATTATCTCGAGAAAATTTCACCATGAAAATATGTCATCGAATTTTGCAAATTTTCATAATTTTTTTTCAAAATCTGAAGGAAAAGCAGAACAGTATACACTGTGGGAAAAAGTAAAAGGGCAGTCGCATTTTATAAATTCTGCTTTATATTTTAGGGAAATTAATAAAAATTTAATTATTTTTATTTTTAGGCTGTTTTTTTTTATTTTGTTTTCAGTGAATGAGTTTTATACACCACTGTGGAAATAAATAGCACTATAGGATTTTTGGTCTGTGAAAAAAGTAGAAGGACACATGCAAAAATATTCTCAGATTGGAGTTTGTAGCAGTTTAATATGTTGAAAACATTGCTTTTTTTTTTTTAAATTTTCTTTCTTTCGAAAGATATATTTTGTTGAAAAAATATCCTTAATTTTTGTACAGTTAAAATGTGTGGAGGGAAACTTTCAAGTGAATTTCATACACACCAAATTGTGGCATTTAAAGATGCTGGCAAAAGTGTAAGAGAAATTGCGAAAGGCGCATCAGTGCAAATGTTGCTCCTAACGTCTTTCAAAGCTCAAAGAGTCAGGGGAAAGCAAAGACTGACAGATCTAAAAAAATTTCTCCCATGTGATCAAAGGAAAATCGTTAAAGAACTTTAAAAAAACGCGGGGAAGCATTGGAAAAGCACAAGACCAAGCTGGATTGCCACATATTACCAACTACACATACAGATATTTTCTTTTCTTTCTTATTCAAGAAAAAAAATCATCTTTCATATTTTTAAAAAAAAAAAAAAAAAAAAAAAAAAAAAATCTTTCATATTTAAGAAAAGAAATTACCATCCTAAATGGAACTAAAGGCTTACTGAGAATCTGCTATAGTGGGCCAAAGAACACATGTCTTGGAGCTCCGAATGGACAACAATTATTTTTTCTGATGAAAAAAATTCAATTTAGATGGTCCAGACTGTTGTCCATATTATCAGAATTGTCTGGGTACACAAGCATCTGTTGGCACACAAGCAACTATTTCTTCTAGACGGATGGGAGGGGGCAGTTTAATGGTTTGGACAGCTGTTGAGTACGGGTGAAAGACTAATCTGTTGCTTTTGGATGGAAGATAAAAACATGCAGATTACATTCAAATTTTAAATTCAGATGTTCTTCTCTATGGTGCTGAACTATACGGAGAAAATTGGAAAATTCAACAAGATGAAGCATCAATTCACACAACCAATGGCGTTAAAAATTAATTTGAAACAAATAATTTTCGGGTTTTGTCATTTCCTACTGAAAGTCTAGAACTTAGTATTGTGAAAATATATGATCGGCAATTATTCAGCTTGTTTATATATTGGGTAGACAATATGAATCTGTGATCAACATTCGACAAGATTTGAATTGTATTTTGGGACAATTTTTGTCAAACTGAAACTCAAGACTGAAATAATTCAATGCCAAATAAAGTGTTTGAAGTATTTCAAGCAAATAGCAGAAGAATTCCTAAACTACAAGACTCTTATTTTCATTATTTAGAACTATATTTCTACTTTTTTCACAGTAAGATGAGGTTGAAATTAATTTTTAATTGTAATAAGATAGAAATTTTTTATTTCATGTTACAGATATAGTTATCAGATTGTAAATAAGTTTTTAGAAGAACTGTAATAAAATAATTTTTTCTAAAAGTTTAAAGTTCTTCCCTTATTTGAAAAAATCCCAGGATCCTTCTATTTTTCCACGCAGTTTATTCATATCTTCAATGTAACATAAGAAACTTGATTTGTAATTTATATGATGCTAAAATGTATATAAAATATGAAGTCTCAAGTTTTGAACTATCAAATATAAATGTTTGTAAGAATTCATAAATTCAATAAAATCATAAATCTATTAAAAATAATTACATTATTTTAAAAATAATTTAAGGAAATAAATTGATAATTAATAATGATAGTAAGCTTAATATGATATTCAGTTTTAACAATTGTCATCGAATAGTTATATTAAATTTTACTTCTTTTTCCTGATATGAAATTTCCCGAATAATCATTTTATGCTGTGACATTATTTAATAATGATTCCATTTGGAGTTCAATAAACTCAAGTTTTAGTGGATTTTCCTTTCCTGGCTATTATTTAATACTCATTTAAAAATCTTTGTTATTTATTCTCTATCATTTCTATTTACTTTAAAGAATATTTTAAAATATAATTATTGTTTTATTTATTATATACTTAATGGTATTACTCTATCCCTTCAACATAGTAACTCTTTATATATCATCGGTACTGATATATTACCAAAGATTAGAATGTGATTTCACCTTCAAATTTTTGTTAGTTCTGAATACACCAGTTTAGAATACACACAAAAAGAGAAAAAACACTCAGTCAGCCACTCTATTCGTTTTCTCATCGGTCTTAAGTGCTATTAGTCTTTCAAAGTCCATTCCCATAGACCACGGACTAATTAGAGATGGAGTACATAAAAGGTACATTGTGATAAATAGATAAAGTAATCTTTTATTCTCTCTACTTTAATACTTTAATTCTAATATAAATATATCATTGCTTTCTAATAATAATTTCTAACTGATAACTAATTGAAACTTTTAGCTATTAGCTAGAAACAAAAGTGATAAAAACACAGAAACAAAGTACTGCAAGAATAAAACGAAGAAAAATGACATAAGTTACGTAGAATAAAGCATTTTCTCAAATAAAATTGTTTTTTCCTTCAGGAACTCTCATTTCAAAAATTATTATTTTGCAGATCCTTACGATATAAGAAGAGTTGAAAGTCCTCTATTTGTATTTTCTATTTTTCTTTTATACATAATTATTGTAAAATACGTGGGACCAGAATTGATGAAGAATCGCAATCCATTTCAATTGAGGAAAACTTTAATTGTACACAATGCCTTTCTTGTTTATGCTAATGCTTACCTGACGGTCAAAGTAAGTAAATTTATTTGTTTAAAATGTGTTAAATAAAAGTCGAAGTTCAGAACAAAATTAATTAGCAATGAGTCTACATGTAAAGTGCTTATTCTTTTTGTCCTCTGAATATTTTTTTCAGAACTGAAAGGGAATAAAACATGTATCAGGAAGTGGACTATTGGCTTACTAAATCTTAAGTTATGTTTCATAGCAAATTTTTATTTTAAGCTTCTGTATTATACTTATAATAATGATGCAAATTTTGTCTGGAGTTTATGCCTTTATAAATGCCTCACACACATTCTGTAAATTTTTTTTTTTTTTTTTTTTTTTTTTTTTAAGAACGTGGGCATACGGATTTTCTTTTTCTCTTTTGAGATTTTCATGTTTGCGTTGCAGCTTTGCGTATAATGGGAAAAAAAAAAAAAAAAAAAAACAGCGCAGCCACGGATACCCTATATTTTCTACGGGTATTTTAAAAAAAAGAACAATATTTTCTATCATGATTTTTAAAAATATACATATTTAGCTCTTGCTACTGCATTAACTTGTTTACTTATTTCCCATAATCCACCAATCTGAAAAGCAATAGAAACCAGAAACAAGAGATTCTGTCTTCAATCTTTATTAATTCCGCAAATAAAGAACATTTTTAAGTGGTTTACATATCATTCAAATGCTTTATATTTCAACAGCTTTGTTTTAGTTTAGGAGAGATGGCCTTTCGAGTTTAAAAAAAGTACCTTGAACAAATATAATTAAACATTTAGCATCAAAATGTAGTGTATTAGTATTATTTTTCCAAGCACACATTTTTTCATAAAAGCTAAGTAAATGTTTTCCTCTCGAAATCTCGCATTAAAAATGCTAACCACCCATTTGCCATAATCCACTAATGTTAAATAAAAATGTTGAATTGGAAAAAATAGGTCAAAAAACATATTTAGAGAAATTCTTGATAAGTTTCTTGATCTATTTATTCTTTAATCAAGCTTATTCATTTTTTGTGCTTGAAGGTTTTATTCTGAGTTTTGTCAAAAATAAAAATTTTATCGTACGAAATCTAGAAGTGAACAAAATAATCATAATGGCATGAATGATGTAAAATATATTGGAAAAAAATACATTTAAACTTTGAACATGCTTAATAAAAATGTACGAATTAATTTTAAAATATAAAGAGCTTTTTAGAGACGATTTCATTTCATAACGTCTTTTGTTTTTAAAATGTGAATAGCTCTTCCCGAATATTTTAAATCTTCATAAAAGTCTTTAAAAGTAATACGGATTGAAATCCTTTCAATTAGCTTTATTCTCTATAATAAAACATTTCCAATAATTAATTATTACCTGTTTTACTTTATTAATTATAATTTTTAAAATATTTAACATTCATAATAAACGAATTGAGTATATTATAACCATTAATTTAGCCTCTACTAGAGTAATTATCATTCTATGATAATAGTTATGTATTTACCATATAATTGTAAAGTGGTTCATCATAGCACAGCGATTGGTCAACGTTTAATTTGAAAATAATTGCAACTAAAGAGAGATTGGTTATCAATCTCTTCATCTTGCCTGCACATCTGTTACTACTAATTCTTGAAAGATTTCTTGATTTTAATCTTTTCAGACTTTAATGCTATCCAATGATACTTCTCATGAGTGCTTTCAATAATCCAAATGGAAAAAGAAAGAGATTGGATATCAAACTCTTTATCTCACCGCACATATGTTGTTAAGCATTCTTGGAAGATTTCTTGATTTTAACCTTTCCAGACTTTAATGCTATCCAGTGATACTTCCCATGAGTACTTTCAATAATCCAAATGGCAAAAGAAAGAGATTGGTTATCAAACTCTTTATCTTACCGCACATATGTTGCTAAGAATTCTTGGAAGATTTCTTGATTTTAACCTTTCCAGACTTTAATGCTATCCAGTGATAGTTCCCATGAGTACTTTCAACAATGCTTATGTATAATAGGCTCTTGTGAATCAAATAATTGTTTATGTAAATATAATGTGTGTGTGGTTCAAAATTTCATTTTACATTTCTTAATATTTTTAGTTACAATAAATTATTTATGTATAATATTATTGTGTTATTAGTAAAAAAATTATTCAAAACAAAGAGAAGCGTATTTTTCTGGATTACTGTTACGTTAAATTGGCTTTGTTTCATTAAAATATTTGAAATAATTTTTTGGCATTTTTATTCACTATAAATAGAATGATATTTTTTAATGAATTTCTTGTTTTGAAAGTGGAGAAAATCCCTCTATGTAAAGGGTCTTTCTTTGTGTCAATGTAATTATATTTATTTGCTCATTTTTACTGAACAATTATTAAGCGAAATAATGCGAATTAAGTTTCGATAATTAAAAAAAGTCATAAATAAATTCCAAGCTATGTTTACAAGTCTTCCGAAATTCTCTTTTGTATATTTTTTTTCCTATTTGATTCAATGTACAATCCAGGAAAGCAAAGGTAATTGAAAGCATTTGAATTAGAAAGACAGCGATAGAAAAATAAACACCAAATGGATTAAAAGTGATTGAAACATATTTTAAAATAAACGATAATAAGTATACAGGAACGGTTATGGAACTGAAATAAATATTGTTGTCGTCACTTACGGCACTTGGACAGGCCGCTCTACCAATGGCTAATTTAAGTCGCTCTACTAATTTAAGTCGGTAGGCCGTTTCTTTCATTTAACCAAAGTACCACGAAGGTGAAAGTACGAATTTGTTCTAAGACTCCTCCAATAGATGGCCCCACCACCAGAGGATCCTCTCCCACAATACTGATCTTGATCTGGAGAGGAATTTCTCCAGACTAGAACACCCATGGTAATTGCTGACTAACACACCCCACAGGACGTTCTATTTCACGGATTTAAAGACATTAAAGACATATATTGCATATACTAGGTGGGTCTTTAGTGGTATTGAGAATCGAACCCAGCCTTACTTCCGGTAGGCTGATCCCCTAACCATTAAGCTACCACCGTCTCACGGATACGGCTTCTTTGGATAGTAGAGCCCAACTTCGGGATAGATACAAGGAAGCATGCTGGTGCAACAACGGCCCCACGGATATGAATATAAATAGGACATCAAACAAAAATGTAAAAATCTGCTGAATTTTAACACTATAATTATATCCTATATATTGGACAACATAATTTAGTTTTAAGACATTTTCTTCCTAAATTGTTATTTGAAAGACTTTTTATTGGTGGCGAGACGTACTCATGTGTTGAATGCAGCAAGTACAACAAACAGGGGTGTTTTTCGTTATTCAACTGTGGACCGAGAAGGAAGCGACAAGGGTTTATAATTAGCTAGAAAACACAAATATTGGATGGAGTCCCTCAAGTGATCAGATCAAGGCTAAAAATTACTCAATAGCAGTAAGGATCCAATTTTTGACACTTTGTACTTAAAGTACTATCCGATGATTGTATAAAGTAAAAATGATTTAATTTATAACGATTGTCCAAATTCGTATCTCTGTTACAAATAAAATTCCTGATGTATCCACAATTTCTGCACAAATAATGAAATTAAATGCCATTTTTTTGCTCATGTACCACTCATTATTAAAGTTTGAACTCCCGAATGCTCTGATACGAGAGAGACTCCCTGGATTCATAAAGTATGTAAGTTATAACTAATTCAACAAAACGTTTAATATTGAAAGCGTTTACATATATTTAATATTTGTGTTACAATAATCATTCCAATAATTTATGTAATTTATATTTCATCTGTATTCTCAAGTAATTATCAGAACTTTCTGTTTTCTAGATTTCGTCATATATATATCAAAATATGCATTTGATATATGACACTGAAAGCCCAGATAAAAATGTTTTCTCTCAGGTAAACCAAGTCTCATTTATACCACTTCAGTTTGATATCACTCTAGTTTTAAATTTATTTTGTACAACAAAAAGCAATTAAGTTATTCAAAGAAAATGCCGCTTAATTCAATAATTTTCAATTATACGATTTACTCAATAAAATTGAAAGCAAGTATGTTTTGCAACATGCGACAGAAAAACAGATATTTTTTAGGTGTGCTGAATGACAGATTAAAATCAATGAATCTTGACTATCCATGATTCATTGATTTTAAGCTCTCATAGCCTAAAATGTCATAAATATCCATGATTCATTGATTTTAGGCTATCATATCCTAAAATGTCATGAATAACCATGATTAATAGCTTCTCTGCAGGCATTCCACTACTTTTGCTAGATGTACCTCTGTTGTAACTTAAGAGTATCAATTTAAGATTCATGACAATTCTAGTTGTACTTATTATCATTCAAAAATATCAGTTCTTAAAAGATAAGCATGTGTTCATTTAATTAGCTGAAGAGTATATATAGCTCAAAATGTAACAGATTGTAAAATCAAAATTTTTTTTACTAGTTAGCAAACTATAACCTTTATTTATTAACCAACTGCAGTCATAACGATTAAGTCAAAAAGATTCTCCAAAAATGTCAAAAATACCATTATATGGTTTCAATTGAAGCCCACCGTCAACCTGTCTTGCGGTCAGCGTGCCTGACTGTGGCTATGGAGGTACAGAGATCGAATCGCTGTACGCTCAGGAATGTATGTACTTTCTCTCATTCCTGTCTTTATCCTTTTCTTGTGTTAATGGTTACCTGACCATAAACGAGTGCCTGTGTGTACTACTCAGGAAGTCCACACCAAATTACGTTTCATACGGTAAAGTGGAGTAGCACACCCCATATTACTAGCCTAGTTGGCAAGACAGAATCTGAATCATTCAAATTGTCATGTTATTGGATCGAATTACTAAGTTATTCTTAAGCCCCATGTTATATTTTTCCTTTTGATAATGATATCAAAAAAGAAAGAAGCGTAAAATTGAAACAGAAGGAATAATTATTGGAAAATTAAAAGTCTTAATGAAACTAAAACAAACTTTGAAAGTAATATATATGTTCGACTTAACAAGAAAATAAGATATATTTCTTTCATTTTTAAGAGCCAAAAACCTTCCGACATGGCTATTTAGAATATAAATTAAAAACTTGTAAAATGTATTGCTTCTAACCAAGAAGGTTGCAAATTTTCATCAGTGACTGTTTCCAGAAAAATCACCAACCGTTAAAATGAATGTGATAATTGCTTACTTTATTAAGGGGAGCAAAAATCACCACAGCTGATATTTATATTTATTTTTTTAATTGAAGCAATATTTTTGATTATAAAGATATTTTCCAACAATTTCTATTCAAAACATATAAAAAGCTATCTTTGAGGATAGTTATAAACTGACACATATTTAATGAAAAATACATATTGTGTAAAAATTTACTAACAGAATAAAAACTATTTCACATTTTTTAGAATTTAATGCGTTATGCAAAAAATATTATTATTTTACAGGGGGTATGTTTAATTTTAATGTTTTATTTTAATAATATATATATGTATAGCATATGTCAAGAACAGGAGGATTCTTTAATATTGTTGGAACAGGATTATTTTTCACAAAAGGTAGTCAAGATAGAGTACTCATTCTATATACTTGTTCACCCCAAATTTCAAATTATATCATCGAGCTTTAAAATACAAACTAGTTAAATAAGCTCTTACAAAAGACTTAAACTGACTTAAAGTATTATAATGCAGTGTATATAATACTTACACAAAGAATTAAATTGTCGTATCTTCTTCTTATTCTGGAAACTAAGTACAAGCATCGTTAATGTAATAGTACCTCAGATGGAAATGATTAAAGTAAATTCAAAATAGTCCAAATGCATTTTTGAGTAATATATCTATTCAACAAATTCTTTTATGAATTAGTATTATCGATAAAAAATATTCTCTCATTTGCTTTTTTACTATTTATATACTCATATATTTATAAATATTATAGTTATTAAATAAATCTAATACAAAAAACACAAAAACAAAATTAAAGATTCATTTAGAAAAATACGCCTCTTTTTACTCTAAAATACTAATATTGTGTCTAAAAATATTTTAATTATAATTTCCAATAAAATTCTAAAATATAAATTTTACTTTTATTTCTTTGTTGTCCATTAAAATACTTAAATTTTTGATTTATATGTTTTTATAGTACATATTAGTGAAAAAAATTCTCATATAAGTATTTAATTATAAATTTTATTTAATTTTATTCATGGAAAATTACCAGTTAATTTTTCTGCTCAGTTTCCATATGAAGAAATTCAATAACCAACGCATAATTTGTTAGACAGGTTTCCGGATGAATTTTACTGTACTTTTTACAGCATTAATGAATTCATACGTCAAAACATCTGATTAATTTACAGTTAATTCATTTTTGTTAATATTATTAATTTCAAGCGAAATATTTTTCGGTATTATATAAAATTTCTGCCATAATATACCACATTAACTCCTTTTTAAATGATCGTTCGAAATACATTTAAAAGAAGCCATTTTGCTTCTAACTACTGTGATGACACATTTTTATACAATTTAATCTTTGTTTTCGCCATGCGATCGTTATGTTTTTAAAACGATTTATTTCCTTGTTGAACTACTTCTTTCTCACTTAGCTTTTTTCTAAATTAAAATTTTTGTCACCCCACCCTTTTATAAACCTTGGTTTACTTTTCCATTGTTTTACTGATGGATATATTGCTGAAGGACATGCGTAAAGTAATATCACGTGGAAACAATTCCACAACACAAAAATTAAATCCTAGTAATGAATTATATTGTACAATACTGGCTTGCAAAACTTAAGCAACATTAACAAACTAAAGCCTAATTAGAGAGCCATGAAATTCAGGAAAAAAAAGTGCTTCTGATCAGTATAATGAACACGAAATTTAATAGAAAATTTATTCATTTTGAAAATTGAGATCAAAACGTCTCAAGCGATGAGAGCCTGCGCAAAATGTCCACACACGCACCTCAAGACTACAATCAATGAAAGGACGGAGAAACAGTTAAGTGCTAGTAAATTCTTTCTTAAAATATGCCTACAAGAAATTCCTTGTGTGACTTCATACATAGAATAATTATCAGTAATATGGAGAAGGAGCGTCATGTGACCAGAGTAGTAGAAGATAAAAAAAGTGTCGTTTCATAAGCTTGGAAAGCCCTGTAAACCATAGTTACAGCAGTTAAAAAGGTTGTTTTCGTACATGACAAGAAAACAATTGAAGTAGATGAGAAATCTATTATTCTGCAGGCGAAGTTATCGCAAAAACAATAGGCAAGCATCATTTCTCAGCAACTGTTTACAACAACGGCTTTAAAGCATCTTACTTTAGCTCTGAATGTATTCTCAAAAAATGACATTCAAGTGCACAGTCCAGACCACTGCATTATTTCGAAAACTGACCGTCGATGCCACCGCTTAGAGTGGTATAAGGAGCACAAACTTATATTAGTGCAGTCGTGTCCTTCTTACGCATTAGAGTCGTTTCAGTGCAAAAAGATATTCTTAACTTCATTTTATTTAAAGAGAAATCGGGATACGGTTTTATTCAAGTAATATCACGGAAAAGGACAGTGGTGGTGATTCTGGATTTTCCCTCACAGAAAGTATTTTTTTTTGGAATGGCTGACTGAAATCCACTTTTTCGACAAAGGCTTTGTAAGTAGAGATCGCTATTGTAAGGAAATTATTCTTTTTATTTTCTTGTGTTCCGAGATGATATTGGACCATGCTTCATTTTCATGGATGATAATACACAATCGCACTGTACTCCTGCTTTTTAGCAACTTCTGGAAAGAGAAGATATCTTTCGAATGGATTAATCAGTGTAATTCAATGTACTTTTCTTATTTAATGTGATATGCTTTGAGAAGACACCCTACGGCACAGTAGCATCAACAGTGAATTTCCAACAATTGAGGCAGTTGCTGGAAGACAAATGGAATCTCTTTTTTCAAAAACAATTAAACAAGCTAGAACTGAGAATGCAGAGACAGAACAAAGAAATTATTGCAGAATAAAGAAGGCATATCACATCCTAAAGAACAACTGCTTGTTTTTCTACTTGAACAGACAATCACGTGCAACAATGTTGTGAGTTCAATAGAGTGATTTTTGTTTGATTCCATACTGCGTGAATTATATTCATTTCTGGATAATTATGCTTAATAGGTCGCTTCAGTGCAAAAGTCTTTCTCTCAATTAAGATTTTTTTGTCTCAGATAATCTCATGGTGAATCTTGGTAAAAATATACCTGCTGCATAAGTTTTACATGCTAACGTATTTTTGTAAAATTAGTTATCGTATACACATACACACGTTTAAAAAAATTCCATGAAATATTGAAGCCAAGATTATAGACTTGTGGTTTACAAAATTTTCATATACTTAAAGATGATGTTTTATCATATTTACTTAAAAATATAAGCATTTTAATCCCATAATCAAAATCTAAGCATCCAATTAATATAATTAACTGATAAATTATAATAAATCTGCTAATTGGATACTGAGAATAAATCTAAAGTACCTGGGATGCTTACTTGTTTTAATTGAAATATTTCATGCGATCCAATTATGCATAAAAACACGTGCTATGATTAAATTACAATTAGGACGATTAGAAGTCCTTACATCTTATAACTCTTTTGGGAAATTAAATGTCCATGTGTTTCTTTTAATAAAATGTCATGATATAACACATGACATTTTATTAAAAGAAACTTTAAGAGTTTATACTTTATTTGATTTTTGTCCATTTTGTTTTATATTCTATTGTTTCCAATTCTGTTGCGAATTTCGCCTGTTCATCTACTTTTTTATTCCAATAAATTCCAATATGTGCAATGACACAATGAAGCCTGAATCTTCCTGGATATATTTTTAGTATATGCAATTTCCAATCCCCTATTCGTGAAATTAAAAAAAATTTCTGAAATCGAAAGTAAATCTTTTTATCGCGACACTATTCATAATATTCTTTTCTCTCTCATTTAAATAGTTTCCATTATATTTTAGGGGTGGGGGAATCCCTTCTCTTGCTTCTTTTTCTTCCTCAAAACTAAAACAAATTATATATTTATTTATAACAATTTTATATTTAACGGTGAAAAAAATATTTTTATTCAAAATTGTGGAATTCTACAGGGATTCAACTTTTCCACACTGGCAAAATTATTTCTACATAATTTTGAGAAAAAAAAATTCTATTATCAATATCATTTTGCTTTCAGATACATAGATTATTTCATTATTTTCAACAATTTCGTAAAATTTAAAACATGATATTTAAGTTATGATCATTTAGCAAAGATTTAATGTGTATTATGATATAGTAATTGAACTAAGATCTTTAATTGTATTCTCGATTAAATCTTTACTCGAAACATTAAGATCACACTGTTTTATCAGCAATAATATGCAGGTACCTTTATGCTGTAGCGTTATTAGAAAAAAGAAACGAAACAAAAATGCAAAAGAAAGTAAATATTATATAATTTTAAAATTATTTTAATTCAAGAACTGAAAAATAAACTAAATTAAAAGAGAATGTTGAGAGCAACTTATTTCGAAACAAAAAAATAGTAAGTTAACATTACTGAAAAAACTAAATGAGGGGATTTATGTACACTACATTTAGACACATTGAAGAAAAAGAAAACAGGAAAAAAAAGAACATTATAATTTTTATAGAAAAGGATATTTCACAAAATCAATGTTATGTCAAGGTCTAAATGAACAAATTAACCCATTTAATTTAAATAAGTGAATTGAAATCAAATTTTTTATTGATGTAACATCATAGAAACTTCATTGATATTTATAACGTTTGGAGAAGTTACCATGTATTTGGAGCAAAAAATTTTTAACAATTATATTTGACTTCCAAAAAATCATCAAATAAAAATTATTTGGTAAACAAAATGCTTTGATTACATTTTTAAGTAAACAAAATCGATATATGCATCTGCTAAAATTAGATATTAATTTAAAACGAATATATATAAATATAAATAATAACTATGATAAAAAGAATCAATTCATATGATAAGAAAATCATATAGAAGAAAACCTTAGAAATAAGCTGTACCAACGAAAGCACGTTTCGATTTTCCATGGAACGTTTGCAATCAAAATGCAGTTCCTAGTATGAATGTTTATAGTTAATGAAGAAATCACGATGAAGATGGCTTGAATTCCGGATTAGGTTTTTGTGAAATAAGTCATTTGAAATTAAGATGATTGGCCAGGTAATCATCAAATTTTAATGTATCATTCCCTCTTTAGAATATAGATTTCACATTTCAGCTGTCGATGCTAAGATGTATAGGTATCCCTTTCTATAGGTATTCTATAAATTCTATAGGTATCCCTTTTCATTTTTACTTTGAAGATTTTTTTCTTTAAGGTTGAAATTCTTAAGATGAGTTTAGTTTCTACGTCGTATCAGTAGTTGCTCCACAACTACAAGAATGCAAATTCAAATGGAAGTTTTATACCACGTAATTAGTTAAAATGAAAATAAGCCATGAAGGAGGAACTTCGAGAGGAAAAAAAGTGTTTGCCTAAGTAAAATGGTCACAAATGAAAAACGTTTACATAGAATAAAAATGTTTGATCGTCCCACTCAATTTTGTTAGTAAATATAACTTAATACAAAATCAAAAGTAATATAAGAATTTTGTGTATTTTCAGAACATACTCCGCTATGCCTGGTTGTTTTATTTGACCAAATATGTTGATTTACTTGACACAGTAAGTATGGATAGTTTTCTATTTATTATTTTTGAGTTGAAGCGTTAGTAGCACACTATTGCATGTATTTCATCTAAATTTGTTGGTATCTTTATGATAATGGCACTTAAAACCTTAAATATTTCTGACTAAAAAAGTAAAGCATGTAAAATAATTTTAAATTACTCTCTCTCTTAATGCTCTTATAAGTTGCTTTAACATCTTCTAAATTTAGCATCATGTTTTTTTAACCAAGTATACATAAAATACAGAACAACTCAATTGTAAAAGCTTTTATTTAATGAGAAATCAAATTTAACGAGGAATTTGAAGCGTAACCAGATTTTAACTAGTAAATTTTAATTAAACACATCAACATTTTTGTGATTTATAAAATTCCTGTAAAGTATCATCTCTATAGGACCATAAATCCTTTTTAAGGAACATTCCAAATGAATAAAAATGTAAGTGATGAGTATTGATTTCTGCGAGAAAAGAGGGGACTATAAAATGAAATATACGCAAAATTTAAATAAATCTACAGCATTTGCAAATTCAAGACTAAAGAATAAATGGCAGATAAGTTTTTTGACACTGGATAGACAACTTTATCGTGTTAAATTATGCGTGGAATAAGCTATTTTAAACTATTAAATAAATCTGAAATCTTCAGTGGTATAAGCACTTAAAAATTTCTTGTTTATTAAGGCCACAACAATAAATCCTTGACGATAGCCAACAAATATACCATACATAAAATGAAAGAAGCATCAGGAAAACGAAAAGCGTAAATCTATGGCTTTAAATGGTGAGTGCATACCGCATCCCTAAATTTCAGTGCTTTATCCGAATTGAAATTCTACCACTAAGTTCAGCAAATGTTATTTACAAAATGCAAGTGCTCTATAATATATATCGAGATAGATCATCAGAAATTTTTGCTCAAGCTCTCATATGCACTCAGGGCCGAAATTTTCTAATGAGAATAATAAAAAAAAAAAGTTAGTACTATAGTTCAGAACAAATAAACTAACATTTTGTCATGCGAATAAACAAAAGTAAATTAAGATTATGTAATAAAATAAGCCTGAATCCGTATTTCGATATCATTCGAATGTATTGATGAAATATCGGGGTTCCTTTATATAATGAATTTCATGTTTAAGTTTGGTGAGTTATAAAAATATATCTATAGAGCCAAAATTAAGAAAGGAAACTAAGGTCGGAAACTTTACTCTTATACAATCGAATTCGCCTATTTTAAGTGTTATGTATAAGAAATGATTAGCTTAAACTTTGTTCCCTGAAAAACTCCCAAATTAAAAATGTGTTCTCTGGTACCTTGCTTCCTTTTGTACTGGGATAGTAAACCAGATCCAACACGTTCATGTGACAGGACAATTTGTACCAGACCCTTTTGTCTTGACTCCGGTCAACTGATATTTCTTACATTTTTTGAGGGTGTGGAATCATTGTACGAAATGCCCGTCATGCCAAGCTTCTTGGAATGTCTCTTTTAAGAAGAAATCAATTCTTTCCCTCTCTTTGTCTTCAAATTCAAGATCAGTAGACTCATGCATCCGATTTGACTTCCTCAGACTTGGCAGGAGATTAGAACAATAACAACATCAATAAAACAAAATGCTCTGACTTGATATTTGATAGCTGCATCACTTTATAGCCTTTTCTTTAATAATTACAGCGAAGACGATTATTCATTTCTCGATTGGTTATTGTTGATTTTGTGGAACCTTGCGCTTTCTGTTAATAAAATAACGTTTACCTAACCAAGACAGGAATTACGGTGAATTATATTCTAACTCGTTTAAGCATTTTTGGTCAGCTAATTCTCCTGTATTTGTGAAATTATGACAAGGCCCAGTTACTATCTTCACGAACTGTGGATGAATGTAATTTTTCTTCGCTTGTAAAAATAACTCGATGGTCCTCTAATCATGGATAGCAGATACTTCTTACACGTATCACGTTTTATACTTTCAGCTTATTTTTAAGAATATTGTATTAACCTCATATTTGATTAAAATAATTAGTCGAGAAAGTCATTTTCTCAAATATTTTTTAATTGATAAATGAAATAATTACAAATACAGATAGCATGTTATAAACATGTCATTTTTAAAAAGAAAAATTCCTTCAAATTGATTTAAAATTACAATTGATCTCTACACCATTCCCTTCTTATTTACATAATTGTGCGTGATTAAAAACTGTATGACCCAGTTTTTTCTAAATGATTCTGCATAATTTTAAATTATAAAGGATGAAAAATTATGAATTTTCCTTAGATAACAGTTTAAAGAAAATTATGGTTCTGAACTTCAAACATAAAACTTTTTAAAGTTAGGTTTGCTTAAATGTTTCCATCATATTTTATTGATAAGATAATAAAATTTATCGATACTTTTTATGATAAAATAGAATTTTTTGCAAATTTAAAAAAAAAGTTTTATTAATTACAAAATAGAAAATTACTAGTTAGAACATTTTCCCAACATACTGCTATAAATGTAGAATTCCTTTTGAAGCATAATTTTCTTAAGGAGAATAATTGTTTTTAAATTGTTAATTTAATTAACCTCAGTCAATTTTAATCAAAATGGAAAATTTATTATTTTTCATTGCTTATGTTTTAAAAATATACATTATCGATCGCCATATACATCTTTTAACCTCAATTAAATTCCACTTAAACTGTGTGCACACAAAAGGGTGCATTCCTGTACAAAAAATTAATTATGAAGAATAATTGTTTCGATTTTAAAAAAGGAAAAAAACTATCTTTAATTTTTTAAAGGAAAAAATGTTTATTAAATCATTGTGAAACATATCATTAATGTTCACTAAATCAGTGAATTAAGGAATGATTATGCGCATTATATATTTAAGAAATATGAAAGTGCACAAGTTGTGTTGTTTCGAGTAAAAATGTAGGCCTAACTTTTAGTCATAATCACTCATGAATCTATACTAATTATATAAAGTATTTTAAAAATTACTCTTTTATACAAAAATTTGCAATAAAATAACAATAAAATTGTTTTTTGAGTTAGAAAATTTTAGACAAAACGAGATATAATTATTAGACTTAAATACAATACGAAAAATTACAAATAATCTTACATGTAAGTTCGTTTAAATTTTAGTAGCTTATAAATGCTTTTGGGTAAATGCTGTACTTTTATTAATATATGTACAATGATTAAAGTTTTTTTTATTAATGATTTAAGTTAAACAATTAATAGGTATTCTTTGTTTTGCGGAAGAAAACAAATCAACTTTCGTTTCTAAATGTTTTTCATCATGCTGTTATGCTTCTTTTGTCTTGGTATGTTGTATATTCGCATTCAAAAGGTAAGTTTCTCTTTATCGTGTTGAAATGACAATTTCATATTTGATTGCAGAAAATTTAACAACTAAGAAAATTATAGTAAAATTTTAACTGCCCCGAATATTTCATTTTCATTAAAATATTAAACATTTTAGAATAAATATATATCACATTACTTGTATACAATTACTTTTAAATGAAAACTATTACAAATGAAATTTAAATAATTTAAAAGATCATGGAAAATAATTACGTGTATTCTCTTATTGACTGAGAATTTATTTATAACAGTTAATTAGTGTATCACTTAAGTTATAATTCAAGCATTTTAAGAGATTCGAAATTAATGAAACTGGATAACTTACATCATATATAAGCATTAGTTTTCATTGTTTATACTACAAATGCCTGTTAGTTTTTAAATTAACTTATATGTGTGTAAAACAAGCCACTAAATAATTTGTATAGTAACACATATTGATACTCCAACATAGAAAGTGCATACCTGTCTCCTTAAAGCTTTGGTGTCAGTCTTCGATGACATGACTCTGTTTCTCTCTATGTAAACTTCACTGCTATTTAAGAGTCCTCAGTCCATTTATAATACATAATTGTAATCGAAAATAAATCAAGTATCGATTATTGTGCCTTTTTCAATGCCCCTTTAATCGTGATTTTAAATTCTTATTATTGTCTCAGTCCTCATGATCTAGCCTCCGGCTACACGAAGTCTATAAGCACATGAATCTTCAAAAAATCATGAACAAGAAGGGGACTGTTATAAAGGTCAATTATATCTAAATTTCCACAGGTCAACATGCGATGTTGTTACTTATAACACCTGGATAAAGCATTTTCGCTGTGTCATTTGCTGTGAAAACTTTAAGTCAGAATGGTGTGCCTTTCGTTTAACCAGAGTACCACGAAAGTGACAGTACGACTTTTCTCTAAGCACTCCTCCAATAGATGGCAATACCAGAGAATCCCCTCTCTCACTTTTACCATTGATATGGATGGAGGGAGGAATTATCTCCAGACCATTACACCCATTATTATTGTTTAACGACTGATTACAGGACTTTCAATTCCACAGATTTAAGAAGCACGTGTATCGCATGTATTTGGTAGGTCTTTGGGGGGATTGAGAATCAAGTCCCGCTCTTCTGAAGGGAAAATCGATGCCTTAACTTCTAGGCTACCACTGACATTAAAAAGTAATAGTGATATATATATATATATATATATATATATATATATATATATATATATATATATATATATATATATATATATATATATATATATATATATATATAGGATTGTAATGAGAAATTTTCTAACAAACAATTTCTTAGTGTAAGCAGTAGTCACCACACAAATCTATGATTTTCTACCAAAATTCTGATAATTTCTTTAAGGCTTAAGACCAATAAAATTCATGGTCAGGAGACCAAAACCCTCATTGCAGTATTGGAAGGAATATAGCGCTAGCAACATTTAATTGCAGTTGTGAAAAAAGGAAGGAGTACGGAGGAGAGATGTCGGTGCTATAAGTTGAGCGTGGTAAAATGTCCCATTCTTGTCAGTATAGAGTCCAGCTGGTGAATTTAGACACATTTAGTCTTGCATTGTCTTGATGGGACAACACTATCTTGCTCCGAAATATACTTTGACGTTTAGATTTGATAGCAGAGTCAACATGGACTAGCATCTTGTGTACACTTTTCATTCGATAGTTTTACCTTTTTCCAGATGCTCTTTCAGAGCCATGGTATTATTTTGTATTTGTTTCAACAATTCTAACAAATACAAAGTAATATCTTTTTGTTAGTTAAGCTGTATTTGCTAGCTCTACCAGCGGGCTCATGGCTCACAGACCAACTTTCCGGCTTGTGTTTTCGAAGTAAATACATTTTTTGTTATAAGTGATGAAGCAGTACAGAATTTTGACCTCGTTTTGATTTACGAGCAGATTATTGTGCATGCTTGACTTCTCTCTTAATCTGCTTGAAATGCGTCATGCAGTGATTACATTTGTACGTCAAGTTTATGCGAAGCTTAACGTCACTAATGAGTATAGAACTAACGTCTAGCAATTTATCTAATTGTCGAGGGGTTAAATTGTAATTTTCTTCAAGATCTCGTATGAAGATCTCATTTAACATCAATCAGTTAACTGGCCAGAGCATTCTGGTTTATGAATGTCCTACAGCTTGTTTTGAATCTTCGGTTACCAAACATTTATATCCTCATATGTTATAACAGTTGTTCCCAAAGATGTGCATATGTTTTAGTGATATTCTATAGCTAACTTTGATACAGAACTGGAATTAAATGATAATTCTAATCTGGATAATTCCATTTCAGACATCTTGCACTAAGCGATAATGTTACGCTTTTAAAGATAACTGAGAACAGTCTCCTAAATTACGTCTCTTCCTTCCAAATGCCAAAAATCATCTGACAAAACAAAAGCGAACATGCCAACCTATACTGTATGCGCAGATAATATTATTATCGACGAAAAACATAGGTCACAGAACTTTAGATAAGTTTTAATTAATGAAATAAATTATTTTATCTTTTATGCAGATAAATTCATTGGGTTTATTTATCCTATAAATTCATTTATTCATACCCTGGTGTATACATATTATGGATTAGCAGCGTGTGGTCCTGTTATGCAGAAATCTCTGAATTCAATAAAAGAATATCTCACAATGTTGCAACTTGTAAGTATTGAGTTAGTTAAATACTTTTAAGTTTATTAAAACACACACAATTATTTTGCAAAAAAAAAAAAAAAAAACATATTTAATCGATTAAATATACATTAATTAGTACTTGTAATGCTTCAAAAGCTTCTATTTAGAATTAATGGAACTATATTATGAAACAGTTACAGGTTGTCCAACTTTTTATAAGAATTATTTTAATATTAAAATAAAATATCTATTACAAACTTTGATTATGTATTACGTGAATAAGTAGGAGGTTTAAATATTTCTTATATTGAGGTATACTCATTAAGATAATCGTGTCAAGTATAATTTGCTTTTATATTTTCCTTTAATAGTATTGAAAAATTCGTAACATATGTAATACAATTTATCTATTTCTGTAGGAAAATATATAGTTATTACTTTAGTTATAATATATAAAATTATTTTGAATATAGTATTTTGTCATTTTAAGGAATAACCTATATAGAAAACAGAAAACTAAGTTATATGTCAAAAATGTGAAGAACTGAAGCATAAATAATGATGAATCATATTAATTTTATTGATGGAGATGCAATATTTGTAATAAAAGTATGCATAATTATATTTTTAAAATTTAAAATATTAGGATTTTCCTCCTATTACTGATAGTTACTGGCTTATCATAGAAGTTTAAAATGTATAACGATAAAATATCCATGAATAAAATCAAATGGATAACAATTAAATATTATTTTTACTATATAATAATGTGTTTCCATGATTAATGGTTAAACTAATTGAAAAACATTTTTATCATAATTTATTTTACTGGTTTAATTTATCAATTCAAAAAAAGTAAGTAAATAAAAAATTTACAGATATTATAGTTTAGAACTGAAAACCACAGTTTATTATTTAATGTGGTTAGTCTTAATTTTTTAATAAATCATTTTGAATGTATTAATATATTTCTATTTTTTACTGTCATTAATGTCTTCGTTTTTTTCAGGTACAGTTTGCCGTCGTTCTTTCTGTCATGTTCATTAGCGTTTTAGCTGGTTGGGACACTGTAGATTTTATCTTCGTTTCATTTACGATTTTTATAATTATTTTAGTAGCTATGTTTATCGATTTTTATAAGAAGAAATATAAGAAAACAGAAAAAAAAAATTAAAATGTATTATTAAAATATGGTGTCTTTTATGTTATTAAATGCATTTAAACGCTTATATTGAGTAAGAGAAATTTACACATAACTAAGCATACACTCACATACATTTAAAAATTGAATCTTATTGAGATATAGATTATTTTCTAGAATACTTGTGTCAACAGTTCAGGCTATTTATAAGGAGTTATAAGTCGGGCCTCCAGCTATTACAGACAGTAGCAACAACATTTATTTTACAAATAACTCAAATATAAAAAACAATCAAACATTAATGCAGGAATTTTAATAGAATATTGTGGGTATCGTTTTACCACAGTTATTTACCCACGCCTTCCTGCTTGGTATTCAAGTGTTGAAAGAAAAAAGCTAACTAACTAAAAACTAAATAGTTTCCAGCAAACACACAGCGTAAGAACTCTAAAAAAATACGAAAGTGAAAATATAAAAAATATTTAATAACACAAAAAATAACAAATATTTTTGGCCGATTAAATCGACACGAGCTGAGAAATATAGCCAAAGATTACAAGCTTGCACACAAGAATATTCCATTTAATACATTTAATTCCAGTAATAACTAACTTAACTGCATTTAAACAAATATTTATATAGAACAACTTTTATTAGGATTATTAAAATTATTTAATGTTTGCGAACAAATTACTGCAATTAGAAATAGGAAAATTTGTAAATTTCACAAATCACTAAATTTTATCAACATTTTGAAATTTAAAATTCGAGCATTAAAAGTGTAAAATTATCAAAGTAAAAAAAAAAAAAAAAATTCAAAATCAAATTACAATTACAATTAAACAAATGCAGAATTCAGATTACAAATAAATTTATTTTTCATAAATTTTTCAAATATCAATAAAGGATACATATAAACTAGTTCACTCTGTTCAGTTCAAAAGGATGTATCAATTGTACTGATTTTCTGAAAAGTCTTTTTTTTTTTGGTTTTAACAACACAGACTCTAACATGCCCATCTATAACTTGAAAATTCCTTGAACCACTTCCTAAGTGCCATTTCAGTTTGGATTTAGAGGATCCTTCTGACAAGCACAACATCATTAATCTTCTCTTCTAGGTAAACATTTAGTGACTTATAACGGTGTAGTTTTCAAATCCAGAAGGCATTGTTTTTTCCATTTGATCCAAAAATGTTTCAAAAGAACAGTTTGGCATTGCTTTATCTTAATTAAAGATTCTCTGTTTGACAGACTATGTATTTGAAAATTCAGAAAAGTGAAGAGGATAATCGTGATTTTTTTTTCTTCCAAATTGGAAGACATCGAGAGGTGTTAAGAGATCGGGCTCAAAAATGTATCTTTCACATAAGATAAAGGTCTCGAGTTGATAATATATTCGATTTCAGTCATAATCTTTGTCAGTCATCGAATTTGCTGCCTGACTTCAAATCGTATTCTTCGAACGGCAGCAAACAAGTTGAAGTTCACCATCAAATGTCTGAGAATAGTGTCAAAGTTCATTTTGTTAATAAAATGATTTCTTATATAAGACCAAAGCATTTATTTGACAAGCGATTTCTATTTATTCAAGCCATTAACACACTGGACAAAACAGAAGAAAAAATGAAAAGACGATAAAAATATATTTGAGGGTGCCCCTTGGCGAGATTCACGATTTTGTTTCAACATTCATAAATAATGGTTAAATATAAACCAACCAGAGACGTGTATGGATTTCAGAATGATGTTTAAAATTATCATAAATAGAACAACATTGCCAGTTTGGCGATAAACTTGGTGAGAATTCAAGGCACTCATGTAGTCTAACCAAAAAGACAAGACAAAACATCTACTTTATGGTTAGATTAAATTGGCAAGTAAGATTCAAATTTTTAATTAATAGAATTTTAAATTAATAATTGCAATATTTGTATAAACAATCTCTTTTAAAACTTAAGACTAATGCCTTGCTTACGCCAACATTAAAAATTTTTTTTTCTTTTTATTACTAATAATATTTTATTATTAGAAAATTAGGAAATGGAGTTATTTCACACATTTTTCTAATATTTAATTGGAAGAATTTTGGTTTTCGAAAGGTTATTAATTTAAAATTCTAAAAAATGGCGGATTGTTCTAAATTGCGAAACACGCAAATTTTGAACTCTGATTATTTTTTCATTATTTAATGTTTTTCTTTGACACTTTTTCTCCTTTTTCGTGTTGAAATTATCGTCTGATTTTGGCTTAGTGTTTGATTGATTAAGATTGAGTATTTTTGTTCTTTTATTTTTACTATTTAAATTTTTAATTTATTCTTTTTTTTTATTTATTTATTATTATGGATTTAAAATGACTGAAGCGGAGACTGAAATGATTTAATCGGATTGCAATTTACGCATTCCAAAAATAAACACTTCAAGATTATTGACTTTCGAAGATTCTATTCCACAACTAATCCAGTTAGCTGCGGGAAATGGTATTAGTAAGTTCTTCATTTTCCTGTCTCCCTCTGATGGTACTGCATCTATTCCAAAGAAACCTTACAATTTAAAGCAAGAAATAATTCAACTTGTAAAGAATCACAAGAAAATAATACAAATTCAACACATCCGTCAAGGTAAGCTTCTATTCGAAACTAATTGCCCAGATACTGCTGTAGAAATAAGCAAGATAAACATTATTCTTGGTGTACCTGTTAACTCCAGTTTTCAACCTGAATACATTTCTTCAAGATTTCTTATAAAAGAAATAAATGTAGATTTACCTTTATGCCTTGTTGCTGAAGAAATTGCGCAAAATGGCTTAACGATATTAAGCTTACAAAGATTTACAAAAAAAGAATTCTGAAGAACTGAGCGAAAATATTTTAGTGAGCGTCATTGGTCATCATCTACCTCAATAAATGTACTATTAACTTATTGTATTCCATCATTCCAATATCTCCTTTTATTGATAACATTCGCCAATGCGGAAAATGCTATAAATACACTCACCCTACGAAAAATGCAAACAAGAATTCTTCCTATGTAAAAACTGTGGAACATTCCATAAAGACTCTCCCTGTGGCTATGAAACACCTAAATGTATAAACTGTCAGGGAAATCATGCAGCTAATGACATTTCCTGCCCTACGAGGCTAGAAGGAAAAAAATTCTTACATTTTAAAAGCATGAACCACCTTCTTTTATTGAGGTGAGAAGACGTTATGATAAATCTTTAAAAACCAGTTATTCCAGTGTAACCAAAAGTCATCTTCCTTTCGTGCCGAATCAAATGAAATAACTGATATTGTTAAAAAGCTGTAACAGAGATGGCTTCTATTTTTGAAGCAAAATTACTTGCGATACAGGCTAGACAAGATCAAATGGTCCAACAAATGTTCTCATTCATGAAAGAATGCGAACATGTTCGAATCCAGCTAGATCAGTTTCTAGATATCCTCCAAGAAAGAGTCGTGCAAGATCTATCCAGTCTAGAAAGATAAGTCCAAAAAATTCAGTGAATCAGCAAATAATATCTTCCGAGCAACCTAATATGAAGTCTCCTCAACCAAATTATTAAATATGCAGAACCTAACATTGAAAAAGAATTGAGCCAGGAAGAAGGCGTAAAAACATTAATAATTTTTTTTAAATAATATTCTTTTACTACGAGCGCACTTTTTTTATTTTTAATAACTGTTCAAGTTTTTCGTTTTATTTAATGTTCAATTTAATTTCTTGGAATTCAAGAAGTGTTCTATCTAAGCTCTCGTATATAAAACTCCCATACTTTCAATCTTCCAATGTCCTAGCAATTCAAGAAACGTTTCTTAAAAAATCCGACTTATTTCAAATTTACAATAAAACAATAATTAGATTAGATAGGCAAGATGGCCGTGGTGGAGGACTTCTTTTTGCTGTTGATAAATCTCTTCCTGTGCAAGTTTTAAATATATCCCGCTCAGAAGATAACGATACAGAAATATTAGCTATAAAAATTACTACTTCCAAATCATGTCTTACTTTAGTAAATGTTTACGTCCCACACGATAAATTTTCAAGTTTTTTGTTCCATAGCATCTTATCAAATATTCCTCCTCCCTTCATAATAATTGGAGACTTTAATATACGAAGTTCGGCGCTTGGCAGTTATTCGAACTCTCCCGAATCTTTAGAATTCCTTGATTGGATACTGGATAGCAACATTTGTTTTTTAAATACCTCTCAGCCTACTCATTTTGGACTCCACCATAGACCATCCCTTATCAATTATAACTTTGTATCTCCTGATATTTTTCCTTTCTGTACTTTCTCAGTCAGTTCAGATATAGAGTTTGATATAGAGTTTGACACTTGTTTGAACAGGGACATGGTAGTGACCATGTCCCTGTTCAAACAAGTGTCAAACTCTACAATAACGATTATTCAAAAGGTACTTCCCGCAATAGAATTTTATGGACTGGCTTCTTCAATTCAATGAACACTCAAATTGCTAATAACGTAATATTTTCTGTAGATCATTTCCAAATTTTATGCAAAAACTATCTTGATAAATTTAGGAAAAAACAAATCTTTCCGTTAAAATCATATTCTCCGTGGTAGACATCGGAATATTGTTATCTTTTGGGTCAAAAAAAGAAAACTTTGGAGGAAAGCGAAAAGTTCTCTTAATCAGATTCTGTGGATACAGTACAAATAAATTTCTGCAAAACTTCATCAGCTTCTTCTAACCCTTTCCAAAAATTTCTGGGATAAAACTATAACAAACGCTGGTATATCTAAAGACATTTATTCTATTCTTAAAAGACTTAAAAATAGATCTACTGACTCACCAACTCATCATCTACTAATTTCTAGCGAAACTTCAGTTATTTCGGATCCTGTTGTTCAGGCTAACTTATTTGCCAAATTTTACTCTCGTCAATCTGAAACTAAACTACTACCTCTCGATTTAAGTTCAAACTTTGATTTAGAATATAACTCTGCATTCTCCCTCTCAGAGCTTCAAATAGCGATTTCTAAATGAAAATACTTCAGCTGGTCCTGATTTAATATCAGCTAAAATTTTGAAGGGTCTATCAAACATAGCTTTACGATCCCTTTGTCACTCATAAATACCTCTTGGTTAAGCGGTATTGTTCTCCCGTCTTGGAAAAAATGCATCATAATTCCTATAATAAAACCTGGAAAATATACTACTTCAGTAAATTCTTATCGCCCAATTTCTCTTACAAGTGTTCTATGTAAGGTCATGGAACGCATGATTTTAAATCGTTTAATAAATCATATTTCCCTTTCCAAATATTTTCATCCAAATCATCATGGATTTATGCCTCATAGAGGTAGCGAAAGTGTTATTTCTATGCTTCATCATCATATTATTGCTTTACGTTCACAGAGAAAATATGTCATATGCGCAACTGTAGACATATCTCAAGCTTACGATTCAGTATGGCCAGACGGTCTAATTTATAAGCTCCTCTAATTTGATATCAGAGGGAATGCTGCTAATTGGATATTGGATTCTTTATCGGAAAGAAGTTTTAAAGTGAAATGGCGTGGAACGTTTTCTTAACCCACTTTCTCTAATAGAGGTTTTCCTCAAGGCAGTGTTCTTTCTCCCTTTCTTTTCATGATTTATATGTCAGATATTTGCGAAGTTCTCTCTCCTGACATTAAGTGTTTTATTTATGCTGATGACATCATCCTTTTGGCTGCTCATTCATCACAAGAAAGACTACAGCAAACAATGCAGACTGCAATAATAAAACTTGAACAATGGTGTGAAGAATGGAAACTAAAAATTGATTCCTCAAAATGTTCAGTCATTGATTTCTCTTCCAAAAAATCTCCTGTAAATTTTGTACTAACTATAAATCAATTACCTATCTCTTGGTCTAAGCACATAAAAATTCTGGGCCTCTATTTTACTAATAATTTAACTTTCAAGTATAACTTTGAAATGAAAAAAAAAATCCATCTAGAAGAAAATTAATGTTTTAAAAGCTATTGCAGGAAATAGATGGGGAGCAAAAACTAATCATTTACTTGAAATTGTTCAGTCCTTCATTACAAGTAGCCTCGACTATGGATGTCATGTATTTACATCTGCGAGCTTATCAGAACGAAAATCTTGGATCCGATATATCACTCAGTTCTTAGAATTGCTACAGGTCTTCCTCGCTGGACTCCTATTCCACTTCTTCTGAAAGAATCAGGGTCGTACCTCTTTCTGTAAGACAAAACTTTCTCTCTACAAGGATGTACATTAGAAACCTTGCACTTTGTACTAAATCTCCATGTGGTAAGTTGTGGGAATCAATGCCTTACAGCCATATCTCTGGCGCTCTTCCTCTATCTTTGCGAGTGAAAATGGCTTGAAGAAAATGGAATTCAAGAATCACATATTTTAAGAGTTCCTGCAGAATCTACATCTGTTAATATTAATTTTAAAATAGTTCTTAGAAAATATACTTTTCAGACTAAGCATCTTCCTACAAATACTATCAATGACCACTTTGAACTGCATAGTACTTCTGAATGGTCCAATCACATATTATTATTTACTGATGCATCTAAAATAGAAAATAAACTTGGAATCGCTGTTTATAACAGCAGAAATAACTCCTTTGTTTCCGGGCAAATCAATAACTCTAATTCCATTTTTACAGCAGAGGCTTTGGCTTTATATCTGGCGGTGACTAAATTCTGTATTTCTCCCTCCAACTATGACATATTATCAGACTCCTTATCCTGTCTAAGCAGTTTGAATACTCTCTCAACCTCTTCCCCAACCATCATTCAACACATCGGATCAGCTTTAGGAAATGCAACTAAGATTTGCGAATCTATTCAATCAGTTTGGATTCCAGGTCATTCTGGAATTGATGGGAACGAAAAAGTAGATGCTCTTGCAAAATCGGCCATTAATAAAAGTTATATTTTGCTCTCGATTTCACTTGAAGACCTTATCCATAATATAAGAAACATTTATACCAATTATAATAACAAAGAATGGAATAATAGTAAATACGCCTCTAACTTTTCGCACATGTCTTCTATCTCGAAAATTCACCGCAATTATACTAATTCTCGCCTTGAAGAAGTGTGGCAAGCTAGAGTTAAAACTAGATATTTTCCGACAAATGCTAAATTATATAAATTCAGACTTTCTTCAACGGATAAATGTTCTTGTGGAGAAAGAGAAATCATGGATCACATAATGCTATCGTGTCCTCGATATGATCAAGCAAGAAATTCTTTAAGAAAAAAACTTGGTATCGGATCCTTTCTTTCTCTTGGATCTTAGATTTGTCAACGAATCCAAAAAAGAAAATTGACGCAACTATTTCTTTTTTGAAACAAATTAATAGATTTTAATTTTTTTTCTCGTCTTTGTATTTCCAAGTGGCCTAATTTTCCCTTCATTTGTCAAACAAACGCCCCGCTTAACTTTTTGTTTTGATTGTCTTTTTTTTTCAAAATCATCAATCCATCAATTTTTGTTTAGGTTTCAAATAAAAATTCAATCTTACTCAATGCAAGTTAAAAGCCCACAAGCATAAAGCTCCAAAACAGATTTTTTTTTTTTTTTGTCGTAACCTAAACTAATCTAACCTTGGTTCGAAACATAATAACAAATCTCTTATTGTTCAGACTCAGCCCTTCTCAAAAGTAAATACACTTCTAACTTTACGAAGGATATCTTTCTTTATTTTAATTTTCTTTGTTTACAAAATTTGTAAAAAAAAAATGAATTAATTCAAAAGAATTTCCAATAAAGCAATATTTCGAATAATTAGTATCCAATTCAAACAGTTTTATAGCCGGATATAAATAAAGCATTCATATTTATTTAATAAATAATTTTACTACTAAATGTTTCGCATGCAAATAAAGAATATTGTAACATTCTTACAATTCTGATTGTCTAAGAAAGAATCAGAATACCTGCAATAAGGTTTATAAATGAAGATTTATAATGAAAATGAAAAACTAATCTTTAAAAAAAAGAGCCTGGATTGAAAAGATAGGGCCTTTTTTAAATAAGTTTATTATTTTAATGAATTTAAAATCAAATTCATAGACTATTTCAAAAGTCAAAATTTAATTAAATCTCATTTCTAGAGCATACTTTGGATGAATTAGAGGTGAATCTAAAAATAAATATCCTATTAAATGTTTGTTACATTTCACTCTGTTATACAATATTTCTGAAACACGTAATCATTTTAAAACTCCTTTTCAAATGTAAATAACAGGCATGAACATTTTTATTTCATGAACGCTAGAGATACGATAAATATCATTACTCTCCTATATATTTTTATAAATGATATTTATATCACATTATGTTTTTATGCCCCAATAAGTTTCTTCTAAACTTTGCTTTATATTCGAAAACTAATCAATTTATGATATGATTTATATAATTGCATTTCATTTAACTACTATAAATTTGTCGTAAATTTTATGCAATTTTTTTTAATTTTTCGTTTGAGTGTGACTTTTAGAATTTTAATATAGTTTTGAAAAAAACCTTGAAATCATCATTGCCAATTACACTTATAATTTTCTTGATAGAAAATGTCTTGCGAATGCATTCAAATTTGGAATATTTTGAAATTCTATTTGGCACACTAATGGTTTATCAGCAGTTGACTTATTAAACTTTTGTAGTGGTTCGGAATCCACTTTAAGCCGTAGGTCCCGGTCTAATTAGCCCTCGTGTGCAAAAAATCACCATTGAGCGACAAACAAACAAACATATTAAACTTTTGGGATATATCTGGTTTTTAAATCAGATGTGTCAGTCGTAACTCTCAGTATTCATTTCAAAGACTAGTGATATAAAACAGATTTTCCTGTTTAGGCTTTTCCTATTTCAATTCAAAACAATATTCCCCCTTTTTCTTACTTACAAAACATAATTTTCCTAGTCTCACCATCTTATTAAGGTTTATAACGTTATAACGACTGATATAAATAATTTAATTTTATTTGAAATTGAAACGCGTAATAATAGAAATTATAATTTTATTATTTTGATACAAAAAGTTTTGTCTCCAGTAATTACATTGGACAAAATTAATCTGAAATCTTGTATTTACCTTATTGACCCCTGTTTTAAATAGGCTTTTAATATTATATCAAAATATCTCCATCATCGGGATCATGTGAACCCCATGTATAAGAATTTTGAAAATATTTGTTAAAAATACTTATTTTGGATTTTGAAACGCAACAACATTGAACCTTAGTTTATACATTAAGAAAGAAAAACGACATATTCAATTCATAAAATATATGTAAATAAATAAGAGATTCCTTCCCATTCAATTTTAGCTTCATTTAAAATTATTTTTATAATAGTAAATGTAATTTATTTTTCCCTTCATTGTGATGCATTTCCATTTCCATTCTATGAATGTGTGTGTGTGTGTGTGTGTGTGTGTGTGTGTGTGTGTGTGTGTGTGTGTGTGTGTGTGTGTGTGTGTGTGTGTGTGTGTAGGGTCGTGCATTTATATATTCATATTTACTCGGTATTTTGGAAATTATTGTTTAACAGTTCTGTACACAAACCATTGTACGTCATTCAGCACAAGAAAAGAATAGAATCACAGTAGAAAAACTCATATTCATATAAACAGTTTTAAAGATAATTTATATATTTTTTATATTAACTTTACCTCCACAATCAGTAAAATATAAAGATACTAACGAAGCAATCCTTCTGACTTCCGAGATCCGTAGCGTTCAAAGGAAAATATCTTATTTAAAGGATAAATTCAGATTTTTCAATAAAAACAATACTATTTACTATAGTTTATGGATCACTCGTTTAACTTAATCCAAAATTTTATTTGTAAAAAGAAAATCAAGTAATCAAATTTGAAAATTCAATTTAACTACAAACTTCTTAACTATTAAGCTCTGCATTTTTTTTCATACACTAACCAATACATCTTCTATTGGCAAAGTGTTAACTTAAGCATAAACACACTGGATAAAATGGGTGAAAAGAATACATTATAAAAATTAAAATAATGGTAAATATCATATTTGAAAAAAAAAAAAAAAACATAGTATCTGGGTGCGAAAAACCATGGGTGATCCAATTTATTATTCGTTATCCAGAATCAGTAATAAGACAACGATTTTAAATGAGAGCAAAAAACCATAGTCCTTCGTTATAGAAATGATCAAAATTTGATGTGATAACGCTTACATGAATGACATAAGGAACTTTACAATGAATTAACATCACCCTTTATCACTGTTTTAATTAATTACAAGCCTTACAGTTAAAATTTTGAAATATTATAGCTTATGTTTTAAATTATGCTTTTGAGCACCCAAAATGCATCACTTTAAAAAAATCATGAAAATCTTATGAAATTTACATGTGCTTACAGAAATAAGATATGCAAATTACGATAAGTATTGTCCAGCATGTGTGCATCACGACTGTAGTAGCATGGACGACTGTAATGCCATATGCAAATGCTATATAAAAGAAAGTATTACCGATTTAAAGTACAACAAATGTTTCTTCAAGCGTTTTTTTTTTTTCGTAAATTGTATAATTATGCCTAGTAGAAGATATGAAGTAGGTTTCTGATTTCGACAACAGAGGAACAACAATTTTCAGAGATAACAAACTACTCTTCTTAGAATTTGATGATAGAGCTAGAAGGGACCAAGCGAATGTGATTCTGATCTGTATTCAATGGATACAAGAGGGAACATCGACTGATGGAACCGATGACACCCACCTTTCTGAATCACTGCAGGTAAAGACAGGTATATTCCTTATCATAGAAGCAATGGATCTCTCAGCAACAACGCGAATTATATTATAACAAATTCTTATTGTTCTGTATCATTCAGTGTCCACAAAAACCATTTGAGTCTGTTGGCAGCTTAACAGTATGTTTACAAAGCGTTCACTGTTTCGTTTATCCTCATAAGCACGAGTGTTTCCACCGCCAAGGATACAATAAACGATAGACATGAACAATGGAATGCAACAACAGTCTTTACATTAGTCGTTATTCGAACATTGTCAATATTTTCTCATTGAAATATTGACAATGTTCAATTGAAGATGAATTCTTCAATATCAGCATGGTCACTATTGAAGAATTCAGCTTCAGTACACTGAACAGAAAGTATTACATCTCTGGGGTTTTGGAGTCCATGGGCCACCCATACCTTCAAGGTTAATCATCAGTAATATCATACGAAGGAAATTCGTGTAACCACACGTAGCACGCAGAATTCTTCCTTTTCAATCAGACTGAATTGCTTCCTTGGTCACCTCGTTCTTCCGACATATTAGCAATGGAATACGTGTAGACAATGTTCATATAACAATTATGCTGGGGTGCACCATCCGTATTTTGTACGATCAACCTAGGAAATATGTAAAAACCTTGTGAACTTCTAGAGCACAAGGTTCTAGTTACAGCAGATCAAAGAAACCATTGACATTCATGTAGTCCGATACAAGAAGTGGACAATTGTGGATATCCTCCCAGTTCAATCAAGGATGTGCTGAGGCGATGCTTGTTCTTGCTGATGGCATTTGGGGCAGAGATTAGACCTCTTATTGCTTCCAGAATTTGTAAAATTAATTTTTCTAACTTATAATGAATTGCTGTATATCTAATAGAAAAGTATCAAAATTTGTATTACACTTATATAAATATTCAGTTAGATGTTAACTACTCTAATTGTTTCTGAATATTTTAACATTAGTTCACATCTTGCTGTCAGACATTCAAATATTATTTTTTTCTTTGCATAAAAACAACATAAATAAAAACAAGCTCGTGCATTATTTCCTAAGAATTCAACATTAATTTTGAACAAAAGTTGCCCTGGTGTCAAAATGTTCTATCCTGAAAATATTAATTAGACAGTAAAGACAGTAAAAACAGTTTATTCTAAAATTTTTGTTTTATAAAATGTATGTATATTTGCAATATAAATAATGCATATTATTTTGTTATATTTCTAAAATTCAGCTTTATAAATGTTGCTTTTCACTATAATCACTTACTACTTCTTCACTATAATTGGTCAAGATTAGAACAGCACCTATAAATATAACAATAAAAAATTATTAGAAAATTAATACTTTTTCACAGACGCATACATTATGCTTAAAATGTATTCAAATTTCTTTTCAAACTCAACATAATTTTTTAATTTTAAAAAGTTTAAAGATTAAATCTATTTTTTGGGTTTGACATCAGTTGTTGACCCTTTCAACTAGAAACACACATATGATCTTATTATAAACAAATATTAAATAATATTATTGTATAATTGTTCATTTCAATAGTATTTGTTACCATAAAAAAAATTACTATTGAAATGAATAATTAAAAGAAAAACATTCTATTAGAAAGACTTTCGAGCAATTATAGCACATCTAGTGATCCCTTTTTCACGTGCTAATTAGTAACGGAAATAAGCATTTTCCAATCTCTGCCATCTGGTAATGGTGAAACAAATTTCCGGGGAGGAAGGCGCGCGAGGGAGAACGTGACATTCCACTTGACCTACAAAAAATTACATAACACAAGAGTTAGAAAATGAACCTTTAACTACATACGCTTCGGTTCACATTTTTTTGGGGGAAGAAAAAAACGAACTCCAGCTCATCCGAATGTTCACGTATATGTGCAGATTGTTTCATTGGCTATATCCCCCCCCCCGGCGTAAGTCTTAGTTACAATTTATTTTTTTAAATTGCGGGAATCTTTAATAACATATAATATATAGATTTGGTGTTTTAGAAATAAGAAGTAGCCTCGTATATTTTGCATTTTTAATATTTTTCACACCAGTTGCTTTCATCATTCACCAGACATTATTTTTTTCATGAAAAAACTTTTTTAAATCTTAATTAATTATTTATCATTTATTGATTCAATATGCTTAAATGGAAGAACAGTTAGATTATATACGAGCACTTTTATTAAAATATTTACAACACTATTGGGGTGAAAACGATTTGCTTAATTCATTATGCAGTTTGAGTAAAAAAATGATTGATTATTGTATCGTTATATTAGTCCATTCAATGTATATTTCATAATTTTAATAAAGTACAAACTTTGATGAATAAAACATTTTTATTTTACACATCGAAGTTATTAAATAAATCTTTAATAAAATCACTACAAGCTATATCAGTACTGAAAAAGGTAACTGCGAAAGTCTACAGCTTCATTTGTAGGAAATGTTTGGATTAATTGATTTGCAAAGATTTTCCCATTGTCTTGTAACCTACTCCTTTTTGGTTATTGATATAATGTTTTCCTCAGGTGTCTTACAGAAAGTTGCTTTTTAAGTAGGGTGAGATGCTTTTCTAATATTTGTGCCGCCGCCCTTTTTATTAAAAATCAAGTTATCATAAAAATTAAAGTTATTCATCTTTTATTTATCGTTATTACTCAAGTAATTAGAATGAAATATAGTAAAAAACAATTGCATATAAAAGCTTTTATCAAGCACATATAAGAGATATTGATTTTTAAGTTTTATAATATTTTCCAATATATATTCCCGGAAATTGTATAAAATAACTTTCTAGCATTTTGTCATGAAGTGATAAATAAATAAAAAAATATTCAGAATTCAAAATTATGTGAAATGGTGTAATTTCAGTTACTGAGGAAATGTTTTGATGCCTTTTGTTTATGGTGTCTAAATGGTAGACCAAAATGAGATTTTAAAATATGAGGAATAGTACTTAGTTTTTGAGGAAGTAATTCAAGATTCCTATACTCTTTGGTCCTTTCACTGGTTCCTATAGTCTTTTGTAAACGCAATATATTTTTGCATTCAAAGTAAAACACTTTATTCATTCTGAAAACAACATAACATAAATATGTAAGTTTCAATAGTTCAAAATTGCTTAGACATTGGCTTTTATTCTATTTGAACAAACTCCTGATTTTCATTTTTCCTGTGATAAACAATCAAAATGAAGGACAAATATCAGACCTTTGAATTCTATTTTATAAATTACATGAAATCACAAAAAATAAAATGTATACAAATATTATAAAAGTTGGAGACAATTGTAAAATCGTATTGTATATAACATGTTTGGCCTTATTTTCAAAAATGTTGGCAATGATAAATTCGCATTTTGGAATAGTCTTCAAGATTTAGCATAAGCAAAAATTATATTTAATCTCAAAACATCGAATACAAAAATATATATCTTAGAAAAAGAATATAAATCCCTCCGAAGTGCCACCAAGTCTACTGTATTTCATATACTAGGATTGAATCGTAAGCTTGATGGTGTATCAATAGTTCTTTGCACTCCCAAGGCACAGGCCAAAGGTAATATTTTTAAGCTAAGCAAGATTAACTCAGCCTTTCATGTCTTCGGTGGGTTGATAAAAACAAGTATCAAAATACTGAACTGAGTATCACTCTTTGTACAATTAACTTTTGTTCTAGATTATTACTTAGATACATCCAAAAGATTGTTTTGTACTTAAGTTATAAACTTAGGTTTCAACAAATATTGAAACATTGCAATATTTGTTGGAGAACAGGATTTGAATTTTTAAAGCTTTTGT
The DNA here is from genome assembly GCA_030067965.1 of Latrodectus elegans. NCBI lineage: Eukaryota > Metazoa > Arthropoda > Arachnida > Araneae > Theridiidae > Latrodectus > Latrodectus elegans. Next base: position 92,682,888 of record CM057811.1, read on the forward strand.
TTTTAAAGTTTGTTTTCATCTCATACAAATTGAGATCAATTCAGATCAATCTCATCAAATTCAGATCAATTGCTGATAACCCATTGATGATGATCCATTGGAAATGCACATTTAAAATTAAATGTATAATATAAATATTAGTGGGAAATTCAATGTACACGAATGTTTCAAAACATGTTTCTATTTCACAATATGCCAAATGAAAATCAAGATGGAGTGAATTCTCATAGCATCAATGGATTCCTTTCGCGACACATCTTGGTTGACAAACATTGCTACTAAAATTCTTATGATTGGTACAATTCTTTAAAGCAGATATAAATAGTTGCCATTGATAATTTTCTATTTCCCAACACCAATTTTATTTAATGGCTGCACTGTTCATATTAATTCTTGTTAAAAATCATGAAAAATAATTACTCTGAAGTCCCTTTGATATAATTCCATAACTAATGTTCACTTCTGCTTTCCGAAAAATTTCTAGTAAATAGAAAAAAAATTAATATATTGAGCGATAACCAGTTAAGGGTTTCATTTAGTGAGTAAATGTTTACTCTGATCCCAAATCCACTTTAAATGCAGACCTTTTTAAATAAGTTCACATGTGTGCAAATTATCAACAACTTTTAACTCATCAGAAAAACGCTTTAATTATGTGCATACAAATTTAGAGCATTTCAGATTTTTTTTCTGATTTTTCTTTTTGTTATATAAATCTAATACAAACTCTTGATTTTAACAATTTTTTATTTTATTCAATTTATTCCAACTTAAAAAAAGTTATAATTCACATGATATGGCACAGAGAAAAAGAATTAAGTCAATATAACTTCAAATAAATCACGAAATGCTCTTTTCTATCTCTCTCTCTCTTAAAAATAAATAAATAAATAAAAACAGTATCCGTGATATAAACGAATGCTTGGAAATACTCGGGTTCGGTTTTCTGAACGAGACGAAAGTGTTCGTAGATTTCAGCTCATGCGCAGTTTGAGGTTCATTTTTTTAACCCTGGTGTCTTCTAAATAGAGATGACAAAAGCAGTTATTTTTGGATATCTAGCTATTGATGTTACGTTCCAAGGAAATAACATGTTCTAAAAAGCATTATCAAATAACGGTTTTTTTGGAAAGTTATTCCAAGAAATTCGTTCCCTTTGGCCTTCTTGTAAATTCTATCGAGCGAAAAGAAGCTTCCATGGAGTGGCAAAACTGGTTTTTTGAGGAAATGAGGAGTAGTGTGAATTTTAGTGATTAAGCATCGAAAATTGTCGTAGTGTAAAACGACATAGCCAAACCCTGAGAAAATAGATATGTATATTTTATTGCACTTTAAATTTGAAAAACTCCCAAATTAAAAATGCGTTCTCTGGTACCTTGCTTCCTTTTGTACTGGGATAGTAAACCAGATCCAACACGTTCATGTGACAGGACAATTTGTACCAGACCCTTTTGTCTTGACTCCGGTCAACTGATATTTCTTACATTTTTTGAGGGTGTGAAATCATTGTACGAAATGCCCGTCATGCCAAGCTTCTTGGAATGTCTCTTTTAAGAAGAAATCAATTCTTCCCCTCTCTTTGTCTTCAAATTCAAGATCAGTAGACTCATGCATCCGATTTGACTTCCTCAGACTTGGCAGGAGATTAGAACAATAACAACATCAATAAAACAAAATGCTCTGACTTGATATTTGATAGCTGCATCACTTTATAGCCTTTTTTTTAATAATTACAGCGAAGACGATTATTCATTTCTGGATTGGTTATTGTTGATTTTGTGGAACCTTGCGCTTTCTGTTAATAAAATAACGTTTACCTAACCAAGACAGGAATTACGGTGAATTATATTCTAACTCGTTTAAGCATTTTTGGTCAGCTAATTCTCCTGTATTTGTGAAATTATGACAAGGCCCAGTTACTATCTTCACGAACTGTGGATGAATGTAATTTTTCTTCGCTTGTAAAAATAACTCGATGGTCCTCTAATCATGGATAGCAGATACTTCTTACACGTATCACGTTTTATACTTTCAGCTTATTTTTAAGAATATTGTATTAACCTCATATTTGATTAAAATAATTAGTCGAGAAAGTCATTTTCTCAAATATTTTTTAATTGATAAATGAAATAATTACAAATACAGATAGCATGTTATAAACATGTCATTTTTAAAAAGAAAAATTCCTTCAAATTGATTTAAAATTACAATTGATCTCTACACCATTCCCTTCTTATTTACATAATTGTGCGTGATTAAAAACTGTATGACCCAGTTTTTTCTAAATGATTCTGCATAATTTTAAATTATAAAGGATGAAAAATTATGAATTTTCCTTAGATAACAGTTTAAAGAAAATTATGGTTCTGAACTTCAAACATAAAACTTTTTAAAGTTAGGTTTGCTTAAATGTTTCCATCATATTTTATTGATAAGATAATAAAATTTATCGATACTTTTTATGATAAAATAGAATTTTTTGCAAATTTAAAAAAAAAAGTTTTATTAATTACAAAATAGAAAATTACTAGTTAGAACATTTTCCCAACATACTGCTATAAATGTAGAATTCCTTTTGAAGCATAATTTTCTTAAGGAGAATAATTGTTTTTAAATTGTTAATTTAATTAACCTCAGTCAATTTTAATCAAAATGGAAAATTTATTATTTTTCATTGCTTATGTTTTAAAAATATACATTATCGATTGCCATATACATCTTTTAACCTCAATTAAATTCCACTTAAACTGTGTGCACACAAAAGGGTGCATTCCTGTACAAAAAATTAATTATGAAGAATAATTGTTTCGATTTTAAAAAAGGAAAAAAACTATCTTTAATTTTTTAAAGGAAAAAATGTTTATTAAATCATTGCGAAACATATCATTAATGTTCACTAAATCAGTGAATTAAGGAAGGATTATGCGCATTATATATTTAAGAAATATGAAAGTGCACAAGTTGTGTTGTTTCGAGTAAAAATGTAGGCCTAACTTTTAGTCATAATCACTCATGAATCTATACTAATTATATAAAGTATTTTAAAAATTACTCTTTTATACAAAAATTTGCAATAAAATAACAATAAAATTGTTTTTTGAGTTAGAAAATTTTAGACAAAACGAGATATAATTATTAGACTTAAATACAATACGAAAAATTACAAATAATCTTACATGTAAGTTCGTTTAAATTTTAGTAGCTTATAAATGCTTTTGGGTAAATGCTGTACTTTTATTAATATATGTACAATGATTAAAGTTTTTTTTATTAATGATTTAAGTTAAACAATTAATAGGTATTCTTTGTTTTGCGGAAGAAAACAAATCAAGTTTCGTTTCTAAATGTTTTTCATCATGCTGTTATGCTTCTTTTGACTTGGTATGTTGTATATTCGCATTCAAAAGGTAAGTTTCTCTTTATCGTGTTGAAATGACAATTTCATATTTGATTGCAGAAAATTTAACAACTAAGAAAATTATAGTAAAATTTTAACTGCCCCGAATATTTCATTTTCATTAAAATATTAAACATTTTAGAATAAATATATATCACATTACTTGTATACAATTACTTTTAAATGAAAACTATTACAAATGAAATTTAAATAATTTAAAAGATCATGGAAAATAATTACGTGTATTCTCTTATTGACTGAGAATTTATTTATAACAGTTAATTAGTGTATCACTTAAGTTATAATTCAAGCATTTTAAGAGATTCGAAATTAATGAAACTGGATAACTTACATCATATATAAGCATTAGTTTTCATTGTTTATACTACAAATGCCTGTTAGTTTTTAAATTAACTTATATGTGTGTAAAACAAGCCACTAAATAATTTGTATAGTAACACATAATGATACTACAACATAGAAAGTGCATACCTGTCTCCTTAAAGCTTTGGTGTCAGTCTTCGATGACATGACCCTGTTTCTCTCTATGCAAACTTCACTGCTATTTAAGAGTCCTCAGTCCATTTATAATACATGATTGTAATCGAAAATAAATCAAGTATCGATTATTGTGCCTTTTTCAATGCCCCTTTAATCGTGATTTTAAATTCTTATTATTGTCTCAGTCCTCATGATCTAGCCTCCGGCTACACGAAGTCTATAAGCACATGAATCTTCAAAAAATCATGAACAAGAAGGGGACTGTTATAAAGGTCAATTATATCTAAATTTCCACAGGTCAACATGCGATGTTGTTACTTATAACACCTGGATAAAGCATTTTCGCTGTGTCATTTGCTGTGAAAACTTTAAGTCAGAATGGTGTGCCTTTCGTTTAACCAGAGTACCACGAAAGTGACAGTACGACTTTTCTCTAAGCACTCCTCCAATAGATGGCAATACCAGAGAATCCCCTCTCTCACTTTTACCATTGATATGGATGGAGGGAGGAATTATCTCCAGACCATTACACCCATTATTATTGTTTAACGACTGATTACAGGACTTTCAATTCCACAGATTTAAGAAGCACGTGTATCGCATGTATTTGGTAGGTCTTTGGGGGGATTGAGAATCAAGTCCCGCTCTTCTGAAGGGAAAATCGATGCCTTAACTTCTAGGCTACCACTGACATTAACAAGTAATAGTGATATATATATATATATATATATATATATATATATATATATATATATATATATATATATATATATATATATATATATAGGATTGTAATGAGAAATTTTCTAACAAACAATTTCTTAGTGTAAGCAGTAGTCACCACACAAATTTATGATTTTCTGCCAAAATTCTGATAATTTCTTTAAGGCTTACGACCAATAAAATTCATGGTCAGGAGACCAAAACCCTCATTGTAGTATTGGAAGGAATATAGCACTAGCAACATTTAATTGCAGTTGTGAAAAAAGGAAGGAGTACGGAGGAGAGATGTCGGTGCTATAAGTTGAGCGTGGTAAAATGTCCCATTCTTGTCAGTATAGAGTCCAGCTAGTGAATTTAGACACATTTAGTCTTGCATTGTCTTGATGGGACAACACTATCTTGCTCCGAAATATACTTTGACGTTTAGATTTGATAGCAGAGTCAACATGGACTAGCATCTTGTGTACACTTTTCATTCGATAGTTTTAGCTTTTTCCAGATGCTCTTTCAGAGCCATGGTATTATTTTGTATTTGTTTCAACAATTCTAACAAATACAAAGTAATATCTTTTTGTTAGTTAAGCTGTATTTGCTAGCTCTACCAGCGGGCTCATGGCTCACAGACCAACTTTCCGGCTTGTGTTTTCGAAGTAAATACATTTTTTGTTATAAGTGATGAAGCAGTACAGAATTTTGACCTCGTTTTGATTTACGAGCAGATTATTGTGCATGCTTGACTTCTCTCTTAATCTGCTTGAAATGCGTCATGCAGTGATTACATTTGTACGTCAAGTTTATGCGAAGCTTAACGTCACTAATGAGTATAGAACTAACGTCTAGCAATTTATCTAATTGTCGAGGGGTTAAATTGTAATTTTCTTCAAGATCTCGTATGAAGATCTCATTTAACATCAATCAGTTAACTGGCCAGAGCATTCTGGTTTATGAATGTCCTACAGCTTGTTTTGAATCTTCGGTTACCAAACATTTATATCCTCATATGTTATAACAGTTGTTCCCAAAGATGTGCATATGTTTTAGTGATATTCTATAGCTAACTTTTTGATACAGAACTGGAATTAAATGATAATTCTAATCTGGATAATTCCATTTCAGACATCTTGCACTAAGCGATAATGTTACGCTTTTAAAGATAACTGAGAACAGTCTCCTAAATTACGTCTCTTCCTTCCAAATGCCAAAAATCATCTGACAAAACAAAAGCGAACATGCCAACCTATACTGTATGCGCAGATAATATTATTATCGACGAAAAACATAGGTCACAGAACTTTAGATAAGTTTTAATTAATGAAATAAATTATTTTATCTTTTATGCAGATAAATTCATTGGGTTTATTTATCCTATAAATTCATTTATTCATACCCTGGTGTATACATATTATGGATTAGCAGCGTGTGGTCCTGTTATGCAGAAATCTCTGAATTCAATAAAAGAATATCTCACAATGTTGCAACTTGTAAGTATTGAGTTAGTTAAATACTTTTAAGTTTATTAAAACACACACAATTATTTTGCAAAAAAAAAAAAAAAACATATTTAATCGATTAAATATACATTAATTAGTACTTGTAATGCTTCAAAAGCTTCTATTTAGAATTAATGGAACTATATTATGAAACAGTTACAGGTTGTCCAACTTTTTATAAGAATTATTTTAATATTAAAATAAAATATCTATTACAAACTTTGATTATGTATTACGTGAATAAGTAGGAGGTTTAAATATTTCTTATATTGGGGTATACTCATTAAGATAATCGTGTCAAGTATAATTTGCTTTTATATTTTCCTTTAATAGTATTGAAAAATTCGTAATATATGTAATACAATTTATCTATTTCTGTAGGAAAATATATAGTTATTACTTTAGTTATAATATATAAAATTATTTTGAATATAGTATTTTGTCATTTTAAGGAATAACCTATATAGAAAACAGAAAACTAAGTTATGTGTCAAAAATGTGAAGAACTGAAGCATAAATAATGATGAATCATATTAATTTTATTGATGGAGATGCAATATTTGTAATAAAAGTATGCATAATTATATTTTTAAAATTTAAAATATTAGGATTTTCCTCCTATTACTGATAGTTACTGGCTTATCATAGAAGTTTAAAATGTATAACGATAAAATATCCATGAATAAAATCAAATGGATAACAATTAAATATTATTTTTACTATATAATAATGTGTTTCCATGATTAATGGTTAAACTAATTGAAAAACATTTTTATCATAATTTATTTTACTGGTTTAATTTATCAATTCAAAAAAAGTAAGTAAATAAAAAATTTACAGATATTATAGTTTAGAACTGAAAACCACAGTTTATTATTTAATGTGGTTAGTCTTAATTTTTTAATAAATCATTTTGAATGTATTAATATATTTCTATTTTTTACTGTCATTAATGTCTTCGTTTTTTTCAGGTACAGTTTGCCGTTGGTCTTTCTGTCATGTTCATTAGCGTTTTAGCTGGTTGGGACACTGTAGATTTTATCTTCGTTTCATTTACGATTTTTATAATTATTTTAGTAGCTATGTTTATCGATTTTTATAAGAAGAAATATAAGAAAAAAACAGAAAAAAAAAATTAAAATGTATTATTAAAATATGGTGTCTTTTATGTTATTAAATGCATTTAAACGCTTATATTGAGTAAGAGAAATTTACACATAACTAAGCATACACTCACATACATTTAAAAATTGAATCTTATTGAGATATAGATTATTTTCTAGAATACTTGTGTCAACAGTTCAGGCTATTTATAAGGAGTTATAAGTCGGGCCTCCAGCTATTACAGACAGTAGCAACAACATTTATTTTACAAATAACTCAAATATAAAAAACAATCAAACATTAATGCAGGAATTTTAATAGAATATTGTGGATATCGTTTTACCACAGTTATTTACCCACGCCTTCCTGCTTGGTATTCAAGTGTTGAAAGAAAAAAGCTAACTAACTAAAAACTAAATAGTTTCCAGCAAACACACAGCGTAAGAACTCTAAAAAAATACGAAAGTGAAAATATAAAAAATATTTAATAACACAAAAAATAACAAATATTTTTGGCCGATTAAATCGACACGAGCTGAGAAATATAGCCAAAGATTACAAGCTTGCACACAAGAATATTCCATTTAATACATTTAATTCCAGTAATAACTAACTTAACTGCATTTAAACAAATATTTATATAGAACAACTTTTATTAGGATTATTAAAATTATTTAATGTTTGCGAACAAATTACTGCAATTAGAAATAGGAAAATTTGTAAATTTCACAAATCACTAAATTTTATCAACATTTTGAAATTTAAAATTCGAGCATTAGAAGTGTAAAATTATCAAAGTAAAAAAAAAAAAAAAAAATTCAAAATCAAATTACAATTACAATTAAACAAATGCAGAATTCAGATTACAAATAAATTTATTTTTCATAAATTTTTCAAATATCAATAAAGGATACATATAAACTAGTTCACTCGTTCAGTTCAAAAGGATGTATCAATTGTACTGATTTTCTGAAAAGTCTTTTTTTTTTGGTTTTAACAACACAGACTCTAACATGCCCATCTATAACTTGAAAATTCCTTGAACCACTTCCTAAGTGCCATTTCAGTTTGGATTTAGAGGATCCTTCGACAAGCACAACATCATTAATCTTCTCTTCTAGGTAAACATTTAGTGACTTATAACGGTGTAGTTTTCAAATCCAGAAGGCATTGTTTTTTCCATTTGATCCAAAAATGTTTCAAAAGAACAGTTTGGCATTGCTTTATCTTAATTAAAGATTCTCTGTTTGACAGACTATGTATTTGAAAATTCAGAAAAGTGAAGAGGATAATCGTGATTTTTTTTCTTCCAAATTGGAAGACATCGAGAGGTGTTAAGAGATCGGGCTCAAAAAATGTATCTTTCACATAAGATAAAGGTCTCGAGTTGATAATATATTCGATTTCAGTCATAATCTTTGTCAGTCATCGAATTTGCTGCCTGACTTCAAATCGTATTCTTCGAACGGCAGCAAACAAGTTGAAGTTCACCATCAAATGTCTGAGAATAGTGTCAAAGTTCATTTTGTTAATAAAATGATTTCTTATATAAGACCAAAGCATTTATTTGACAAGCGATTTCTATTTATTCAAGCCATTAACACACTGACAAAACAGAAGAAAAAAATGAAAAAGACGATAAAAATATATTTGAGGGTGCCCCTTGGCCAGATTCACGATTTTGTTTCAACCTTCATAAATAATGGTTAAATATAAACCAACCAGAGACGTGTATGGATTTCAGAATGATGTTTAAAATTATCATAAATAGAACAACATTGCCAGTTTGGCGATAAACTTGGTGAGAATTCAAGGGGCACCCTCAAGTGTAGTCTAACCAAAAAGACAAGACAAAACATCTACTTTATGGTTAGATTAAATTGGCAAGTAAGATTCAAATTTTTAATTAATAGAATTTTAAATTAATAATTGCAATATTTGTATAAACAATCTCTTTTAAAACTTAAGACTAATGCCTTGCTTACGCCAACATTAAAAATTTTTTTTTTCTTTTTATTACTAATAATATTTTATTATTAGAAAATTAGGAAATGGAGTTATTTCACACATTTTTCTAATATTTAATTGGAAGAATTTTGGTTTTCGAAAGGTTATTAATTTAAAATTCTAAAAAATGGCGGATTGTTCTAAATTGCGAAACACGCAAATTTTGAACTCTGATTATTTTTTCATTATTTAATGTTTTTCTTTGACACTTTTTCTCCTTTTTCGTGTTGAAATTATCGTCTGATTTTGGCTTAGTGTTTGATTGATTAAGATTGAGTATTTTTGTTCTTTTATTTTTACTATTTAAATTTTTAATTTATTCTTTTTTTTTATTTATTTATTATTATGGATTTAAAATGACTGAAGCGGAGACTGAAATGATTTAATCGGATTGCAATTTACGCATTCCAAAAATAAACACTTCAAGATTATTGACTTTCGAAGATTCTATTCCACAACTAATCCAGTTAGCTGCGGGAAATGGTATTAGTAAGTTCTTCATTTTCCTGTCTCCCTCTGATGGTACTGCATCTATTCCAAAGAAACCTTACAATTTAAAGCAAGAAATAATTCAACTTGTAAAGAATCACAAGAAAATAATACAAATTCAACACATCCGTCAAGGTAAGCTTCTATTCGAAACTAATTGCCCAGATACTGCTGTAGAAATAAGCAAGATAAACATTATTCTTGGTGTACCTGTTAACTCCAGTTTTCAACCTGAATACATTTCTTCAAGATTTCTTATAAAAGAAATAAATGTAGATTTACCTTTATGCCTTGTTGCTGAAGAAATTGCGCAAAATGGCTTAACGATATTAAGCTTACAAAGATTTACAAAAAAAGAATTCTGAAGAACTGAGCGAAAATATTTTAGTGAGCGTCATTGGTCATCATCTACCTCAATAAATGTACTATTAACTTATTGTATTCCATCATTCCAATATCTCCTTTTATTGATAACATTCGCCAATGCGGAAAATGCTATAAATACACTCACCCTACGAAAAAATGCAAACAAGAATTCTTCCTATGTAAAAACTGTGGAACATTCCATAAAGACTCTCCCTGTGGCTATGAAACACCTAAATGTATAAACTGTCAGGGAAATCATGCAGCTAATGACATTTCCTGCCCTACGAGGCTAGAAGGAAAAAAATTCTTACATTTTAAAAGCATGAACCACCTTCTTTTTATTGAGGTGAGAAGACGTTATGATAAATCTTTAAAAACCAGTTATTCCAGTGTAACCAAAAGTCATCTTCCTTTCGTGCCGAATCAAAATGAAATAACTGATATTGTTAAAAAAGCTGTAACAGAGATGGCTTCTATTTTTGAAGCAAAATTACTTGCGATACAGGCTAGACAAGATCAAATGGTCCAACAAATGTTCTCATTCATGAAAGAATGCGAACATGTTCGAATCCAGCTAGATCAGTTTCTAGATATCCTCCAAGAAAGAGTCGTGCAAGATCTATCCAGTCTAGAAAGATAAGTCCAAAAAATTCAGTGAATCAGCAAATAATATCTTCCGAGCAACCTAATATGAAGTCTCCTCAACCAAATTATTAAATATGCAGAACCTAACATTGAAAAAAGAATTGAGCCAGGAAGAAGGCGTAAAAAACATTAATAATTTTTTTTAAATAATATTCTTTTACTACGAGCGCACTTTTTTTATTTTTAATAACTGTTCAAGTTTTTCGTTTTATTTAATGTTCAATTTAATTTCTTGGAATTCAAGAAGTGTTCTATCTAAGCTCTCGTATATAAAACTCCCATACTTTCAATCTTCCAATGTCCTAGCAATTCAAGAAACGTTTCTTAAAAAATCCGACTTATTTCAAATTTACAATAAAACAATAATTAGATTAGATAGGCAAGATGGCCGTGGTGGAGGACTTCTTTTTGCTGTTGATAAATCTCTTCCTGTGCAAGTTTTAAATATATCCCGCTCAGAAGATAACGATACAGAAATATTAGCTATAAAAATTACTACTTCCAAATCATGTCTTACTTTAGTAAATGTTTACGTCCCACACGATAAATTTTCAAGTTTTTTGTTCCATAGCATCTTATCAAATATTCCTCCTCCCTTCATAATAATTGGAGACTTTAATATACGAAGTTCGGCGCTTGGCAGTTATTCGAACTCTCCCGAATCTTTAGAATTCCTTGATTGGATACTGGATAGCAACATTTGTTTTTAAATACCTCTCAGCCTACTCATTTTGGACTCCACCATAGACCATCCCTTATCAATTATAACTTTGTATCTCCTGATATTTTTCCTTTCTGTACTTTCTCAGTCAGTTCAGATATAGAGTTTGATATAGAGTTTGACACTTGTTTGAACAGGGACATGGTAGTGACCATGTCCCTGTTCAAACAAGTGTCAAACTCTACAATAACGATTATTCAAAAGGTACTTCCCGCAATAGAATTTTATGGACTGGCTTCTTCAATTCAATGAACACTCAAATTGCTAATAACGTAATATTTTCTGTAGATCATTTCCAAATTTTATGCAAAACTATCTTCATAAATTTAGGAAAAAACAAATCTTTCCGTTAAAATCATATTCTCCGTGGTAGACATCGGAATATTGTTATCTTTTGGGTCAAAAAAAGAAAACTTTGGAGGAAAGCGAAAAGTTCTCTTAATCAGATTCTGTGGATACAGTACAAATAAATTTCTGCAAAACTTCATCAGCTTCTTCTAACCCTTTCCAAAAATTTCTGGGATAAAACTATAACAAACGCTGGTATATCTAAAGACATTTATTCTATTCTTAAAAGACTTAAAAATAGATCTACTGACTCACCAACTCATCATCTACTAATTTCTAGCGAAACTTCAGTTATTTCGGATCCTGTTGTTCAGGCTAACTTATTTGCCAAATTTTACTCTCGTCAATCTGAAACTGAACTACTACCTCTCGATTTAAGTTCAAACTTTGATTTAGAATATAACTCTGCATTCTCCCTCTCAGAGCTTCAAATAGCGATTTCTAAATGAAAAATACTTCAGCTGGTCCTGATTTAATATCAGCTAAAATTTTGAAGGGTCTATCAAACATAGCTTTACGATCCCTTTTGTCACTCATAAATACCTCTTGGTTAAGCGGTATTGTTCTCCCGTCTTGGAAAAAATGCATCATAATTCCTATAATAAAACCTGGAAAATATACTACTTCAGTAAATTCTTATCGCCCAATTTCTCTTACAAGTGTTCTATGTAAGGTCATGGAACGCATGATTTTAAATCGTTTAATAAATCATATTTCCCTTTCCAAATATTTTCATCCAAATCATCATGGATTTATGCCTCATAGAGGTAGCGAAAGTGTTATTTCTATGCTTCATCATCATATTATTGCTTTACGTTCACAGAGAAAATATGTCATATGCGCAACTGTAGACATATCTCAAGCTTACGATTCAGTATGGCCAGACGGTCTAATTTATAAGCTCCTCTAATTTGATATCAGAGGGAATGCTGCTAATTGGATATTGGATTCTTTATCGGAAAGAAGTTTTAAAGTGAAATGGCGTGGAACGTTTTCTTAACCCACTTTCTCTAATAGAGGTGTTCCTCAAGGCAGTGTTCTTTCTCCCTTTCTTTTCATGATTTATATGTCAGATATTTGCGAAGTTCTCTCTCCTGACATTAAGTGTTTTATTTATGCTGATGACATCATCCTTTTGGCTGCTCATTCATCACAAGAAAGACTACAGCAAAAAATGCAGACTGCAATAATAAAACTTGAACAATGGTGTGAAGAATGGAAACTAAAAATTGATTCCTCAAAATGTTCAGTCATTGATTTCTCTTCCAAAAAATCTCCTGTAAATTTTGTACTAACTATAAATCAATTACCTATCTCTTGGTCTAAGCACATAAAAATTCTGGGCCTCTATTTTACTAATAATTTAACTTTCAAGTATAACTTTGAAATGAAAAAAAAAATCCATCTAGAAGAAAATTAATGTTTTAAAAGCTATTGCAGGAAATAGATGGGGAGCAAAAACTAATCATTTACTTGAAATTGTTCAGTCCTTCATTACAAGTAGCCTCGACTATGGATGTCATGTATTTACATCTGCGAGCTTATCAGAACGAAAAATCTTGGATCCGATATATCACTCAGTTCTTAGAATTGCTACAGGTCTTCCTCGCTGGACTCCTATTCCACTTCTTCTGAAAGAATCAGGGGTCGTACCTCTTTCTGTAAGACAAAACTTTCTCTCTACAAGGATGTACATTAGAAACCTTGCACTTTGTACTAAATCTCCATGTGGTAAGTTGTGGGAATCAATGCCTTACAGCCATATCTCTGGCGCTCTTCCTCTATCTTTGCGAGTGAAAAAATGGCTTGAAGAAAATGGAATTCAAGAATCACATATTTTAAGAGTTCCTGCAGAATCTACATCTGTTAATATTAATTTTAAAATAGTTCTTAGAAAATATACTTTTCAGACTAAGCATCTTCCTACAAATACTATCAATGACCACTTTGAACTGCATAGTACTTCTGAATGGTCCAATCACATATTATTATTTACTGATGCATCTAAAATAGAAAATAAACTTGGAATCGCTGTTTATAACAGCAGAAATAACTCCTTTGTTTCCGGGCAAATCAATAACTCTAATTCCATTTTTACAGCAGAGGCTTTGGCTTTATATCTGGCGGTGACTAAATTCTGTATTTCTCCCTCCAACTATGACATATTATCAGACTCCTTATCCTGTCTAAGCAGTTTGAATACTCTCTCAACCTCTTCCCCAACCATCATTCAACACATCGGATCAGCTTTAGGAAATGCAACTAAGATTTGCGAATCTATTCAATCAGTTTGGATTCCAGGTCATTCTGGAATTGATGGGAACGAAAAAGTAGATGCTCTTGCAAAATCGGCCATTAATAAAAGTTATATTTTGCTCTCGATTTCACTTGAAGACCTTATCCATAATATAAGAAACATTTATACCAATTATAATAACAAAGAATGGAATAATAGTAAATACGCCTCTAACTTTTCGCACATGTCTTCTATCTCGAAAATTCACCGCAATTATACTAATTCTCGCCTTGAAGAAGTGTGGCAAGCTAGAGTTAAAACTAGATATTTTCCGACAAATGCTAAATTATATAAATTCAGACTTTCTTCAACGGATAAATGTTCTTGTGGAGAAAGAGAAACCATGGATCACATAATGCTATCATGTCCTCGATATGATCAAGCAAGAAATTCTTTAAGAAAAACTTGGTATCGGATCCTTTCTTTCTCTTGGATCTTAGATTTGTCAACGAATCCAAAAAAGAAAATTGACGCAACTATTTCTTTTGAAACAAATTAATAGATTTTAATTTTTTTTCTCGTCTTTGTATTTCCAAGTGGCCTAATTTTCCCTTCATTTGTCAAACAAACGCCCCGCTTAACTTTTTGTTTTGATTGTCTTTTTTTTTCAAAATCATCAATCCATCAATTTTTGTTTAGGTTTCAAATAAAAATTCAATCTTACTCAATGCAAGTTAAAAGCCCACAAGCATAAAGCTCCAAAACAGATTTTTTTTTTTTTGTCGTAACCTAAACTAATCTAACCTTGGTTCGAAACATAATAACAAATCTCTTATTGTTCAGACTCAGCCCTTCTCAAAAGTAAATACACTTCTAACTTTACGAAGGATATCTTTCTTTATTTTAATTTTCTTTGTTTACAAAATTTGTAAAAAAGAAATGAATTAATTCAAAAGAATTTCCAATAAAGCAATATTTCGAATAATTAGTATCCAATTCAAACAGTTTTATAGCCGGATATAAATAAAGCATTCATATTTATTTAATAAATAATTTTACTACTAAATGTTTCGCATGCAAATAAAGAATATTGTAACATTCTTACAATTCTGATTGTCTAAGAAAGAATCAGAATACCTGCAATAAGGTTTATAAATGAAGATTTATAATGAAAATGAAAAACTAATCTTTAAAAAAAAGAGCCTGGATTGAAAAGATAGGGCCTTTTTTAAATAAGTTTATTATTTTAATGAATTTAAAATCAAATTCATAGACTATTTCAAAAGTCAAAATTTAATTAAATCTCATTTCTAGAGCATACTTTGGATGAATTAGAGGTGAATCTAAAAATAAATATCCTATTAAATGTTTGTTACATTTCACTCTGTTATACAATATTTCTGAAACACGTAATCATTTTAAAACTCCTTTTCAAATGTAAATAACAGGCATGAACATTTTTATTTCATGAACGCTAGAGATACGATAAATATCATTACTCTCCTATATATTTTTATAAATGATATTTATATCACATTATGTTTTTATGCCCCAATAAGTTTCTTCTAAACTTTGCTTTATATTCGAAAACTAATCAATTTATGATATGATTTATATAATTGCATTTCATTTAACTACTATAAATTTGTCGTAAATTTTATGCAATTTTTTTTAATTTTTCGTTTGAGTGTGACTTTTAGAATTTTAATATAGTTTTGAAAAAAACCTTGAAATCATCATTGCCAATTACACTTATAATTTTCTTTGATAGAAAATGTCTTGCGAATGCATTCAAATTTGGAATATTTTGAAATTCTATTTGGCACACTAATGGTTTATCAGCAGTTGACTTATTAAACTTTTGTAGTGGTTCGGAATCCACTTTAAGCCGTAGGTTCCGGTCTAATTAGCCCTCGTGTGCAAAAAAATCACCATTGAGCGACAAACAAACAAACATATTAAACTTTTGGGATATATCTGGTTTTTAAATCAGATGTGTCAGTCGTAACTCTCAGTATTCATTTCAAAGACTAGTGATATAAAACAGATTTTCCTGTTTAGGCTTTTCCTATTTCAATTCAAAACAATATTCCCCCTTTTTCTTACTTACAAAACATAATTTTCCTAGTCTCACCATCTTATTAAGGTTTATAACGTTATAACGACTGATATAAATAATTTAATTTTATTTGAAATTGAAACGCGTAATAATAGAAATTATAATTTTATTATTTTGATACAAAAAGTTTTGTCTCCAGTAATTACATTGGACAAAATTAATCTGAAATCTTGTATTTACCTTATTGACCCCTGTTTTAAATAGGCTTTTAATATTATATCAAAATATCTCCATCATCGGGATCATGTGAACCCCATGTATAAGAATTTTGAAAATATTTGTTAAAAATACTTATTTTGGATTTTGAAACGCAACAACATTGAACCTTAGTTTATACATTAAGAAAGAAAAACGACATATTCAATTCATAAAATATATGTAAATAAATAAGAGATTCCTTCCCATTCAATTTTAGCTTCATTTAAAATTATTTTTATAATAGTAAATGTAATTTATTTTTCCCTTCATTGTGATGCATTTCCATTTCCATTCTATGAATGTGTGTGTGTGTGTGTGTGTGTGTGTGTGTGTGTGTGTGTGTGTGTGTGTGTGTGTGTGTGTGTGTGTGTGTGTGTGTGTGTGTGTGTGTGTGTGTGTGTGTGTGTGTGTGTGTAGGGTCGTGCATTTATATATTCATATTTACTCGGTATTTTGGAAATTATTGTTTAACAGTTCTGTACACAAACCATTGTACGTCATTCAGCACAAGAAAAGAATAGAATCACAGTAGAAAAACTCATATTCATATAAACAGTTTTAAAGATAATTTATATATTTTTTATATTAACTTTACCTCCACAATCAGTAAAATATAAAGATACTAACGAAGCAATCCTTCTGACTTCCGAGATCCGTAGCGTTCAAAGGAAAATATCTTATTTAAAGGATAAATTCAGATTTTTCAATAAAAACAATACTATTTACTATAGTTTATGGATCACTCGTTTAACTTAATTTAAAATTTTATTTGTAAAAAGAAAATCAAGTAATCAAATTTGAAAATTCAATTTAACTACAAACTTCTTAACTATTAAGCTCTGCATTTTTTTTCATACACTAACCAATACATCTTCTATTGGCAAAGTGTTAACTTAAGCATAAACACACTGGATAAAATGGGTGAAAAGAATACATTATAAAAATTAAAATAATGGTAAATATCATATTTGAAAAAAAAAAAAAAAAACATAGTATCTGGGTGCGAAAAACCATGGGTGATCCAATTTATTATTCGTTATCCAGAATCAGTAATAAGACAACGATTTTAAATGAGAGCAAAAAACCATAGTCCTTCGTTATAGAAATGATCAAAATTTGATGTGATAACGCTTACATGAATGACATAAGGAACTTTACAATGAATTAACATCACCCTTTATCACTGTTTTAATTAATTACAAGCCTTACAGTTAAAATTTTGAAATATTATAGCTTATGTTTTAAATTATGCTTTTGAGCACCCAAAATGCATCACTTTAAAAAAATCATGAAAATCTTATGAAATTTACATGTGCTTACAGAAATAAGATATGCAAATTACGATAAGTATTGTCCAGCATGTGTGCATCACGACTGTAGTAGCATGGACGACTGTAATGCCATATGCAAATGCTATATAAAAGAAAGTATTACCGATTTAAAGTACAACAAATGTTTCTTCAAGCGTTTTTTTTTTTTTCGTAAATTGTATAATTATGCCTAGTAGAAGATATGAAGTAGGTTTCTGATTTCGACAACAGAGGAACAACAATTTTCAGAGATAACAAACTACTCTTCTTAGAATTTGATGATAGAGCTAGAAGGGACCAAGCGAATGTGATTCTGATCTGTATTCAATGGATACAAGAGGGAACATCGACTGATGGAACCAATGACACCCACCTTTCTGAATCACTGCAGGTAAAGACAGGTATATTCCTTATCATAGAAGCAATGGATCTCTCAGCAACAACGCGAATTATATTATAACAAATTCTTATTGTTCTGTATCATTCAGTGTCCACAAAAACCATTTGAGTCTGTTGGCAGCTTAACAGTATGTTTACAAAGCGTTCACTGTTTCGTTTATCCTCATAAGCACGAGTGTTTCCACCGCCAAGGATACAATAAACGATAGACATGAACAATGGAATGCAACAACAGTCTTTACATTGTCGCTACTGAACATTGTCAATATTTTCTCATTGAAATATTGACAATGTTCAATTGAAGATGAATTCTTCAATATCAGCATGGTCACTATTGAAGAATTCAGCTTCAGTACACTGAACAGAAAGTATTACATCTCTGGGGTTTTGGAGTCCATGGGCCACCCATACCTTCAAGGTTAATCATCAGTAATATCATACGAAGGAAATTCGTGTAACCACACGTAGCACGCAGAATTCTTCCTTTTCAATCAGACTGAATTGCTTCCTTGGTCACCTCGTTCTTCCGACATATTAGCAATGGAATACGTGTAGACAATGTTCATATAACAATTATGCTGGGGTGCACCATCCGTATTTTGTACGATCAACCTAGGAAATATGTAAAAACCTTGTGAACTTCTAGAGCACAAGGTTCTAGTTACAGCAGATCAAAGAAACCATTGACATTCATGTAGTCCGATACAAGAAGTGGACAATTGTGGATATCCTCCCAGTTCAATCAAGGATGTGCTGAGGCGATGCTTGTTCTTGCTGATGGCATTTGGGGCAGAGATTAGACCTCTTATTGCTTCCAGAATTTGTAAAATTAATTTTTCTAACTTATAATGAATTGCTGTATATCTAATAGAAAAGTATCAAAATTTGTATTACACTTATATAAATATTCAGTTAGATGTTAACTACTCTAATTGTTTCTGAATATTTTAACATTAGTTCACATCTTGCTGTCAGACATTCAAATATTATTTTTTTCTTTGCATAAAAACAACATAAATAAAAACAAGCTCGTGCATTATTTCCTAAGAATTCAACATTAATTTTGAACAAAAGTTGCCCTGGTGTCAAAATGTTCTATCCTGAAAATATTAATTAGACAGTAAAGACAGTAAAAACAGTTTATTCTAAAATTTTTGTTTTATAAAATGTATGTATATTTGCAATATAAATAATGCATATTATTTTGTTATATTTCTAAAATTCAGCTTTATAAATGTTGCTTTTCACTATAATCACTTACTACTTCTTCACTATAATTGGTCAAGATTAGAACAGCACCTATAAATATAACAATAAAAAATTATTAGAAAATTAATACTTTTTCACAGACGCATACATTATGCTTAAAATGTATTCAAATTTCTTTTCAAACTCAACATAATTTTTTAATTTTAAAAAGTTTAAAGATTAAATCTATTTTTTGGGTTTGACATCAGTTGTTGACCCTTTCAACTAGAAACACACATATGATCTTATTATAAACAAATATTAAATAATATTATTGTATAATTGTTCATTTCAATAGTATTTGTTACCATAAAAAAAATTACTATTGAAATGAATAATTAAAAGAAAAACATTCTATTAGAAAGACTTTCGAGCAATTATAGCACATCTAGTGATCCCTTTTTCACGTGCTAATTAGTAACGGAAATAAGCATTTTCCCCTTTCTGCCATCTGGTAAGGGTGAAACAAATTTCCGGGGGAGGAAGGCGCGCGCGAGGGAGAACGTGACATTCCAGTTGACCAACAAAACCTTACAGAACACAAGAGTTAGAAAATGAACCTTTAACTCCAGACGCTTCGGGGCACATTTTTTTTGGGGGGGAAGAAAAAAAAAAAACGAACTCCAGCTCATCCGAATGTTCACGTATATGTGCAGATTGTTTCATTGGCTATATCCCCCCCCCCCTGCGTAAGTCTTAGTTACAATTTATTTTTTTAAATTGCGGGAATCTTTAATAACATATAATATATAGATTTGGTGTTTTAGAAATAAGAAGTAGCCTCGTATATTTTGTATTTTTAATATTTTTCACACCAGTTGCTTTCATCATTCACCAGACATTATTTTTTTCATGAAAAAACTTTTTTAAATCTTAATTAATTATTTATCTTTTATTGATTCAATATGTTTAAATGGAAGAACAGTTAGATTATATACGAGCACTTTTATTAAAATATTTACAACACTATTGGGGTGAAAACGATTTGCTTAATTCATTATGCAGTTTGAGTAAAAAAATGATTGATTATTGTATCGTTATATTAGTCCATTCAATGTATATTTCATAATTTTAATAAAGTACAAACTTTGATGAATAAAACATTTTTATTTTACACATCGAAGTTATTAAATAAATCTTTAATAAAATCACTACAAGCTATATCAGTACTGAAAAAGGTAACTGCGAAAGTCTACAGCTTCATTTGTAGGAAATGTTTGGATTAATTGATTTGCAAAGATTTTCCCATTGTCTTGTAACCTACTCCTTTTTGGTTATTGATATAATGTTTTCCTCAGGTGTCTTACAGAAAGTTGCTTTTTAAGTAGGGTGAGATGCTTTTCTAATATTTGTGCCGCCGCCCTTTTTATTAAAAATCAAGTTATCATAAAAATTAAAGTTATTCATCTTTTATTTATCGTTATTACTCAAGTAATTAGAATGAAATATAGTAAAAAACAATTGCATATAAAAGCTTTTATCAAGCACATATAAGAGATATTGATTTTTAAGTTTTATAATATTTTCCAATATATATTCCCGGAAATTGTATAAAATAACTTTCTAGCATTTTGTCATGAAGTGATAAATAAATAAAAAAATATTCAGAATTCAAAATTATGTGAAATGGTGTAATTTCAGTTACTGAGGAAATGTTTTGATGCCTTTTGTTTATGGTGTCTAAATGGTAGACCAAAATGAGATTTTAAAATATGAGGAATAGTACTTAGTTTTTGAGGAAGTAATTCAAGATTCCTATACTCTTTGGTCCTTTCACTGGTTCCTATAGTCTTTTGTAAACGCAATATATTTTTGCATTCAAAGTAAAACACTTTATTCATTCTGAAAACAACATAACATAAATATGTAAGTTTCAATAGTTCAAAATTGCTTAGACATTGGCTTTTATTCTATTTGAACAAACTCCTGATTTTCATTTTTCCTGTGATAAACAATCAAAATGAAGGACAAATATCAGACCTTTGAATTCTATTTTATAAATTACATGAAATCACAAAAAATAAAATGTATACAAATATTATAAAAGTTGGAGACAATTGTAAAATCGTATTGTATATAACATGTTTGGCCTTATTTTCAAAAATGTTGGCAATGATAAATTCGCATTTTGGAATAGTCTTCAAGATTTAGCATAAGCAAAAATTATATTTAATCTCAAAACATCGAATACAAAAATATATATCTTAGAAAAAGAATATAAATCCCTCCGAAGTGCCACCAAGTCTACTGTATTTCATATACTAGGATTGAATCGTAAGCTTGATGGTGTATCAATAGTTCTTTGCACTCCCAAGGCACAGGCCAAAGGTAATATTTTTAAGCTAAGCAAGATTAACTCAGCCTTTCATGTCTTCGGTGGGTTGATAAAAACAAGTATCAAAATACTGAACTGAGTATCACTCTTTGTACAATTAACTTTTGTTCTAGATTATTACTTAGATACATCCAAAAGATTGTTTTGTACTTAAGTTATAAACTTAGGTTTCAACAAATATTGAAACATTGCAATATTTGTTGGAGAACAGGATTTGAATTTTTAAAGCTTTTGTTTTTAAAGTTTGTTTTCATCTCATACAAATTGAGATCAATTCAGATCAATCTCATCAAATTCAGATCAATTGCTGATAACCCATTGATGATGATCCATTGGAAATGCACATTTAAAATTAAATGTATAATATAAATATTAGTGGGAAATTCAATGTACACGAATGTTTCAAAACATGTTTCTATTTCACAATATGCCAAATGAAAATCAAGATGGAGTGAATTCTCATAGCATCAATGGATTCCTTTCGCGACACATCTTGGTTGACAAACATTGCTACTAAAATTCTTATGATTGGTACAATTCTTTAAAGCAGATATAAATAGTTGCCATTGATAATTTTCTATTTCCCAACACCAATTTTATTTAATGGCTGCACTGTTCATATTAATTCTTGTTAAAAATCATGAAAAATAATTACTCTGAAGTCCCTTTGATATAATTCCATAACTAATGTTCACTTCTGCTTTCCGAAAAATTTCTAGTAAATAGAAAAAAAATTAATATATTGAGCGATAACCAGTTAAGGGTTTCATTTAGTGAGTAAATGTTTACTCTGATCCCAAATCCACTTTAAATGCAGACCTTTTTAAATAAGTTCACATGTGTGCAAATTATCAACAACTTTTAACTCATCAGAAAAACGCTTTAATTATGTGCATACAAATTTAGAGCATTTCAGATTTTTTTTCTGATTTTTCTTTTTGTTATATAAATCTAATACAAACTCTTGATTTTAACAATTTTTTATTTTATTCAATTTATTCCAACTTAAAAAAAGTTATAATTCACATGATATGGCACAGAGAAAAAGAATTAAGTCAATATAACTTCAAATAAATCACGAAATGCTCTTTTCTATCTCTCTCTCTCTTAAAAATAAATAAATAAATAAAAACAGTATCCGTGATATAAACGAATGCTTGGAAATACTCGGGTTCGGTTTTCTGAACGAGACGAAAGTGTTCGTAGATTTCAGCTCATGCGCAGTTTGAGGTTCATTTTTTTAACCCTGGTGTCTTCTAAATAGAGATGACAAAAGCAGTTATTTTTGGATATCTAGCTATTGATGTTACGTTCCAAGGAAATAACATGTTCTAAAAAGCATTATCAAATAACGGTTTTTTTGGAAAGTTATTCCAAGAAATTCGTTCCCTTTGGCCTTCTTGTAAATTCTATCGAGCGAAAAGAAGCTTCCATGGAGTGGCAAAACTGGTTTTTTGAGGAAATGAGGAGTAGTGTGAATTTTAGTGATTAAGCATCGAAAATTGTCGTAGTGTAAAACGACATAGCCAAACCCTGAGAAAATAGATATGTATATTTTATTGCACTTTAAATTTAGGGGCTTCCTCTTTTACTTTCAAACCAAGCTGTGATAGTATAAAGAAAAGGATGCAATAAAAATTGGCACAAGGAGCCAAGTGCAATAAAGGAATAAATTCTTCCTTTCGGAAGGGATTGGTGATCGTGAGAAAATTGCAAGGAAAGTTTATGTTTTGTTTGTAAATCTGACCAGTCGGGATAAAGGGGGAGAGATTTCTGATCTATCCCATAGAAGTGTAAGACGTAGTATGGAACTATGGAAAACCAATGGTGTAAAGAGAAGGAGTTAAGACGAGAATTTAAAAACTGCATCTAAGAATGGAAGAGAGACAAAGAAAGCCCTCACACACTGAAGCCCGACAAAGAAAAGGAGTAAACAGAGTATGATTGCACTGACCTGGAGAAGCCCTGCCTCGACTGTCCTGAATGGGAATGCAGATGTCCGACAAATAGTTGAAGAAGAGACGACAAAGTCTGAAAAGAGATATGCTGAGCAGTAAGCCAAGTGAGATGCCGAGTAGAGGACGGGAAGTGGATGAAAAAAGAGAATCATCGATACCGGAGAGCGGCGGAGTCTAAGACACCACATTACTACTTCTAAAAGGGGTGAGTCTTTCTTTTTCCCTCTAGTCACACTCAGTTAGGTCATATTATTGTGTAAATATCATAAAAAAAATAATGATATTAGAATTTTCTCAATTATTTAATCAAGAATGTTTTAATTATAAATGTAAATACCTTTGTAATGAATTTACTAAAATAAATTATTAAGTTTAATTGTATTTTTGTTTTGGATTGATCTCTGTCATTCAATTGTTTAAATAATGAATCTGGGTTTCCTCGGAATTTTTCTAAAATTACCGAGTTCACCACAACATAATTGGTGCTATGACCATTTTTCTCAGGCAAAAATTATATTTACTTTGAATTTTGGCACATAATTTGGTGCCGTGACTATTTTTCTCAGACAAAGAACTCTTAATTTCATGCTGTGACATTCATTCTTAGACAAATAGCACATAATTTGGTGCTGTGATAAATTTTTTTTTTTTTTTTTTTTTTTTTTTTTTGCAGTCAAAGAACACATGTTTTGGTGTTGTGAGTTATTTTGATCGTGAATGCATAAATATTTTGGTCTTTTTGAAATAATTTTGTCTGAGAATTAAAAATTAATGGGAGCAATTATTGAAGGCAGAGAAAGTTCAAGATAATTACAATATTTTTAAGTTAATCAATCCAATTTAGGGTAATAAAACATCAATATTGAATTAATCAAGGCAGTAATGAATCAAAGTTATTGAAATATATTAAGAAATTGTGTTCATAAAACTTCTTTTGAAGTTCTTAAGTTTTGATATTTGAAAATAAATTTTATGAAAGAGATATAACAAAGTATTGAAACATTTTTAGTAAAGTATGGCATAAATAAATGCATGAATAGAAGTGTCTAGATTATTTTAAAATAAGAAAAATTGCTTGTTTGTTTATATTTATTATAATAATGTTAATACAAGCATTTGATAAATACTAAAAATATAATATTGTCATAAATAGATGCATAAAGAATAAGTACATTTGGTTAACATTGCGTAATTGGTAACAGGATATACATAGTATAATTGGAAACAATTGACTGCATATATGTTTATTTATTTTTTATTATTGTGAAAAGTATTTGATAGATAATAAGTTAAATATAGTTGTTTATATAATGGGTATATGCATATGTATGATACAGTTGATTTCTTTTTAAAGCAAGGGTAAACAACAGTTGAGATATTCAATATTTTTTAGAATAATTTGTAATTACATAATGCCTAGGTATTGTAATGGGAGAAATAGGGAAATTTCCCCAGAAGATGCAGTCTCTGTTCATAGTCGTGTGAATCCTAATTCAGCTTGCCAACCAAATATGGCAATGATTCAAATGATTTCCGCTTTTGATGGAGATAAGGAATCTTGCAAATTTTGGTTTGATCAGTTAGAAAATGTTGCTGAAATGGCCAATTGGGGTGATAGTGAGAAAATTACGATTTTAAAATCACAATTAATAGGAGCTGCGAAGAGATTTTTGATCGAGGATAATGATCTACAAAGATCAACCTCTTTTCAGTTTATGAAGCAAAAGTTTATAGATCATTTCAGCGAAGAACAGTGTTTAATTGAATCAAATTTACAGTTCTCAACTATTCAAATGTATGAGTAGGAATCAGTAAAGGCGTTTGCTGATCGTCTTAGACGAGCAAGTACCCGTTCCATAGGTGCGCCACAAATTTTAACAAGGGACAGTAAAGATTTATTTAATAAATTATTATTATCGTGATTTATTGAGGGACTTTTTCCAGAATTACAAAGGGATGTGATTCTAAGGCATTCAAGCACATTTGATGAGGCGGTAAAAGTAGCCAGTGACGTACAAAATGCCGCTTCCCTGTTTGTAAAATTGCATGTGAACAGCATTAATTCGACGAAGATAAATTTTCATAAGACCCCTTTCTAAGAATAGGAGGCATAAAAGAGTAGGTATTGAGGCGTAAAATTATTGCACACAAAAAAGGAGCGTAAACAGCGGGGGAAATGTGATAGCAAAGGCAGTTGAAAATGATACAAAAATTACTTTAGTCTTTAATAATTCTGGGCAAATAAACAAAAATGATTTACCAGTAGTGAAGGACAGAATAGTAGAACGATCAGGTCCGCCGTGAAGCCCTCGAGGAAAAGTGGATAAGGGGCCACTCTCGATTGGGATTCTCCTCGACACGGGGACGTCGGTGTCTTTGCTATCGTAGCTGAAATTTGATAAAATAAGACAGTATACCGAAATAAAACACGTACAAAAACATCCAAATATTTTAACTCTTACAGGCGAAAGAAATCAGTTAAATCAATGCGTAGAAATTTCTTTCCGTATTGAAGAAAAATTGATATCAGACGTATTGTTTATTACTCCGCAGAGCTTTCCTAATGATTATGCCTATATATTAAGTTACAAAACTGTGAAAAAAGCGAGCAGTAATCTATATACAAACAAAAATTATATAAATATTGATGAGGAGATAGTAAATTTGGAGGAAAATAACTGTAGAAGTAGTGATAGTTGTAATATTTTGGGATGCATTAACAAAAATAAAATCATACTACAAGCAAAGGAAATTATAACACTTAAATTACAGTCTGTACTATCGAATTCCAAAGCTTTGTTTATACCAAAAAAAGTTAAATTACCAATTAAAGTTATGGATTCTTTGGTAAGTTTAAAAGGAAATGAATTTGGCATGGTAATAGAGATTTTAAGTAATGAAAATGTTGCATTAAATAAAAGAATGCCGTTAGCTCATGTCAACAAAGAAATAGAAATTATCGAACAAATAGACGGGGCGCAGGAAGTAATTAATTTAATACAAACCAGCACAAAAATATTAAATTTAAGGAAACAAGAATTTGATATAAGAAATTTTCATCTCGACAATATTCGGGAAGAATGTAAGGAGAAATTTTGCAATTTATTGCAGGAATATTTTGATATTTTCTCACTAAATAGAAGAGCTTTAGAAGAAACTGATGCCACAAATATAAAAATTTCTTTATCTGATGATACTCCCCAGCATTCCAAACCATACTCAATTCCATTTGCCTTGCAACCTAAGTTAAAGAAACAACTTCCAGAATTGCAACAGGTAGGAGTAATTGAGGAGACTGACAGCTTGTGGGCTGCACCAATTTTGATGGTTAAAAAGAAGAGCGGAGATTATAGATTAGCATTAGATTTACGAAAATGAAATTGAGTAGTGGAGTTATTACCAGTCCCACTCCCAAAAATTTCGGACTTAGTCGATAAAATTGCTGTTTACAAATATTACACTACTTTACATATGTCAAATGCATTTTGGCAATTAAGAGTCCCGCCAGAAGAACAAAAATATCTAGCATTTACTTCAATTTTTAGAAATTATCAGTATTCAAGATGAGTTTTTGGTGTAAATAATAGCGGAGCTAATTTCACAAAACTAATGAGTGAGAAAGTATTAAAAGACTTAGATGGCGAGAGAGTATTTGCACATTTAGACGATGTCATTGTTGTATGCAATAGTTTTGAAGAAATGCTACAGAATACTGAAGTTGTCTTTAAAAGACTGCGACTGTTTAACTTAACGTTATCTCCTATCAAATGTGAATTTTATAGGTCTTCGATCAATTATTTAGGACAGAAAATATCAGCAGAAGGAATACAGCCAATAGAGGAAAATATAAAAAAAAATTAATGATTTTCCAATTCCAAGAATGATATGTCAGTTGAGAAAATTTTTAGGTACATGTAATTACTACAGATCATTCATTAAAAATTGCGCAAAAATTTTAGAGTCATTAGAGGAATAATAGCGTAAAGGAAAAAAAGTTTGCGTTTTCAAAATGTTGTGATATGTCCTTCATAAAAATAAAAGAAATATTATCAAGCCCTTTTATAATCCAGCCAAAGAAAGACAAAACATTCTTTTTCAATACAGATGCGTTAAAAACAGCTATTAGTGCGATTTTATGTCAAGAAAGGGTGGGTGTATTAAGGCCTATTCGCTATTTTTCTCGCCGGTTATGTAATGCGGAAAGAAAATATCCATCTTTTTCCCTCTAGTCACATTCAGTTAGGTGACATTATTTTGTAAATACCATAAAAAAATAATGATGTTAGAATTTTCTCAATTATTTAATCAGGAATGTTTTAATTATAAATGTAAACACCTTTTGTAATGAATTTACTAAAATAAATTATTAAGTTTTATTGTATTTTTGTTTTGAATTGATCTTTGTCATTCAATTGTTTAAATAATGAATCTGGGTTTCCTCGGAAATTTTCTAAAATTACCGAGTTCACCAAAACAAAAATTACTTGCTGAAAGAAATTTTAATAATTTTTGTTATATTCTTTAATAATTTTTTTTAGGAATTTCCTACTTTATTATACGGAAGTTCAACTTTAAGTCTAGACTGATTTTCAATTACTTAGTTTTTAAAATAATGGCAATGCATTAAATTGCATTTATAATTTTTTTTACTGTCAATTGATTTTTCTCAGTTAAAAATTCTTAAGTAATGTGTATTTACATAATTTGTTTCCCAATGATCTTAACTGCTTATTAATATATTCTTTATTATTTTAATGTATAAAATATACCTAAATTTGAATTTTTTTAAACCAAACATAATTCAGTTTCTCACAAGATGAATTAAACTTATTCCTCAATATAATTTCTATTATAAATTCTTACAAATTATAACTGATGTTTCTTTTACACTAAGGATTACTGTTGAGTATATCACTTATGCTCGAATAAATCTTAAAATATGTCTTCTTGGAAAAAGTATTTCTCTAATTTCAGACACAATATAATTAAAAAGTTGATTTTTGAGCGAAATTATATATAACTTTTATATCTTATCAATTTATAAATATAACCATGTGATTAATCAATATCCAAAGGGCACCATCCATCATTGTCTATTGTAACATCAGTACCGAACCCACAATTTTCAAATAGTGAAATTATAGTAATGATAATTTAACCAGAGATATACACTAAACTAACTTATATTTAATAATTAATTATATTTTACTGTTTCATATAAATTTCTTTTTCAATATTCAACACTTTAATCGAATTTAATTTTCATATAAATCATCTGTGTAAAAAAAGAAAACTTGGATACATACAGATGTCATATACTATAAAATTGCATATTTATGAGTCTGTAATATATTTCTTTTAGTTTTAAGCGATATTATTGTCATAATGCCCTAAAAATATTCCGTGGTTAATTGCCGTGGTAATTACTACAAAATTGAAGAAATATGTTTTTCGATTTCCTAAAGAAGAAGAATTGCCCGACAAATGGCTTAAAGTCATTCCTCAAGAAAACTTGAATGTTACTAAAAATTCCAGGGTAAGTTTTTTGCTTATATTAAATAGTTATAATATAGTAATAATATTCTAATATTAAATAGTAATAATTATTCGTGCCTTACTTTAACATATCGAAGTGTTTTAAAAGTAAAATTTGTTTTAAATAAATGTCATATGTACGAACAAAACAGTTAAAACATGCTTATTTATCATGTAGTATTGTTAGATTTCTCCAGTTTCAATGCTATTTTTAGTATTCAAGTCGTATCTTTCGTTAAATTATGAAAATGAATTATATTTTAAAATAAAAATTTAAATTAGTATTATTAATCCAGATATCTGAATAATTTGATATCCTCGTGGTCTATTTAACAGCATCAAAATTTATAATTGTGGTCTTATTTTTTAAATTAACTTAATGTAACATAGTTTTGTGTCAAATGATTAAATATTTCTATTTTATTTTAAATACTTACTTAATACATAAGAGTGAAGATATTCAACCGTCGTCAGTTTATAAGAAATATCTGTGCAAATTCTTTTAATGCATTAAGTAACATAATTTGTAATATTAAAATTGTAATATTTTTTTATTTGATTTCACTTAGAATTATCAATCTGGACGTGTATTACTTATTCTATATCAGTAAAAAAAGTTATTGATATTATTCGAGAAAATACATTTTACATCCTTAAACTGAATTTACTTAAACTATTGAATAAAAATTTAATAAACTAATAAATTTCATTAATTTAATTGAAATTTAATGATTTTGCAAATTTTTTAAATAAAAAATAATTTGTTAAACAACTTTTTATTTTCTAATTGAAATATTGTATTATTTTCTCTTGTAAATGAATGCAATTACAAATTTTGGATATTTTTTATTAATACATTATTTCTTGTTTCATAGTTTTGTGAAGTTTATATCATGGAAACGGACATTCAGAGGCTTTCGGAAATATATGATGAAAAATCTGAGGAAAAAATTAGAATTAGTGTTCCTCTACCTCATACCAAATTAAAAGCCCATACTGTTCCATCCAAGTTTCCAAATTGCCCTGCTTATTTTTCTGCAGTAAAAAGCCATACAGATGAGCCCGATTTTAAGAAATTGAGGCTGGAAAATAAACACTTATCTGCTGCTATTCAAGAAAGCGTTAAGACTAAAGAGTTGTATGAAAAAAAATTTATTTCAATTCTTCTAATGAACTGAAGAACTGCTAAGAAAATGTTGTCATTGATTTTAACTGGAATATCATAAAAAAATGATAATTTTGTTTGTAACATCTGCTATATGTCTAGTATTAGAAGCTTCTGTCACCATTGATAAATCTTTATCTGTGGTAAGTACAATTAAAAGTGTTAAACTTGACAAATTAGATAACTACATTTTTCCAATGACTACCAACAACATTAAGTTTATATTTGATATTTTAAAATCTGTTGAAAAATGTATTGTTGATAATTAAGGAAAAGATAATTTACTTGTACATATCATTGATGAATTAAAAAAATGTCTAGATTGATAACAATAATTTACTGGATTTTATCAAGGAACAAATTTTATTATTACAAAGTTCGAAGCATCATCGGAGATATTCCCCTGATATTTTAATCCTATGTGCTTTGCTATATTCCATATCACATCATTCATATAAATTTTTACATAATAGTTCTCTTATTATATTGCCTCATCCTGCTACATTAAAATCTTTATTTATTAACTATGCTGCAAATCCCTTAAAGGAACAAAGTCCTGATAATTTTTTTTATCTTACATTAAGGGTAAATATCTGCATTTAAATGAAAATGATAATACAGTAGTTTTAATGATGGATGAAATTTATCTTAAAGCTGCTGTAATGTATAAAGGTTGTAATGTTATTGGTTTTGCTGCAAATTCAAATGATGTTACTACAACTTTTTATGTCTTTATGCTTCAAATCAATGTATAAAGATGTGGTACATCCTGTAAACACTATTTCTGGAGATTTGTTGCATGCATTCATATTAAAAATAATATTTGGACTAGAAAATATAGGCTTTAAAATAATGTGTGTTAGTAGTGATAATAATGCCATTAATAGAAAGGCAATGTCCCGGTTTTCAAATCCCCCCAAACTAAAAGTTAGTTATAATCATCTCGTTGATAATAACAGGCCTCTATTTTTTGTTATTGATATTGTGCATTTACTTAAAAATATAAGAAATAATTGGCTTAACCAAAAAAATTTCAGATAATGCTTTTTATTTTCCTAATTTTTGTAACTCAGTTTCTGCTGAAAAATTAAATGCTGCTTCTTTTAAAACTCTAAGAAAATTACATGAAACTGAATGTACAAACATACTCAGGTATTGCCCCACACTAACAACACAAAATCTTTATGTCCTTCAAATTTGGAAAGACAGACTGTGAAATTAGTTTTGCAAGTTTTTGATAGACATTGTTCAGAAGGACTAAAAGTTGCAGGTCCCATTTATGATTTCTCAAATTATGAAGGAACTGCAACATTTATCAAACTCATCCCAATTTGGTGGGATATTGTTAATGTGAGAACATTATATAAGGAAATTGCAAAAAAAAAAAAAAAAAAAAAAAAGAGAGAGAGAGAGTATTAACAGTCATTTACTAATTTATCATTAGATGTAGTGATATTTTAATTCAAAGTATGAATACAGGGGGACTGAAGTTTCCTATCAATGAAACAAAAAAAATTATAAAAATTAACTATTGTGTAATTGTTAAACTATTGTCACAGGAATTTGAAAAACAATCTATGCAATTTAAAAATCAGAGGTCCCTTGCATGCAACACAACATTATATAATCTTAGATTATTAGAAATTTATTTTCAGTTTGATTGTAATAAACATGATGTATATAATATTGTGAAAATTATTGTGTAGGCTTCAACGAATACTTCACTAAAAGATTATTGTAAGAAGGTTAATGATGATCTGATAAAAAAGAAATGTAATAATGCCGAAAAGAACCGAAAATTAGAAATATTTAAAAAATAATTTTGTGCTATGTATTTGAAATATTGTATAATTTATTGTTTTCAATAAATATTTTTCCCCATATACTTGCTTGCTTATTTACTGTGTAAAATATTGGATAAAATTTCATGTTGTTTACATTAACAAAGTATTTTTAAGATATGTTAAGGTGATACATAAATTTAAGAAATATTTATCAAAACTTGAATTATAAATCTTAATTTTAAACCCTCAAATATTGTTTGTGACTAAAATATATATTTATGTATAAATGTCTATTCATACAAGCATGCTCAATAAATGTTGAACAGCTTATCAAATGATAGACATTTCCTTTACAAATTATTTTCAATTGCTACAAATATTTATTTTAAAATATTTTTTATGAAATTGAAATTTAGAGAATAAAATTCTTTGGGCATATTAATATTTTCTTCATTATTAGTAAATTAATGAGTCCATAAATTCTAAACAAATGTAAAAATCATTTTCAAAATGTTAAATTTTAAACTATGTAAAAATATTGAAATGCGAACTATACAAAAAATGTCAAAAAAAATTTATTAAATTCTTGTGAAATTCTAAAATTGACAGGGATGAAAAATGTTTAAATATTAATCATAAATTTAATATCGTTAAATTAATGATTTTATGAGAAAAAGATAACATTATTGTAATACAGTAAGCTCATTTTAAAAATAATTTCTTAATGTCTTTTGTATAGCAAGTTCATAAAAAAAAATTCACCCTCCTTCACTGTGTTTTTAATTAAAACGAAGTGAAAATCTTTTTAAGACCTAAGGTTTCTCCCATCTAAGTGAATGATAAACTCCTCGATGAAGAGTAGTTGAATTTCGGTTCGGCCTCCAAAGCATGACTCATTCTTTCACTGAAACGGCTTTCTACTCTAGCAGGTGTTGGTTTACGCAAAGGTAAGCAAAATGAATCTTTGATTGAACTTAGAGGAGCTTTGAATTTTGTTTCGGACAATATTTGTCAAACCAAAATTCAAGACTTATATGATTCAATTGGAAAAGAAGTCTTTGAAGTAGTTGAAGCAAATGACAGAAGAACTCCTTATTAAGAAGAATTTTATTTTACTTATTTAGAACTGTCCTTCTACATTTTCACACAGTAGAATGTGAATGTAATTAAATTTTAATTATAATAAGCAAGTGGTTTTTTCTTTTTATTTCATGTTAAATATATATTTATTAGATTGTAAATAAGTTTTTAAATATGCTTGAAATTATTTCGTAAAATTCAAAGTACTTCTCTTATTTGAAAAAAACCTGGTGTCCTTTTACTTTTTTCCAGCAGTGTAAATTCTTATTGATAGGATTATGTACATAATACAGAAATATTTTAAATTTCATTAAGGTAAGATCTAAATTATGTCGAGCCACATGATCAATGGGAATTAAATGAATCTTAAATGAAAAATAAAATGCAATTTATTTTTGAACAAATTAAATATTTTTGAAATATGTATATCGATATTCTTTCTAAATAGTATTCCTGTTTCAAAAGATATAAAGTTATTTGATTGACATATGATAAATATATCATTGATATATTTCACATAATAAACCTGGAGATTAAATCAATTTTTTAAAAATGGGAAATAAATATTTCACAAGATTATATTCTACAGTGTAAAAAAGTTAGTCAAGCAGAAATTAATTTTATTTTGGAAGAAAGAAAATTCAGCTTCCAGGAATGATTGATTTAACAGTCAAAAATTAAAATATACACTGTTTTCGTATTTCCTTTCAATAAATATTATAGTTATGACATCGGCATCCCTTCTTGATGAATTATTTAGAATGGCATTTGTTGAAGAAATCAAAGACAATGCTTTTTCAAAAATTGTAATAATATTGTAAATAATATATTTTTGTAAATTATATAAAAAAAAATTTCTCTTCTAGAATATAGAAAAATGGAGTATCAGTAACTATAAATACTTTTTCTCTACAACCACATGTAACATATAAATCATTATTCTAAAAAAAAAAAAAAAAAAAAAAAAAAACCCATCTCATTTGATTTTTAGAAGTGAAAAGAATTCTGGAATGGAATGTTACATCCCTCAAATGAATTACACTAAGTTAAATTTTATACAGTTCAATTCATTGGTGATTGTTTTCAATTAATTACAATCACTGTAATCAGATTTTCGAAATGTTGCATAGTTCTTATTTTAGCTAGTTAGAGATCAACGTTCTGATAAAAATTTCTTTACATTCTATGAAACCAGTTTGAATTCAAACCTGAACAAAAATTTGGTAAGAAAACAGAATGACGATTCATTTATGTAAAACAAAATAATTAATTTAAATTTCAATTTGTAATGTATCTATTAATTTATCTATTTTAAAACACTGATTTTTATGTTTTGCATATACATTTGAAAAACAAATCACATTTTCTTGCTAACTTAAGCTGTATAAATTATAATGTACTCATTATATGATCAAATAAAATTGCGTTTTCATAAAATTTACAGAAAGATACTTGAAATCATTAACCACGAATACTAAAACATTAAATTCTTCGATGTTTGTAAAATAATTAATTTCATTTAAGGTGTATTAATAAACTAAATTTGGTTAAAAAATGTTAAAAGTAATTATAAAACAAGCCTAAAGAACTTCTATGCATAATATACACTACTCGACATTGAAATTGCGACACCAAGAATAAATAGGCAGAAAATTATGGAAATATCTGACTGGACGAGCATTATCGAGTTATGCAAATGATGGGAAATGCTCAATTTTCCATGGCATGCAGGATAAGATACATATTAGGTGAGGAATAGGGTGGAGCGATAAAAACTTTTTTTTTACCGATTTACTATAGCGCGCAAAAGTTAAAAAAAAATTTTGAAATCGGGTAATATCTTTCAATCACGCATGTACCTTGAATATTCAAAAATTCAACAAAAATTGAATTTTTTCAACACTTAAAAAATATTTATAAAAATTCATATTTTCACATGCTATACCCTAAAATTATAGCATATGACAGTAATGAGAATGATAAAAAGAAATTAGTGAAAACATGTAATATCTTCCGATCGCGCATGTACAGTAATTTTTCGAATATTTAAAAATTTTCAAGTCGTTTTTCCTAAGACAAAAATAAAATTTAAAAAAAAATCCCTTTATTTCTGGTTTGATATTGTATTGAAGATTAGTATTTAGATAATTAGATAAGTATTTTTTAATGTGCAATGCATTCCGATCATGTATATATATTGGATTTTGCTTACAAAATTGATCTACTCAGAGAAAAAATCTACGAATCTTATGGGGTCATGCTATGGTTATTGAATTGTTTTGAAACACACAATAAAAATGGCATTTAATTACATTTACTATGCAATACTAGCTACATTATTCAGTGAATTACTTGTGTCCTTCACCAGAGAGTTCATTCATCCGAGTCACGTGTTAGTTTGTTGCAAGGCAACATGCGACGCGATAAAGATATGATTATCAGTTGAAGATAAAAAGCCAGTGTGATATGTACTGTGTTTGCCGCTCTTTTGTTAATTTATTTTAGAATATTTTCAATCTTGTTTTAAAAAGGATAAGCCGTTGTCTAGAAAAATTCCGAGAAATGAATTTGACTGTCCTATATTTGATCGTCCAAGAGATTTTTTATCTAATAAACTTCCAACGCACGAAGATGTCATTCGTTGTTGCTTTTAAGAAAGAATAAAGTTAGCTGCAGAGTTTAACAATAAAAAAGTAAACTTTTTGTAGTAAGTACTATAATAGCAAAAAGGATATGGCTCTATTTCAATACTATATAATATTAAATACTATTTCAATATTATATCGATCCCTATAGTTTCCGAGTACAAAATTATTCAACTCATTAGCGCGTAGCATGACAAGTACTATAAATTAAGAAAGTCATATTCTCGAGATAAGGAGAAAGAAGTTTTTAAAAAAGAATTGAGGACTTTAAGAGAGAAGCAACTAAGCTGTTTGATGTTTCATCGTGTAAATGTATAATGAGTGTGAATTGCAATTGTAATAAGAATCCATATCAGTATTAATGAACTATGTTAATCAGCTGTACTTGTGAGAAATCAAAAAAGATACCTATTATTGAGCAACGTTTTTTTTATCTTCAGAGAATGCACGGATTAGAAAAAATTAGAACATTAGATAAAAAGTAGGCCAAAAAATTAGAAAAGAAGCTTAAAAGAAAATTCACTCAACACCAGGAGCGTAATTCGAAAGCTACTCTAAATTTATCTCTAGAGAAATGGATTGTTCAGAAGACCTTGAAATGCAATTAAATGCTTTTCCCATTGATGGAAATGACCCTTATTACAAATTACCTAGCTCATCGAAGAAATCATCTCCGTGGCAAACGAGACTGAATTTAAAAGCAACAGCACTACATAGCGATCCTTACGGAATATCCGACAGGGCAACTTCTGCTATTGCTTCAAGCGTACTTGAAGACGTTGGATTAATAACTGAAGAATTCCGAAGTTATAGACAGATCTAAAATTCGGAGAGAAAAATTTCGCAGCAGAAATGAACTTTAAAATGAAAATTTAAAGGGATTAGTAGAGCCGTTTGGTGGTATTTATTTCGATGGGAGAAATGATGAGACTTTTGTTTTATAAAAGATAGGTTCAAAACAATTAAGAAAAACAAAAAAGAAGAGCATTATTCTTTAATTAAAGAAGCTGGTTCTATTTATATTGGCCATGTGTCTCCATGCTCTGGCAAGGCAAGGGACATCGCTCGTAGCATATTATCGTTTTTGAATGAAAATGAATTTTTGCTACAAGACCTTGACTTTATTGGATGTGACGGTACTAATATTAATACTGGTAGTAAAAATGGCTTCATTCGCAAAATAGAAGCCTACATTAGACGTCCCTTGCAATGGGCTATTTGCTTACTCAATTTTATCGAATTGCCATTACGTCACACATTTAAACATTTAGATGGAGAATCAAAGGAGCAGAATTCTTTTTGTGGTCCGATTGGTCAGCAACTTATCACGTGTGAAATGCTGCCAATTCTAGCATTTGAACCTACAGAAATTGTAATCCCCGAAATTGATCGAGATATATTAAGCAGCGATCAAAAGTACTTGTTGGATATTTCCATTGCTATCAAAACAGGCAACTGTTCCACTGATTTGTCTGACCGTAACTCTGGACCAATTTCTCACTCAAGATGGCTTACAATAGCCAATAGAGTCCTTAAACTGTATGTCAGCACAGCATGTCCCTCAGAGGAATTAAAAATTTTAGTCATCTTTATTACTAAACTTTATATGGCAATCTGGTTTCAAATTAATTCAAGTAATAAATTTACAGATGGACATATTCACATTTATAAAGCTATAGAAACATCACGTTATCTACCAAATGATCTAAAAAAAGTGGTGGATCCTGCAATCGAAAGGAATGTATTCTTTGCCCACCATGAAAATATATTAGTTGCTATGATTTTTGACAAAAGATCACACGGGAACTTGGTTTAAGAAGAGTTTTAAAAGCCAGGAAATGTGTTTCAAAAGAAAAAGTAATTATAAATTTTGTTACACCAAAGATTAGTTTCAATGCTACTGATTATATTGAACTGATTAATTGGGAATCAGTAAAATTATCTCCCCCTCCAGTACTTCGAAACATAACAGAAGAAGAAATTAAATCTCTCATACAATGAGCTGATATACCGAAATATGATCTCGCAGATTTCCCCTGTCATTCTCAAGCAGTTGAAAGATGTGTCAAGCTTGTATCAGAGGCATCACTGAAAGCATGCGGCCCAGAATCTAGAGATGGTTACCTTAAAGCAACCTTACGTTCGAGATCAATCATACCAAAGTTTTCTAAGAAATCAGAATACAGTGTTGCCCTTCATGAGAAATAAAACTTAAAATGTTAAATCCGGTAAGAAAACTTTATATATATATTGTATATAGTTAGTAAACAATAAACACTCTTTATGGTTGGATGGCTGGGAAGGCTGTGGGTGGAACGCGAAGTGTAGCCACCTCCAGGTCCTTCACTCTGGGTTGTTTTGATAAAACCGAAAATGTTACATAATTTTTGTATCAAAACAAGCTGAGAGCTGCACAATTTGCGTTGCAAATGCAGTGTTAAGGGTCTGTAAACAAATTAAATAATTCAGATAAAAATGTAATGCATTTGTACCAAGTAAAAAACATCAAATATATCCTATTTTCTTTAAATTTCAAGCGCATGTGGGATCGGAATACATTATTTGGTTATATTAATTTTCTTTAATCATTTTTAAAAATGTCTTAAGTTATCATTTCATGCGAGTGAAAAAAGAAAAAAAATTTTTAATTTCACTGTGGAAAAATTTAAATTTTTGTTTATTTTTTCAAGTTTCAAGACGTTTGCGCGATCGTAAGATTTTATACAATGTCAAAATTTTTGCTGCATCTTTTATATCACCAAGCTATACAACCTTTGCGCACTATAGCAAATCGAACAGAAAAAAAAAATTGTTTTTCACTCCACCTTAGTGAGGAACCGGCACAGTGGGGCAATATTTGCACAGATATTGCGGCTTGGTAAATAACCTTTGAAACTTTGATCTTATCGAAAAAGATGCATGTAGTTGCAGTGAATGCCAGGCCACCATCGACGTTGTCACTTCCAGAAGACAAACGGGTTTACGAGAATCAGATTGAGACTGGCAGGTTGGTCCTTACTTCAAATCGCAGCTGACAAACACCTGGTCACATCCACAGTGTACCGACTATGGCAAAGATGGTTGGAAAAAGGAATTGTGGAACGTTTGCGGGATTTATGACAGAGACTGTAAATAATATACCGAATACATTTTATTAAATTAAAATCAGTACTAAACATATAAAAATCATATATAATAGATAAAATACTAGTAAAAAATAGATGCAAGATTTATTTTATATTAATTTCTTATAATCAATATCAGACAATACTTTTCGATGACAATAACTCATGTATAACTAAATAACATTAAATAATTTTCTTTCTCAAAACATATACTAACAATTAAAGTATTTATGGAAAATTTTAAATTATATATTGGTAATTCTAATTTTTTAATGAATTCCCGGATTTAAATTAAGATGTCATTATGGGAAATAAGGATTAACTTTCACAGCTTAAGTATTAAAATAGGAGATACTCGATAATTTTATGATATGAAATGAAAAATTGTAATAATATATGAAAAATTGACATATTTTTAACAAACATCTAATTCAACTACAATTAGAATGATATTTTAGAATTTTTTAAGTTTCATGTTTTTTTAATTTCAATTCATTTAGTTCATATAATGTGCACAAATGTATTTTCAACATTATACAAATAATTTTAAATATAAAAATATAATTGTTTTTATGCATTGCGTTAAGAACATATTGTACTTAAGCTCCATTAATATAATGAATACATTTTAAAACATATACCTATGATACAAAATAATCAAAATAAAATTTTGACAGTTTATTAATCCCTTTTGGGCTTTGAATAAGGAAGAAACAAAAGGCTTTAAAATATATCTTTTAAAACTAAACAATAATTTATTTAAAATCTAAGTTTTGTAATATATTTTTTAATAAAATTTCAAATAATTGTAGTTATTTAAATTCAATAAATGGAGATAAATAAAATTTAATATCGATACAAAATTTATGTTATATTAAAGGAATATAAATTCTCAATATTTTTCAATATATAAAAAATTTCAAAAGTCATACTTTTCTTCAGTTAATGAAAATATTTTGTATATTAATAATAAGGAAATAAAAAAAGATAATATATTAAAAGGTTAGACATTTTAAAGCATTTAGCATCCAGTTTTTAGGATATTCCTTAAAACTGGAGGTTAAATTTCAAACATGGTAAATGAAACAATTTATAATTAATAAATACTAATTTTCTCAAAAAAGTAATAAATTAACTTTAACTATGAAAACTTAATTTATTCCCCTTAAATTGACGATTTGGGCATCCATACACCAAATAAGAAGTCACCGTTTTCTATCGGTAAAAGAAAACAATCAAATTTTATGTGAAGCAAATGACAAAATCACATTATTTTCATTATATCATTCGCAAAGAAATGTATCTTAACAATGATTGCTCAAGCTTGTTCTGCCAATTATATTCAAACTCAGTATTCTTCCTCGCAACGGCCAGCAACTCCTCATGTCAAAGAATACGATGACCTCACTCCTGTTTACATCCAGCTTAGTAGTCTCCATGACGCGTTTCTACTGTCAACACTCCGAAAGAATGTCTGTTTTTCTTGGCAGCCAAACACGATCCTATTTTGTCAGAATAGAGTACTCTTTTGTCAGAATAGAGTAACCTAGCTTGGCCGTGCAGAAAAGCCCAATAATGACCATCCAAGAAGGAGCCAATCTAGGCACCAATAGGGGAACAAGACAACGCCATGATTAGCCAATATAGGACCAAAATATTTTGTTACTTTTGTGCATCTTGGAAGATTCGCGGTATCCATATGTTCTGAAAGCTTCGTTGATATGCCTTGCATTATTATTCTAGCTCTTCCATCTCTG
Organism: Latrodectus elegans; assembly: GCA_030067965.1. Lineage (NCBI taxonomy): Eukaryota > Metazoa > Arthropoda > Arachnida > Araneae > Theridiidae > Latrodectus > Latrodectus elegans. The sequence goes on from CM057811.1 coordinate 92,723,573, forward strand.
ATTAGAATAATTTATGCAAATAAATCGCTTCAGATAAATAATTCATCTTATTACTTTTTCAATGGTTTTGCTAATTTCATATATTTTCTATTTCCATTTTATGATCCGGTAATACGTGTTACGGGATCATAAAATAGAAAGAAAACGTACGTTTATCTTCCGTTTCAGATTGTTGACTTTATTATTGTTTCCGAATAAATTTTTTCGCTTTAAACTTTTCTTATTTTTCTCCTTTTCTGTATTCCCTTGCATGTAAAGGTAAATAAATAAAAGATAGTGGAGTCGTTAACTTTTTATATTCTGCAAATTCATATAATGATAATTTATTTCATTTCATGAATTTTCTTTTAAATATATGATTTCTTTAAAAACTATAATAAAATATAATATAATACAATTTATTATATATCATTTAAATATTTTTTTCTTAAATTTTTTATATTTTAACTATCGGAAATTATATCACAACGAGAAGTAGTTCCCTAATCGTTTGCTTAAAAACATTCAATATGTGACTTATCACAATTACGTATTGTGGATATTTTTACAGATATAAATATATTATAAAAAGAAACAATATAGATCTTAATATTGCAAAAGAAATTATATGGAACATTTTGATATGTAACATATATTAATATTTACTATTATTTTATCTACTCATCAGCATTTCATTAAGCATTTTGAATTATTAACTGTATGCTTAACTTCATTTTAAAGCTACTCTTCGTCAAAGTTTGTAGATAAAAATTTTTAGACAGTTGATTTGTAGAATATAGGAAGTTCTGTGTATGGTGAGTTCTCTCTTTTTGAAAAAAATTATTTTTATTGCTGCTTATTAATTTTACTCACTGCATTGCATCATTTTTTGACATAAATTGCTTATTTATTTGGCACTGAAGCATGTGTTATATATGATTACTAATGCGTTATTAAATATTTAATAATATTAGTTAGTATAAATTATCAATTTATTCCTACTATTATCATTACTACTAATTAATATGTAGTTTTGAGATATAATTATCTTATGCATTTTTATCTTTCTAATATAAACAGAGTTTCTTATGGTCCTAAGTCAAGTTCTTTGAATTTGACCCAAAATAATAATTCCGATTATTTAATGTGAATTTTAAAAACGTTTTTTTCGATAGAGAGAAATTTGCTTTCCGATTTTCTACTTCCGGTTTCAGAATGAAAAATGTTATTTAGATAAGTATAAGATAATTTCTAAAGTCATTATAGATTAAGAAAATGTTTCAAGCTGTTAGAAATTTATGTATTAAATTTTTGAGTACTTAAACTTTTGATTTGGAGAAGTAGATTTAAACTGATTTTAAAAATTATGTTTACATTTTGTTGATACTTCGTTTAGTGTTAATACTGATTGATTTTTATCATAATTATATCTTTTATTCAATACTATTTTTAAGAGTGTTTAATATTACTGATTATTGTTTCATTACAATTCAAATAATTACATATGTTAAATATCATAAGTTTATAACCCTTTTTTATGAGTGCATTAAGTTTAAGAAAAATTAATAATTTGACTAGTATATTAAAAATTTAGAGCTAATTTCATGAATGATAATAAATTAAAAATAAAAAAGAAGGGAAAAGAAAACATCAGTAATAAGTTACTAATTTTGAAATCCTAACTTAAAATACAAAAAATTTAGAGCTTTAAACTTATGTTTGCTATAGACTGTAACATAAATGTTTATTTACTAGACTGTCAATTCCAAACCTAATTGTAAAACTTCCAAAAAATAAATCCATTTATTAACAATATTTTACTAAGAACTCTTTAGATTTTCAACAACCGAATTTATTATCTACAATTATGAAACTTGCATTTCCTTGTTTCTAATTAAAATTGTAACAAATGACTAATTTTTATAATAATATATAAACTGAAATTGCTAATTATATAATTTTTGATATTAATCATGTTAGATGGCACCTCCTACATGGGCATATCAGGTGGATAACTTTAATCCTGCTCCTGATGAAGAATTAGTATGCAGCATATGCCAGGGAGTATTTTGTGATCCTGTTCAGTCACCGTGTAACCATGTGTTTTGTCGAAACTGCATAGGGAAATGGCTTGAAAGCAACAGAAACTGTCCCATATGCCGCAAAAGAACTACTCGATCTAGCCTCCAAGAGGTTGTTCCTTTGGTTAAAAACATGATAATGAAATTAAATTTACGATGCCACAACCATGTGAGGGGATGCAGTGAACAGTTTCCTCTTGAGAGTTGTGAGTCTCATATCAAAGACTGTGCATATGAATTGGTACAGTGTAGAAATAAACCTTGTAAAATGATGTTTATGAAGAGAGATATGCTAGAGCATGAAGTGCATGGCTGTGCTCACAGTTACATACGTTGCATAACTTGCAATTTAAAAGTTTCTTCACGTGAACCAAACTTTCATGATTGTGTTAAAGATTTGCGGAAAAAATTGAAAGGTATGTTGTACCTTATAATTTAGATATATTTATAATATATTTCTCAAAGTCAATGCAAAATAACTATTTTCATAATTTTTTTCTTTTATGTATAACAATTTCAAGATTTTTAAATCTTTTTTTATTAAAATGTCCTAAAATATATATTTTAATGATAAATATATAATCTACAAATTTTTAATAATAAAATTGTGTACTTCTAATTTTCTTGTGCTGAATTGATTCAGTTTCTAATTAATATAAAATATCAAAATCTGTAAAAATATTTCTAGTTATTTTAAAAATTTGATTTGAGCTGTGTATTTTTTCATTCATTAGCAAATATTAATACATTTAGGATCTATTTTTATTTAATTTGGTCAAAAAAAATAATAATAAATAAATAAAATTTCTTTTTTTATTAAGTTTATATTTAATAATGGCTTATTAATACTTTTGTGAAATTAAATTAAAATATGATAATTTTTTATCATTATTTTTTAAAGTATGAATAAAAATTATCACTTTGATTTATTTTTAATATCGAATAAAATCAATGGCCATACTGTTGCTTACTTTAAGATATTAGCTCATCATTGCAAAATCTAAAGTACCATTTGAAAAGACTAAGATAAATGTGTACAAAGCAATTGCCTTAGGTTTGGAGCTTTTTCTAATGGATTCTCATATATCGAAAAGATGCCTGGAAATGTAAAGGCATATCTTTTGACTAAAAATGACTAAGTATCTGTCACTTTTTCCTCTGACCAGCGAAAATTGTAATTCTGAGCTTAACTAGAAAATGCACAAAATCTCAAAACAAGCGAATAAACTATATTCATTTGAAAGTGTGGAATAATCATACATTTTCACTTATCCCAATGGACATGCCTCGTGCAGTCCAAGAATGTTATGTCTGTAATGTTATGTCGTGCAGTCCAAGAATGTTCTGAGAGTAGAATGTTTGGGGTAACATTCTACTCTCAGAGCATTATTTTCTGTATAAATACTTAACCACATTTGTGTAGTTGCTGATATCTTGAAACCATGGACTTCTTTCATGTAACAACTTCACTGTACTAGATCTTATGATTAATTCCAACAACTTGAAACTGTTTTTATGTATTAAATTTTATTATACTGTCTAAAGTCTTATAGCATATATTGCTATTACTAGGGGAAAACAATTATATAAAATGGTACTTTTCCATTTTATCTCCGCTTATGATCCTAAAGAAATAGCATATTTCTTACATGAAACCAAAAATAATACAACATAGATATGATGATTTTAATGGCTCAAAGTTTTAAATTACATAAATTCCAATAAAAATTTTATGCACAAATTGTCTGAAATATGGTAAATAAAGTTAAATGCTAAAGCAAGTCAGTGATAATTTTGGCAGTTATAGAGAGCATTATGGGGATAAGTTGCCAAAGGTGAAAAAAGCTAAATATAGCAAAATTTATTTTTTTCTTAGAATAAAGGTACTATTACATTATACTTATATAATTGATCATTGATAAGATTCTTAAGCAGTTTCCTCCAAACTAAAATTGGTCTTTAAAAAATTTTTTTTCATAAATGTAAGTAAAATGTTTGCATTATTAGTGAAAAATGTAAACCTTTTTAAACAATACATGATATTGGAATTATTGATCATATGTGCTGTATGTGTAAATCTTTTTATTTTTTTCATCCTGTGTCAGAACAGCGGCCTTATCGGCAGTGAGTCCTCTAATAAAAATTAGCCTTATTGTGGAAGTTGTCAGGTAAACAGTTCAAAAGAGAAAGCGCAGGACAGCTTGTTGAATGAATAAAGCCCATAAAAGCTCCTGAAGGATACAGGTTACAGTAGGGCGTGTTGACCACACCGATGCGGCTTAAGTGTTCCTGGAGAAAGTCATGTCTAGTCAAAATTCTGAAATTGGCTGTGAAAATAGAGCATAGAAGGCACATGGGGGAGTGGAGAGTTCAATAGGGAACCCCAATCCTTGTCTTTAATAATTTCTCTATATGAATTATGAAGGTCTTTAAGAAGTTTGTTTTTAATTAAGTTGCAGATTAGTTGGTATGATGGGATAAAATCAGGCTGTTGCAGTTTACATCCATTCTTTGCAAGGTCATCTTCTTTTTCTTTCCCATAGATATTACTATGGCTAGGTAACCACTGAAGAACAATTGTGATTATGTGTAAATCTAGAACACAATTCTGCTACTTTTCTTTTAATATGTAAATTTATGAGATATTTTGTTCCCAATAAAAGACATACATTGCTATGAACTATGTATAGAAATTGTTAATAAGTTTGTGGCATAGTAGTTAAAGCTACCACTGATAATTTAAAGAATAAAGTAAGAACAATTGTTGTATGGGTAGTAAAAAATCAATACACACATACAATTTCTAATATAAAATGTGATAATTTGATTTGCAAACATCATTCTCAGTTTAGTTTGCCAGAAGTGTCTAATGCTTACATATTCTGTTTTTATATAGTTTAAGAATGTTTTATCGTAAACATTTAAAATGCTTCTTTAGTAATATTATAGGTTCAGAGTTAAAGAGTAAACATTGTTTTTTAAAGAAATATATTTTTTTAAAAATTTAAAGCTTATTTTTTTAAATAAAATTTGAGTCGAGCCAGTCACCATATGCAATTTCTAATGTCAGTGTCAGGAGTGCTCCTTCTGATGGTTAATTGCAATTGTTTTCATATTTTAAGTTCATAAAAAAAATAAAAAAAAATTGAGAAGCATTTATCAAAGTAATTGATTTAAACAGTTTTAAGTATTTTTTAAAATAATTTAACTATTATAAAAATTGAAGCTCTTAAGATAAATTATGTTTTTACGGATATTTTTATCATTCAAAAATGTAGTTTAAAAGTATAATCTGTAGCAAATTAGATATGTTTGATGGAAAATAATGGTTTAAGAATATTGGTACCTACTGGTAAATTTAGTATGGTTCCTAGATAATTAAATGGAACTTCTAAAAATAATATGATTTACTTATATCACTTGTATGAAAATTGAGATTATAATAAACAGATCCTAAAATATTAAACACTGAACTACAAATTTATTTTGAACATTAAGATCGACAATTCACTTATATTTAAAATATATGTAAAATTCTCATAGATATGGACTTGTAATTTTAGTTTTTATGTTTTATAATAATGATTTTTAGATACTTATTTAACTAAGCTGTGAGCCCAATGTTTAAATCACAGTTTAGGCATGTGGATGTTACTTCTCTGTGTTTCTCTGTCTGTCCTTTCTGCTGGGAGAATAAATGACTGTGGCCTGCCCTATAAAAGTGTTTGTGGTAGTATAGCATGAGTAATGCTACTTGCCTACTAGACTTGGTTAACAGGTGCCCACTGGGTAATAACAAATGAGTATCTATTTCCGCCTTTGTTATGGCTAAAGGTTAGTTAGTCATCCAGTACCCACCATTATTAAAAAAATAATTTATTTAATTGCAGTTAATTTCATGAAATTAAGGATATTTTATTCTGATTTTATAGAATTTTAAACTTTTGTTCGGCGCAGTATGTCCTTTTCGGATTTTGTGCCGAAAAAGACAGTCACTCATGAAATTAAACTTATCCTTTTAATGTTTCAAATCATTAATGTCAATAAGATATTTTTTTTAAAAATTGGGTTGCCATAAAATACCTTGTAATTATTTAAATCACTTTTATTCATATATTTACACATGGTAGAAAAATGTCTAACACACATTGAAAAAAAATTTAAATGGAGAGCAATTTAAATGAATCAAAATTTATTTAAAGTTCTGTTTTTAAAATGCTTTGACTTTCATTAAAAATGTTATTTCTTAATTATTTTTTCATAGCTTGTATTTTTATTCTCATTTCCTTTTAGAGAAAACCATCAAACTGAAGAAAAGTAACCAAAAGATAAAAAAACTTAAAAGTGAATTAAAAGCTTCTAAAGAAAATAACTATTCTTCTGAGACTTCTTCATTTGAAGGTAGTAGCATTTCTGCCTCTGATATATTGTTTGGTCTTATTGATTCTGAAGTCTCTAGTATATCTTCATTAGATTCATCCAGCTATGTTTCAGATTCTGATGAAAATCACTTCTGGATTAATGCAAGTGGTGATCTTATTTATGAAAGAAATTCTAGTGATAGCATTGAATATCCTCGTTCATCCAGTCCTGTAAATGTTGGTGGCTTCAATGTTATTCAGGTAGATGAATCACCATCAGTGATTGAAATCGATGATGAAGATGATGAACCCGAAGTAAGAAGACCTGCAAAGCGTAGGCTTAATTCTCGTATTCTTGATTCCACTGATGAAGAGGAAGAAAGTATTGATGATCCGTTACCCTCTCGTAAACGAACATTACAGCGTAAACAACCTTCTCGAGAAACAGCCAATGATGAAATTAATTTAGGTGCTGCAGGTCCTAGCTACCTTTCTACAGCTGATTCTAGCACCTCTACTAATGACAGCTCTCCTAGGAATCATGCTCGCAAAGTAAAATCAAAATCAAGATTACGTGCAACCACACAAGTCACACAACCCACAAATACTGCTACTGTTGCTAATGCAGTATCAGCAAATGGTAATCCAATTTTTGAACGAACTATATCTTTATTAGAGCAGTATAATTTAGAATCTGACCCTGAATGGTTGCCACCTCATGATCATAGTACAATTTATGAAATGGATGATATTGATAGTAACAGTGATGACTCACCTAGTCATATTACAACATCTGAGGAATCTAGTATTAGTGGCTTAGATTCTGACAGTTCCTATGCAGATGCTGCTGAAGCCAAAACTGAAGATTTGTTATACAGGTAATACATTATGTATATTATTACTATAAATTTCTTTAATATATTAAAATATTAATGATATCTGTAATTTTAATAAAATTAAACATTTTCTAATTTTATAACTTTTCAAAAAGAATTTGTTTAAAATGTATTCATGTGATACCAATAGTCAATTTTTTTATAGCTATTGATCACCAATAACAGGTTGAAAATTATTCATATTATGGATTAATTTAAACTGTACCATACTGCATAAACGTTTGTTTCATTCACACTGCATGTGTAAATACATAGCAATTACTTTAGGTCAATAAAAGTGCTGTATCTTTGGGCAAAGGTGCTGTATAATCCATGATTAAAAATTTTGAGTTTTTTTGGCGGCGACAAAATGTTGCCAATATGACGTCATTGTGATGTAATGCCGCACGAATATGTTGTAATTGTGACGAAATAAAATTGTTTTTAAAAAACTTTACATATCTAAATATTAAATTTAAACCTGATAAATAAAGAGGAATATATATTATTGAAATAGTAAGATTTAAAAAATAATGAAACATTAGAACAGAAAATGAAACAGTAGAAAATACAAATATTTTCCTTATTCGTATTCGTTTCCAAAATTACTTCGGAAACAAATGCGAATAAGGAAAATATAGGAACTTCGAAAAAGTAAATTCCATTTTTAAGAAAATTGGAATACGAATTTTGATGAAAATTTCAGAAGAATCCAAACGCGAATAATAATGAAAAATGAAGAAACATTTGGAGAAGAATAAATATAAATTATAAAGTACAAATTAAACTGTTAAGTAGAATATTTTTAAGAAATTAAATAAAGGAACAATAATTTTAAAAATGTATATACAAATTACACAGTATTTTATATTGGTAATATAAATTATAAAAATGCCATAGATAAACTAAAGAAAGAATGTGTCAACACAATTTTAAACAGTAACTTTAAATTCAATTAAAATTTTTAAAGTAATGAAAAAGAGCAATACAACCTGGTATTTAAGCATCCAAAATGTCAAGCCAATTGTAAAACACACTACAAAAAATATTACGAAGTTAACTCGTAAAAATATCTAGTAAAATGCTGAAAAGGAATAAAATGTTCTAAATTTCGTCGTGATGACGTAAACACTAGGGTTGTCAAAATTGAATTTTCACCTTAATTCTTATTGGTCTTCATCTGTATGATGTAATGATAATCAAGTTTCCAGATACAAATGAATATTCGCCAAAAAATCTCCAATCTCAGAATTTGGCACATGGGTTATACGGCACCTGTGCCGATCTTTGATTTTATACTCTTGCACATTATTTTTATATTAATCTCCCTGATAATTAATGTATATATATAATTATGAAAGTAATTAAAGTTAACATTGGTGTAAAAATTATTATATATGAATTATTCATTTATTAATGTAAATTATGTAATATTAGTGTTTTTGCCAATATTTTTTAAAAATGAAAAGTTCTGTTTATGAGGGGTTCTAAATAGCTCATAGAAATATAATATTGTAGTGTTATCAAAAGTAATTTGTTGAAGCTAAAATAAACTTTTCTCTTTCTTCAAAATAAATAAATAAATAAAAATAAATAGCAAATTCTGAAAGTGATTTAAAAAAAAGTTAGGTCTTAAATCCATGTAAACATATCTAATTTACTTAACCCATTGAAAGTGTGTAGGTGTTAAATTAAGGTGTGCATTTTAAACATAATTAAGACGGCACATAATAAGTAATATTTAATCTTCCTCAAAAAATTAATAGAATTACATACGAGGGTTGCTATTTATATTTCTGGCCTTGGCAACAGTAAGTGTTGCTAGGCGACCGAAGACGATTTTAATCGAAAGTTTGATATTTTTATACATAAATTCAGCAGACGATTTACCATTATAGCTTTATTTGTGTTGTTGACAGTAAATTGAAAAGTTCTTCTCTGTCAAAAAATGGAATTGAATCGTGAACATTTTCGTGCCATTATTTTTCATAACTTTCGACGTGGATTGTCAAGACAAGAATGCTTCGATGAACTTAATTCTTTATACAGCGATAAAGCGCCATCCTACAGCACTGTAAAAAATTGGTATAACTTGAATTTAATCGTGGTCGATGTTCGATCCAGGGCGAATCCCGTGCAGGTCGTCCAAAATCCGTTGTTGTGCCAGAAAAGATCAATGCTGTGCGTGAACTGATAAAGCAAGATCGTCATGTGACATACCGTGAGATAGAGGCGTCTTTGGACATTAGTATGACTAGCATCAATAAAATATTGCATGAACATTTGAGTGTAAAAAAAATTTGTTCGCGTTGGATCCCGCATAATCTGACAAAGCGCTCAAAAAAGGCTTGTGTCGATTGATGCAAGGAAATGTTGGAAAAATACATTCAAGGTACATCAAAGGCTGTGTATAACATCTACACAGGTGACGAATCATGGATCTATGCATATGAGCCGGAAACAAAACAACAATCAACTGTATGGGTCTTCCAAGGCGAGGCAAAACCAACAAAAAGTTGTTCGAGGAAGAAGCACATCGAAACAAATGATTGCCTGTTTCTTCGGCATTAACGGTCATGTGGCAACAGTGGCGTTGGAGCAAGGCAGGGCGGTCAATTCTGAATGGTACCACGACCATTTGTTTGCCAGAAGTCATCGGAGAAATTTGAAAAAGCAGAAGAACAGGCGAATCATTCTTCATCATGACAATGCGAGCTCTGACATCGACTCAAACAAAGGCATTTCTGGCGGAGCGAAAGATCGAACTGATGGGTCATCTGCCCGTACAGCCCTGATTTGGCACCCAATGACTTCTTCTTATTCTCACACATCAAAAATAAATTACGTGGACAACGATTTTCGACCCCCGAAGAAGCGGTTGATGCATTCAAAACGCATGTTTTGGAGTTACCTCAATCGGACTGGAAAAAGTGCTTTGAAAATTGGTTCAAACGCATGCAAAAGTGTATTGATCATCATGGAGAATATTTTGAAAAACAATAAAACCAATTTTGATCCTACATATTTGTTTTTTCATTATTAGGCCAGAAATATAAATAGCAACCCTCGTACTTTTAACTCTGCAATCCAAATGAATAATAATTATGAATCTTTGACATGGGTTAAGAATATTTTGGCAATGTATAAAAAGCTAAGCTTTTCATTTAAATAGTTTTTAACTTTGGGTAACTCTTATTAACAATCTAAAGGAATTATTATACAGTAAACACTTGTTTTTACAAACTTGTAAGGATCAGTAAAATCATTAATAAAATAGAAGACTAATGTATTAGATTATTAAGTTATAATTTTTGGTACCAAACTGCTTTTTCTTTATAAATAAAATGTTATTAAAAATAATTATTTAAAATACACTATTGGGAACATATGCAAAATAAGATTCATACTTAAAAACATTTACTGTAATTTTATTGATTCCAGTTCACCTCACAATTTTCTAAATCTGAAATTGTATCTGGGTTTAAAGTTTTGGAGTTAGCTGCCTAATGTATCTTTTGTGTACAGCTTCATATCAAAGCAGTTGGGTTTTTCTTTAATGACTGTGCCATCAGCATAAACGTTCATTCCTCACATTTTTCTCAGTAAAACATAGATTTTTTTAGTTTAGGATGTTTTTTCTGTCTGTGATATTTTCAAGAGGAGTTAATATTTTCTTTTTCTTTATCCAAGTTTTCAAAATTATTGAAAGGCTGTTCTTTAGAATTTATATTTTTTGGCTGCTTCCATTCCATAATATTTTGTCTACTTTCAGGATTCTCTTTTTTATTTTAATTAATAAATGCTTCCTTCTTCAACAGCAACATATCCTTAATGTTTACAGTTTGGTCATTCATGACAAAAAAAAAACTTCATAAATTGAGTTGTTCAAACAAAATGAAACCAACTACAGAACAAAAAGGCTCAGGCTTTTAAGCCAACCAAAATGTAAGTATTTTATCACTTAGATTTCTCTTAGTTTATGTTATGCAACATATTAGAGGACATGTTTTTTCAGATGAATAATTTATCAAATTAATATTAAATTCGTAAACTTCAAAATAATTTGTCTTATTTATTACATTTGATAAACTAATAATTTTTATATTAATTAATATAGATTGAAATCTATTATTTAAGATTTTATTAATTGAAACATCCTGAAGAAACTTCTACATTTCTTGGTCTTAAAATTCAGCTTTGTATGTAACAATTTAGTATAATACTGAATTTTTGATAAATGTAATTGTCACAAAACTTTTTTCCGTTTTTATGTTCGGGAAAGGGAGAAAAATTTTTTCATTTTTTTCTGTTGCTGAGAGCCAAATATTAAGCACTCTTGTTTTTGGTTCAGCAGTTCATAAGTTCAAATACCATCTTAACTCTGTATGTTTGAAGTGGTTTGGTATCCACTTAAAGTCATAGGATCCAGTCTTATTACCCTTCTTCAGTTAAAAGAATAACCATTGAGTGAAAACAAACTATATCTCTGTGTCCTTACAGGCAGGACAAAGAAGCTGAATTCTGTATGACAGCTCTTTCCTAAATGCCTGATATCCATATTTCTTTGACTATTGTTCCCATAATGTATAAAATCCTATTTTAATTTTAGACTTTTTAATGATTTTTGGCTGTATGGAGATGATTTAGCTTAGCTACATCATCTGGGATTTGAAACAACAAACGAAAACAACATGTATAAAATGCTTGCATACACCCTTTCCTCAATGAATCAAGTTCTCAGGTGTCTAGAAAAAGGAATAAAAAAAAATATTGAAAAGTATTAGAGCATAAAAAATTGAAAAACAGAAAATAAACCTATTTGTCAGAATCAAATATTTCCTAAAAAAGTATTTTTAAAAATTTTAGTTCATAAATGGGAGTTATTACTGTATTTATAGTGTCAGGGCAGAAACTGGCCACTAATTTCTAAAGCAAAAAGTAGTGGTGTATATTTGTCAAGAGGCAAAATGTTTCTTGTTTTTGAAGTAAGATTTTTATTCCTCCTGATGCTTCTTGAAGGAATCAATATAATTGCTTATGAAATTCTTAGGAAATATTTCATGCCTGAATAAAAATAATAAAAAAACAATTTTTTTAATTTAATTCAGTTCATGTATTTCTAAAGGAAACAACAGAATGTACATCATAAATTTTGTTTTTGATTCAGAGCATAAGTTTCTATGTTCAATAAAACATGTGAACAAGGATGGAAATCTTATAATGGTCCTTTAAATATAATCAAGTATTTGATATACGTATTGTACATAAAGTGAGCACGAATGAAAATAAAAGCTTGTCAAATTATATATATTATATAAATTGAAAGTTATTTAAAATAATTAAATTTGAAGTAATTTTTGTAAAATATTTATATAAAGAATAATAAACTTAATTTCATCTATTCTTGTTGTAGCCAAATGTGTCAAATAACTACCTTACTGTGCCAAAAGACTTTTAATGCATAACTTTTAATCACCCAAAATTTGATTGCAGCTCTAAAATCTTTCTTGTATTTTATGAAATGAAGTGGTGATTTAAAAGTTAGCAATTAAGTACTCATATCTGCAGTTCTAATTTTTTTGCTAGAACTTCATAATATTAAATACTTCCATTATTCAAGTGAGAATGCTTATATTTTCTTAATATTATTCAGCAACAAAATATTTTCTTGTACAAGCATTGTTGCTCTTTTGTATAATCTTCAATGTTTGTTGAGCCGATCTGGCAGCCGAATGGTTAGCGCTCTTGCCTTCGGTTCAACAGTTCGTGGGTTCGAATCCCACCCAGGGCATGGATGTTTGTAGTGGTTCGGAATCCACTTTAAACCATAGGTCCCGGTCTAATTAGCCCTCATGTGCCAAAAGTGACCATTGATCGACAAACAAATGAAACAAATAAATCAATGTTTGTTGAATAAAATCAGTAAATTTTTTAAAGCATACATTATTTACTTCACCATTTGTCAAAATAATAATAATAATCAAAAGGGTTTGTAACAAAAGTTTTCTACTAAAAAGAGGTAGTCATATATATGTGTATGCGTGTGTATATATATATATATAACATGAAAATAATACTTTTAGTGCATGTATTAATCACACACATATTACGCACACATTACGATTTTTAATAGTTTTTCAAATCCTTCAGTCCTGAAGCTTGGCGACTGCAAGTCCAAAACAGATCAATTTCATTATAGATGCCTTGTGTTGAATCAAAGATAGGACCAGCAAGATGTAACTAAAAGTATGAAAAAATGATGCCAAGGCTTCATGATAGATGTGACAAAAAATCCCATTTGAGTTTTTTACAGAATAACAACTGGTGAATTCAGACACATGTGATCTTGTATTATCTTGATGAAATAATAAGATTAAAAAAAAAATCTGTGAATAATGCTATTGCTATCCCACCAAATACGAAGCATGATCTTTTCTTTCTAAGTCCAATTGCACTTTTTGCTACTACCAATAGGCTTGTTGAGCGTAGACATATTTCCTTTTTGGCTTGTGTTGAAATAAATTCACTTTTCGTCACAGGTGACAATCGGATTCAGTATTTTGTCCTTGTGATGATAATAAAGCAGACTAGTGCAAGCTTGAACATGTCAACCACTGTCTGTATTAGTTAGCTCATGCACCACCCAGAAATTGAACTTGTGTGTCAAGTTTATGAATGCATAATCACAACTAATGGATGTACTGGTTATTTCATGTTTTTACATTCCAGCATTAGCAGAGAAGCACAAAGTGTGCTGAAGGACAAAGTCTCCAATATTGTAGATATCTAAAAACTTTAAAGATTTGGTGGCTTAAAATGAGTGATGAGAAATAAGTAGAAACTTTTTATACTGAAGATTTATTACACTTCAATTAATATTTATACATAACATATCATCTCCACAATCAGACAGATGAGTATTTACAAAGATGAAAATTAAATACTAAACAAGCCATGTGCTCAGAAAAGCCAGCTGGCAGAAATGGTCTAACGAGAATAGAAATTCTCACTGTCATGTTCATCATATATCTACCTCCAGTCATTAGCTTAAATATGCAGCTTAAGCATCACCCACTTCCATTAGTTAGTTTGTTAGCTGATGCCAAAACCAGGAAGTTAAATATTTCTGAAAAATAGCCACTTAGCTGTTAAAATCTTGAACTTTATGAAAGACTGACAAAACACAGTTTTATCGAAAGCAGAGGAAGGCATCTTAACTTTCTACTCTGACTTTAAGTGGGGAAAACAAATTCAAGTTATTTTTAGATAGTGCGTAAAAATAATTTCAGTGTGACCTTTGAAATTATTTCTGCTTTTAGAGATTGCTGAACTGGTGGAGGTTGACCATACAAAAATATTTAATTTTTTTATTAAATTTGAAAAGTAATATAAGATTATAAAAATACTTATTATGGCTAATAGGGCATAGCATTAATGTCTATCTCTTTAGCACTCTTTAACTCTTAAGTACTTGCTTACTGGTTTCCTTCCTCTAGTTCTCACAAGTGAACTTCATCAGCGTCAGAAGGCTGGCTTGAGTACTTTGCTTCTTCAAGGTCAAAAAAGTCCTGGCTGAATTTTGGGTATCAAATCTTCAGTGTCATATGATATAACAGTAGTACCTAAAGTTATGTGCATAATTTGGTTGCACTATGTTGTTGACGTTTTGCAACAGAACTTGAACAGCAGCTACCAGAATAGAACCATCATTTGTTAACTTTATTTTTCACACTTTGTACTTAATGAATGATGTTTTTATTAATCTCGCAATGCAGTGTTCTAAAGCAAGTCTTTCAAGTACCAAAAATTGTTTGACAGACTTTAAGATGTGAACATAAATTGTTTGCATAGTTAATATTAGGGGGGATGAGAAACTTTTGTTGCAACCTGATATTAATAATTTAATGCTATTGGCTAGCTGCTGGCTCTTGCCCAGTAGCTTTGTATAGGATATGGAACTGCTTGTTTTATCGTGGACAAATTATTATGGATATCTGTGCTATTGTTTAATTATTAATTAATGGCCTTATTTTATTTTAACTTAATGTATATTTTCCTCAATTTTTCTATTTATAAATAAATTACAATGATTTATTGATTTTATACTGTTATCACATGAAGCTTTATTGTAATAGGGAAAAGGAAAAGTTTTGTGAGAATTGCATTTATCAAAAATTCAATATTATACTAAATTGTTACATACAAAGCTGAATTTTAAGACCAAAAAATGTAGAAATTTCTTCAGTATGTTTCAATTAATAAAATCTTAAATAGATTTCAATCTATATTAATTCATATAAAAATTATTAGTTTATCAAATGTAATGAATACGAAAATTTTTTTTGAAGTTTAAGAATTTAATAGTAATTTGATAAATTATTCATCTGAAAAAGCATGTTCTCTAATATGTTGCATAACATAAACTGAGAGAAATCAAAGTGTTAAAATACTTACATTTTGGTTGGCTTAAATGAAGGAATTTTGTATTTTAACAATTTCAGAGTACAAAACAGCAAGTGAAACTGATTTTTAAAATTTTCTTGTTATGATGAAGTTAAATTTTTCATATCAGACTCTCATAGGATTAAATTAATCATTTTGTGACATTTTAAGAATTATTAAATTGGCTTGTATATTAACATATTTTTTAAAATCTTAAGGAATATATCTTTGAATAAAAGATTTGCTGACATCAATATATTGTTTGATTATCTGTTAATTACATTCGACTCACAGTATTGAAGCTTTTCAGTGGTATTAGCGAGTACATCATAATATTGATCAAAAATCAATATTTTGCATCTTTCTAATTCATTATAAAAATGATTCTACTTCAGTTCTATTTTTCTTAGCAAAACTTGTATTTATTTAACTATTTTCTAGAATTATTTTGACTTAAATAAAAAATCTTGACTTGTCAGTGTTTCTGAATATTTTGTTTGAAAGGGGCCTCATTTTTATCAAAAACTTGAAAGGGGTTTATTAATTTTTGTTCATTTAAATGTATTCATACACAGTGAGGGTTGCAGCCAAAAGTAATCTTAAAAAAAGTGCTTCAAAATCAAAATGCTGCTAGGTTTCTGCACATAGTTCATTAGTTTTAATGAGGCAATCACAGATCTCTTTGTTAACCATGAATTTATGCTGTAAATTGACTTATTTATTATTGTACAAACTATATAATTAATGTTCTTGAATTGTATGCAGTTGATATTTTTAGAAAATTTCTTGAAAATCAAAAAGTGTTATTTAATTAACATTGAATTTGTTTTTTAGTTTTTATGGAAGCAGTGACTCTGATTCTGAATGGCATCCTTGATGACATGAAAATGACACAAATTTTGTATATTTTGTACTGTGCTATTTAATGTATCCTCTAAATTCAGAAATTTCTACTCATTAAGTCTGAAATTATTTCTTTGCTGATTTTGCATTTACTTGCTTTAATATAAATAAATTTCTCTGTCTATATTGTATTAAAAATTATTTTTGATTTTGTAATGATTTTACTGTTTTAAACAACTCTTACATGAAAAATATTTAATAAAAGTTTGTAAGTGATAAAGTTTTTATTTATACAATTTGAATGTAAAGTGGGGTTTATCACAGTTAATAAAAAAATAATAAATTTATTACTATTTTCAGTATGATTTTATATTTAAACAGAATGTTATAATTGCAATAAAATTAGAAAACAATATATTTAAACTAATATAATTTAATTCTATTATAAAATTTTGTCTGTAAGGTAACACAAAAAATTCTAGTCAAATAATTTAAATAAGCATTCAAAACTATAAATAGGATAGTGTTTTTTAATTTATTTATACAAGTTTTCATTGTCACATGACATATCACTAATAACTACATCGGGCGATAGTGGGGAAGAATTCTCATCACTGTAATTTGCTTTAAGTTCAACTGGATACAAGATATCATCATTTTGAAGTTTGGCTACTTCATCTGTGACAATGCTTTGTATTTTTAGTCTAACTAACATCTGTCTGTCATAAGGCAAATATTTTAAAGGAGTCATTAAGCTCATAAGAAAATGATAGGTGTCATCTGAATTCTGATGACTTATGTCATTAAAATACTTAGTTTTTTTCCTTCTTCCAGTTTCACACTCTGCAAAATGAGCACTCAACAATTTTCCTTTAGATTCCATTGATGAATCATCTTGTAAGCTATGATTCAAATCATCTTCAAATGTGCTAGTTGTTAAATGATCATCTTGACTACATGCAGCCCGATTCTCTTCACTATCCTCTTTGGAATTTTCATCATTCATTGATTTTCTGTCCTTTATTAATGCTCCAAAAAGAGGTTGATGCTGTGTTATTTTCTTTGTCATTAACTGATCGCCAAGAAACCAGAGGTTTTTGTACCATACCCATTGAGATTCATACTTCTCAGATTGGTCTTTGTCTTTAGTTTCCATGTTCTTTTTAAATTCTTTCCTGAAGTGATCTCTCAGATGTTTCCACTTGCATCTGACAGCTTCACCTAAAAAATTATTTTAAATACTTAACCATATTTATTTATTACCTTAGATTCGTTTTTTAATCTTTAATTCTGTAATTTAAAATTTTAGATCCACTTAATTTCAAGTCATTGTTAAATCAAATCTAATTCCTCCCAAATGCTAAAATTATTTACTTCTTTTGTTTGCTAATAGCTTAAAAATGTAACAAATTGTAATTTTTAAACAAATACATACTTTGGTATATAATTGAATCTAACAATTTATCTATTATAATGTTTGAAAAGGCTATAATTCATTGTAACTTTTGTTGAACTTTTATTAAATCTTGTATTTTTTCACCATGTTTATATAAATATGTCTGAGGTATATTTAGGAATGCTTCGAATTTTAAGAGGTATGGTTTAAATTTATTTTGTAATGCAGTATGACAATATTTGTTTTATAGAAATGTTACAAAATGGAGACTGTGGAAACAGATTGAAAAAATAATTAGGAATTCTCCAATGGATGTTTGCTGCCTGAGTCTAAAAGGAACAAACAATATTAGATAATATGATTCACTGCTGAAACTACTGAAGTGGAAAACAAAGCTTATAAGTTAATGATTCAGAAACACTATAGATGAAAAATTATAAAAATTTGAGGAGATAAAAGACTGTATTAAAAAGAGAGTATATGTGGAAGAATGATTTATATATAATATAGAGAAATTTAAAATATGAGTAAAAAAGTTTACAAAAAATTAATATATCTTTTCCTGTCCTGGAACTTACATGTAGAAAGGAAGGGTGTTGGAGAACTTAGAAGAGATCAAAATGATTATTAAAAGATGGAGAGAATTCTTATAGGAGATCTGTATGGAAGTAATCTCCCAAGAAAGGAAATAGACCAAATTACTGCTATATGGACCTTATTGAAAGCAATGAAATTTTGGAACATGATGCATCATCATCTTTGAGATGAAGAAAACCATTCAGGATCTAAATAAACATAGATCTTCAGGACTAGACGGTATTAAGGTAAAACTTAAAATATTGATACTCACTTGAACTAACCAAGGTGGTATAGACTATGGAGAAGATACCCATTAATTGGGAAGGTTCTATACATTCCATCTTAAAAAAAGGAGATAGGTTGGAAATTGGATTTATTGAGACAATACCCTTTTTAATTAATATGGCATTTAAAATCTTGTGCATTTTATATCAAATTATTACCACATGCAACTAAAATAATTGGAAGTTTATTCCTCATTGAATTATCATTGAACTGTTAAAGCTATTCAAATTCATTTTATTAAACAAATTTTAGATAAAACTTGAGTACAATATTGAGGCCTTCTGCCTCATTGATTTTAAGGCTGGTATGATATTTATCTGTGATACGAGGGTTGCTATTTATATTTCTGGCCTTGGCAACAGTAAGTGTTGCTAGGCGACCGAAGACGATTTTAATCGAAAGTTTGATATTTTTAAACATAAATTCAGCAGACGATTTACCATTATAGCTTTATTTGTGTTGTTGACAGTAAATTGAAAAGTTCTTCTCTGTCAAAAAATGGAATTGAATCGTGAACATTTTCGTGCCATTATTTTTCATAACTTTCGACGTGGATTGTCAAGACAAGAATGCTTCGATGAACTTAATTCTTTATACAGCGATAAAGCGCCATCCTACAGCACTGTAAAAAATTGGTATAACGAATTTAATCGTGGTCGATGTTCGATCCAGGACGAATCCCGTGCAGGTCGTCCAAAATCTGTTGTTGTGCCAGAAAAGATCAATGCTGTGCGTGAACTGATAAAGCAAGATCGTCATGTGACATACCGCGAGATAGAGGCGTCTTTGGACATTAGTATGACTAGCATCAATAAAATATTGCATGAACATTTGAGCGTAAAAAAAAATTTGTTCGCGTTGGATCCCGCATAATCTGACAAACGCTCAAAAAAAGGCTCGTGTCGATTGGTGGAAGGAAATGTTGGAAAAATACATTTAAGGTACATCAAAGGCTTTGTATAACATCTACATAGGTGACGAATCATGGATCTATGCATATGAGCCGTAAACAAAACAGCAATCAACTGTATGGGTCTTCCAAGACGAGGCAAAAGCAACAAAAGTTGTTCGAGGAAGAAGCACATCGAAACAAATGATTGCCTGTTTCTTCGGCATTAACGGTCATGTGGCAACAGTGGCGTTAGAGCAACGCAGGACGGTCAATTCTGAATGGTACACGACCATTTGTTTGCCAGAAGTCATCGGAGAAATTCGAAAAAAGCAGAAGAACAGGCGAATCATTCTTCATCATGACATTGCGAGCTCTCACACATCGACTCAAACAAAGGCATTTCTGACGGAGCGAAAGATCGAACTGATGGGTCATCCACCGTACAGCCTTGATTTGGCACCCAATGACTTCTTCTTATTCCCACACATCAAAAATAAATTACGTGGACAATGATTTTCGACCCCCGATCAGCGGTTGATGCTTTCAAAACGCATGTTTTGGAGTTACCTCAATCGGACTGGAAAAAGTGCTTTGAAAATTGGTTCAAACGCATGCAAAAGTGTATTGATCATCATGGAGAATATTTTGAAAAACAATAAAACCAATTTCGATCCTACATATTTGTTTTTTCATTATTAGGCCAGAAATATAAATAGCAACCCTCGTATAATGATTGAATATGGATTCTCTGGAATAAGAATAAGGAGAGTAAAATGCACAGTTTAAGTCATGTCTGATTTATCAGATGCATTTTACACTGAAAGAGGGTTGAGATAAAGTGATGCACTTTGCATATTTTTAATTACTCTAGAAAAGCCATTAGAGATGCTAGGATTGCTTTTAATGGCATAAATTTTCAGACAATTATATAAATATTTGTATGTTAATGACATTGATATTATTGGCAGAAGTAAATGGGTGGTCGTAATAATCTCTTCTAAGTCTGTAGCCAGAGACATTGGATTAACTGTAAATGAAGGTAAAACAAAATTTATGGCTGTATGGGAAAGGAATTAAGTAGAGCTCCTAATTCTTTTCCACTACAGATAAAATTTTAAACTTTTGAGAGCATAGATCAGTTTACATATCTTGGTACAATCATTCAACTGATAATATTAAATTTGAAATTGACAATGTATTATTTAGAGCTAATAATGTTATAAAGTAAAAAATTTACTAAAGAATTGTTTCTTAAATTTTAAGAAAAATTAATCTACAACTCTTATCAGACCAGACTCTAACCAGATTATTATATTGTATAATAGTCAAGAGACTGGTTAACAAAAACAGATGAAAAAAAAAAGACTTGATTTTCAAGAAATATACTCAATTTTTATTTATCTGTCATTTTCTCTCATATGACAAAAAAATAAAGAATTTTGATTAGTCATTAAATTTATTAAAAAATAAAAGCAATCTAATATTGTTCATGTCATTAAATTTTATTGCATCAGATGGCTTGATCATTTATTTTTAGATGTGACCACTTTGACCTTGTTAAAAGAGTGACCTTTGAAAATATAGAAGATACTAGAAAAAGACAGGGATATTGCTTTAGATGATTGGATTCCATAGAAGCAGATCTTAAAACATTAAAAATTAACAAATGGTAAACCATAACACCTGATTTAATATATTAGTGAGAACTTGAGACTGGATTGAGCTATAGTGCAATTGAGAAGGAACATTTTTGTTCATAAAATTTTTTTTAAAGATTATTATATTAATTAAGGTTGCAGATAACCATATCTATGATTTAATCTTGTGATTAAGTGTTTTTTTTTTTTTTAACTAAGTAATAAATTTTTGTTATGAATCGAAACAAAAACTGACATGAAATAAATGAGAACTTGAAAAAAATAAACTTAAACCAGACACTAAATTTTAATATTTTATCATTTTAATTATGCAAATCTAAAATGTAATTAATACTTATATAATTACAAAAATTTAATTTTTTTACATATATTTAATATAATGCATTTATTATTTATTAATTACCAATAAACTTTTGTGTTCATCCTAAAATCACAGTGTAGCATTGTGTTAGATTAGAATTTTCATAATTGACAATTTTCTTCAGATAAAATCTCCTCATATCATAAAATTTGTAATAGTACAAGCTATTACAGAAATTTTATTAAATTTTAGAGCCTTCATCTGATTTTTATTGTGTTTAAAATAATATAAGAATTTATTAAATTTAAAAGAAAAAATTACTTTATCTTCTTTTGATATCTGTTTAGTGAATTTTTAAGTGTTAACAATTTCCAAGATTTAATACATACAAGTATTAAAGCATTTATAACATGAACTATATTTGTGTAGCAAATTGACTACTCAGGATTCTTTCTGATTTTTTTTTTTTTAATTCTTATTTCTAATGGCTGGCAGCAAGTAAAAGACAAAAATACAGATTAAAATAGAAAACACAAAGTGCAAAATAGTGAATCAGCTGCAGAAACATCATCTCACTTCTCAATCGGTTGCAAAGCCATCAACAAGTGATAAGAACAAATGTCTGCAAATGTTGAATATCCATTTTTTGGTGTAAATTGCATAGGAGACAATTGGATCGCGTTAGAGAATTTTCAACCAGTATAAATATTTGTACTGGTAGTCATATCCTGTTAAGAGTTTCAGTATAGTTACTGACTCAGCCTAAAGTGATACTAGTATAAAATTATGTTTCACAAATCACAATTTATCATTATTTCTAGATTACAAGCTTATCCAAAAAGCATCCATTCATTTTTTTAACATATAGCTGTACTGCATTAAATGAAACTTGTTTGCCTGATATTTGTATAATTGCAGACCCTTTCTTTACCATTTATCAGTGAGCTCATTTTTCTTAACCTCACAATATGCTAGCATCCACTAATACCATTTTTGTGTTCTGCAATTGCAAATCATTTATTAAAATGTGATATTCAAAGATTTCATGTAACTTACAACTCTTTATTAATGTTATTGCTTTAATATCCACTTTGGAATCTAACACGATAACTTATCCCTTAAATTTGCATCCACGTTATTAACGTTTGGCTAATGCTATGTGTATAGTCCTCACTTCTTCAAATACAGAAGCATATTTTCCAAGAGAAATATAAAGATTGCTAAAAATACACACACCAGCATTTAAATAGTTGTTTACTCTTAACCTAACTACTCTTAATTATATATATGCAGCTATTTATTTTTATAGTATTTAGAAAAAATAGTCTCAAGTGCTAGGAATCTGAAAATAACTTCATCAGTGTCCTTCTTTGAAATAGGCTGCAGCAAATTTAAACTATATTCAATGGTAAATATTCACATGAATCTAGTGGCAAATGAAGAGACTTGACTGCAATCAGTCTCATTTGCTGTTTCTGTTTCAAGGGTAAATTACACAAACCCCCTCTGTGTTTTGAGGGATCTGTGGTACTCTGGTTTCCATGCAATATTGGAGGGTGTTCTTAGCATTTTTTTCAAAAAGGAGTAGAGCTCTGTTCACCATATTTAATTTCATTGTTCTAAAATTAGTAAAATACAATGCATCCAATGGTGTTGATTTTGCCATTCCTGTTACAAGGTGGAGTGCTTGGTTATGTGAAGTTATTTAAAACATTTGATGCACCCAAAATCTTACAATAATTTTAGAAAAAACAAATGTCTTGTGCATAATTTCAAATATTTTATGTCTACAGATCCACTTTAATATGTTCAGATGTCTATAAAATTTTTTAAGTCCTCCCTACATGCATTTTCCAATTAAGCTTAGCATGGAAAGTAACCCCCATAGTCATATTCATCAATATAGGTAAGAATTTCCTGTTTAAATTTTATTTCAGGTTTAATTTTCTTGTGTGCAAGTAAAAATGTCTGAACTACTGTCTCACAAGCATTTATAGGAAAAATAATTATAGCACCCATTGAATAATATCTCATTAGCTTTATTCCGTTTCTTTTCAATATTCTTTAAGCTAATATAATTTTGGTTTCAGGATGTTGTCTTTTTATGGATCTTATGTTTATTTTTATTATATATTAATCAGTCTTGTGAATATAAGACCAAATCATCTGCAAAAAGAAGGCATTTAATGCACGACATAGATTTAACCTTCTGGATCTCTACTGTACACTATTTAATCATTGATATAAATATTAAATAGTGTACAGCTCACAAAATTGCACCTTGGGGAAATCCAGTATGGAGTAATTAATATTTAGACTGGTCAGTTTCATATCTTACATTACACAAACATTGATTAATGAAAGAGAGTCAACAGTTGAACATATTTTAGTGGATGTCAAACTTTTTTCATATTCTTTCCAAACCTAGTAATGCAGACTTGAAATTAACAAAAACTGCTGTTAAGCAGTTGCTTTGTGTGGTTCATTGCATCTTTTATATCTTGACATTATAATGCCACTTGTGTTAATTTGTTGATTAGTGTATTCTAAAACCTGCTTTCATCAGCAAGTAATCCCTCTCTCCAGGTGCCATTGTGAAATATATTAAATATCATTCTCTTATTTTAACCAAAAATCTTGTTAATGAAATTGGGCAGTATTTTTTCAAGTCATTTGGGTACTTTTTTTAAAATTGGGGCTACCCATGCTTTTTGTTATTTTGAAGCCCCCTGATTGCTCTCCAAAATTCATTAAATACTTTAAGAACTGTCTGTAGAGCATTGGGACTATGATGTTTCAAAAATTCTGCATGTATTCCATCCTCACCAAATGATTCTTTGTTCTTTAGACCAACATTTGAAATGTTAATGTAACCATGGAAAATTGAATCACAATATTTGAAGACAAAATCAAATGCAGGGATCAGAGTTGTCCTAATATTCCAGATTTTCTAAAAAAACGTCCTAAAATGTCTTTATTTTCCAAAATAAATCCTGAATTTTTTTCATTAAAATCCTTTAAAAGTTTTATTTTATTTAATAATTAATCAAGTTTATTATATTTTTGAGTAGTAAATTTTTCTTACTGTGTAATACATTTTCTCTTTCAACTGCTTTCTGTGCAATAAGAAATGGAAAACAATTTTTCTCTTTTTTAGTTCTCTTTCAAACTGGAAATAGGGTTGACAAATTTTTATCTCATTATCGGCCATGAATAAATAACTGACACAAAAATTTTGGTTTGGGCTTACAGGGAAATCTTTCACAATTCCATCATAGCAAATCTAAGACTGTCTGACAAAAATCAGATTGTATTATCACCATCTTTCAAAACTGTTTTGGGATATCAAAACTTGATATTTTGTTTTATTTTTTGAAAAAACTGCAACTAAACTAATGAAGAAACACATTTACATTTCATATTAATCTGACAAACAAAGAAGAAATAGAATTTGTTACTGTGAATCTCATATTTCAGTGCATGCTGAAGCCGATAACATTGTAAAACTTTTATTGAAGATAGTGGTTTAAATTTAGGAAAATTAATGCTGTTATCACAATGTGGATGTACCTAAAGTTAATTTAGCAGTTTTAAAACAAGTAAATAGTGAGTTGAATAAGCAAAATCTACCATTAGTAATCGATTTGGTCAAAATATTTGCAAAGATTGGAATGTTTTCATTATATATATAAGAGGTTGGTGATTATACTAAATATACTCTTTCTAGAGTTGTTAAAACATGTCTGTCATTGTTGAATGTAAATTGACATTCTTGAGATATTTTTCGACAAGAAATTCTGTTATGACAGAGTTTCTTAACTGGAATTTATAGTTCAATGTTTACATACTTGTCATGATGTCATTCGAATGTATGGCAATTGTGTTCAGAAATCTCATGCAGAATATGAATCATATATGGAAAAATTAGAAACAGCTGGGGAAGAAAAGAAAGAATGAAGACATACAGCTGTTTGTAAAACAAAAGTTTAAACAATCCCACCTATTAGAAAATATTAATGAACTTGAGAAAGAAAAGACAACTTTGCTTGAGAATCAGTGTGTAGCTCAAAAGATTTTGGATAATGCTACAAAGAAAATACCATGTGTTGTTGGTGATAATATTAGAATGTAAAATTCTGTTATATTGTAGTGTAACAAAAGTCTTTTACAAGGAGGATTAGTTACACTGTTTATTCGCCAAGAATATATAAGTGTTAAGGTTATCAGACTCATAGTTAGACTGATCTCACTAATAAATTTAGTGAACGTTTCACATTTAGCATCAATAATAATTTGAAGTGATTGGAAACTAAAATAAAATTTTAATTACAGTACTTGACTCATTTATGTATATTTATCTTTAATAGACAATTTAGTTATCTTTAAAATTACATTTACAGTTAAATTGGTTGATAATACTTCAGCATATTTTACTCTTTTTCTTTATAAGCTTGGTTATAGGTTGTGGATGCTGCAACTACTCATGTTTTCCAAAACAATGTCTCTCCAAATCTTAACCTTCAGGATACTTACGTCTTTTTCAGAGATAATTGGAGTTTTCCTCTGGCCTGAAATCCCATTTATTTTCTAAGTTACATTTACATCTTAAAAATGTTACTGGATTACTGATAAAATATGCAATTTTTTTATCAAGTAAGAAAATATCTGTTCATTTATTATACTTGTGCTAATTTTTTAATGAAATTTGTTTTTATTCATTAAAGATCAATATAAGCATATATGAATTAATATTTTTACTCCATAAAAACGTTATAATTTGTATCTTGATTGTACTTATATTAATTACTTTTAATTAGACTAGCATAGGATTCACTGTGCCAATTTTCTTAAGTTCTCTATTATAAAATATTATAGGACAGAATTAAATATTCCCACAAACTAAAAGTTCAAGAAAAATATTGTAGCTTTTTTTTCTAATCATCAATTTTTTTATTAGTAATATGGTGGGGGATAATCTAAGGATATTCAACACTCGTGACTTTCCAAAGATAGGATCCATGGCAAACATTTATTTTAAAACCTGTTGAAGTCTTTATTCTGTTAAATGACTTGTAAGCTACATAGTTGCCTCTTCTCAACAACTTAGTTGATGTATCTGAATAAAATAATTCAAGATCAGTTTTTCAATTAAATTTTTGATTTCTTATGTATACTTAAAAACTTGAATTGGCCTTCGTAGAAAAAAAGACTGTTAATAGTAGCTTAGTTAAATAAATCTAAACTTAATTTTTGTATTCATTTTTAGTTTAATCATAACATTATGTAGTAGAAAATGTAATTAATTTGCATCAGCAGTATTAACATATAATTCTAAAATTATAAATGATGAACTGTGGTAATTACCGAAATGAATATATTTCGTTAAAGTTCTGGCATTTAGATTTTTTCAAATATTTAGAAACGACATGTGTGAGAAAAAAATCATTGAATAATCAAGAAAGAATTTTCAGAAAAAATTCAGATTTTCCAAATTAATAAATCAAGGTTTTGTGTAATTATTTTATAAATATATCACATTAGTATTCCAAAATAAATGTTGACAGAATAGTATAAATTATTTTTAATTTGGCTTCAGTCTATATATTCTATACATTATATAATAAAACACAGAATATTCCTAACATTTAAAATTCAATTGAAATCTTTTAATTTTAAATTTGACAGCAGTTGAATTGAAAGTCTAATATTGCATACTTGGATCTACCTCATTGCATTCAATTCATTGTTATTCCCAATTCAGTATTAAAAAAATTAAATCTGACATTAAAATTTGTGTGATATAGCATAACATATAATAGAAATTTCCATTAATATTCTTGTATGTATATAAATGGAAATGAGAATCGGTGTTAGATTTCTTTAAAATACAATTCATGATCATAATTTTATACAAAAAAAAAAAAAATGCTACCAAATTTAATTCTAAATGTTTTTAAAAACAAACATTTTTTGAATGATATAGCGGGATATTTACTTAAAAATTAAAACACATGGTTTATAAGTAACAATGTAATTAATTTTTTCTTTTACTTTCAAGTGGAAATGATTTAGAAAACCTGTTGACTGTTTTGCAGTAAGTAACGTATTTCACTCCCTTTAACGTAAATAACTCAATATTTTCATCATGTTTTATTTTGGAATGCATTGATATAAATGTATTAATAAAACTTCGTTAATACCCTCATGCACTGTTTCATTTTTCATTATGGATACAACCCCCCAAAAAACTTAATGTACGACCACGTGGTAATCGTAAAATTTAAATTAAACCAAAAAATAGAATGTATAAAAATAAGGCGTAACTTACTTGGCATATCACAAGCTTTTGCTATTTCAATCCACTTTTTAGCAACGATATCTCTATTATAATAGTTTATAGACTTCTGATTCCAAACTTCTGGCCGTGCGTGGACTTCCCGAATCAACTGTTCTATGTCCATTATTTTCGATATTTTAAGTTTTAATCCTTAATACCTCACAATTTATCTGAAATAAACTACTTCACTGTCTAGAATGTACAAAAACACTAAAAATCCAAGAAGACGTGTATTCGAGCTATCATAAAGCAACAACCGGTTTTAGCCGGAAACGTTTCCGCTCCGTTCGGCACCGCTTTGGAAACTTCTGCCCCTACGTGAAGAGGGAAAAACGCCGTCAAATCCGTTCCGGTCTGCTTTCTCGTAATTTCCTAGCTAAGAAACCGAATGTGGCGTTTTTATTTCACTTTGACAAATCCTGTGTTTCGTTTCTCAAGAAATTATTGATTTTTATTTGCAGTGTTTTTTTTAATTTCTGATATTTTATGAAAATGATATAAATAATTAGGAATAAATTATCAATAAGAAAACGTAGTATTTCCTAGAGCTCAAATCTATAAAACAAAAGTTTACTAATTAGCATTATGGATTTTCTTTATTTCTATAAACTCTTTTAAGAATTTTAATGTTTTATTTTTTTTTATTGTGGTACATACTTAAATAATTTTTACAGGCATTCACTTAATGTATCTTATTTATGTATTCACAAAAAAATTCATAATACTTCCACATAATTTTTTTGTTATTCTGGGCTGTAATTAAAATTTTATAGCAAATCCAATTTTACACTTTCTAAAATAAAAAAAATAAGGGAAAACATTAATAAATTTTTTAGTAGAAAAATACATTACTCTTATTTCTCAATCTAACTTACAGTTAAAACTTAAAGATCCTGTTCGAAAATAATTGATGACTTTTATGTAGAACATCCCCTTAAAAGTGGATCACAAATTCTTTGTACAATTAACATTTTAATTATCTTTTACATTGACTTAGTTTATTTTTAAGTCCTTTTCAATAACTTTCACTTAAATGGTTTAAAAAGAAAAAAATTCCATAATATAAATAACAGTATATTTGAAAAATGTGTGAGCCATAATTATATCTCACTATACTTTTATAATTCAATTTTAACAGTATTAAACACAAAAATATTCATCAAAGTAAAATTGAAAATGTGGAACTTTTTGTGTTATTTTTCATTGTTATGACTTTTATATCTACAACCATTTGTAATCTTAAGAGAAATTAATCATGTCATTATACTTAAAAAAATGTCTTGTAAGAATACCTTAAAGCATAAGAATTGAGATCTGATATTGATTGTTCAGATATTTATTTCATCACTCCTGTTATAGATTTTGAGATACCTCACAATTTATATAAACGTTAACTGCCCAAAAGTAAAAAAAAATTGTCATTAATTTAAGCCATTAAACATAAGAACTTAAGATTGTACATTCTTTTCATCATATTTCTGTTAAAATTATTGAAATGTCTCACAATTCCTATGATTGCTAATTTCACACATTTTTAGTCAAAAATATCATTTACAGCCATTTCTTTTTAATTTCGATCATTTCTTTAAAATTTCGATTTTTTTTTTTTTTTTTTTTTTTTGAAAATTGAAAACAGTAATCAAATGTTTAAGACAATGTTATTGTACACAAATATGACAGACTAAAAGACAGTGTAAAATTTTGGAGATTTTAATGCAAAATTAAAACTATTATTTTTTAAGTGACAGCAATTTCCTTTACAAATTTCATGAGAGTGTATATATATATATATATTGACTTTTACTATATTTAATGGTCCTTTTCCCATCTCACAGCAAAAATTTATTAATGTGTCTATCGCAAGAAAAAAAAATTCACCTCAATATTTCCTCTATAATTAACTTTCATCTGTGCATCTCGTTGAATATTTATGGTAAAGTTATCAAGAAACTATTGTTTATAATAAATTCTTCAGCTACACATTTAAAATGATTTTAGTTAAAAAAAAGTTTTTTCACGTGCTTAAATATTAATTTTAGATACATCATCAGTTAAAATATTTCTTATTTTAAGCCTATTACTATAAAACTCATGAATTAAGGTTCAACTTGTTTATTTTTAAATATTCTTATATATTTGTGTGGTTTCATTTCTACTAATGTATTTTGTACTTTAGATTATAGAACAATTTATTTAAATTAAGAATAATAAAACAAAATTGATGACACAAATTAAAAAAATTATTACTTACATAAAGATTCAGACTAAATGATTTCTCTCTTTATCATCATTACAATTTAGTAAAAAGAATTTATAAAAGTTTATATTGTTTATTTCCAATTTTTTTTAATTATTCAATGATTCATGTCCATATTCCAGACTTATCTATTTATTCATGTTAAACATGAATAATGATGATTACTATACAATATTATGATAAATCTTTAGGTTATATTTGTTTCAGAGTAATATTTCCTTTCTGTATGTTCTATGACATGTATTTGACTATGTATTTAATATATTAAGTTGCAAATTTTTTTCAGTATATTGTAATTGACTAAGTTCATTTATTCAATCTCCCAAAAATTACTTTTATATTTTAAATTATTTCCTTTCATTTGGTAAAATTATGTACTTTTCATTATTTTAGGTTGTTTTTTTTATAATTAGTAAGTTAAAAAAAATAATAACTAATATTTTATATGACATCAGCAGCAACATTAAAACAGGAATTTTTAATTATTACAATGTTAATATCTCCTACATTTCAAAAGTAGTTTTTGGACAGATTTAGCCACACAGTTTTTACAGTTAAATTATTATTCACAAAATATTGCAACTTTTGCCTACAGAAATGTTCAGCAGGCAGATTTTCTATTAATGAAAATCAACTGTTTCCCATAAATGCTTGTTGAAAATATGTATTGCTATTTGAAATGAAAGTATTGTTTGTGATTGTAAGTTAAAAATACATTATCTGTCATTAAATGAGAACAAATCTACATATGATATGTCTTTGAAGTTACTACTCTTTTAAAATAAAACTTAATCAGTTAACTTTAAATGCTTTACAGAATGAAAAGATTTCTGTATTTTATTAATATTACTCAATTTATTATTTATCACAGTGAAATGTTCCACAACACAGAATACTGTTGTTGATATATTTCCGTTAACCTTATGTAATTCTAAACATATTACTAACATATAAGTTACATTTTATTCAATGTTTTATAGAACTTTTAATTTTATTGCAATTATTAATTTGAAAAATATATTATTAGTTGAAAAATAAGTTTTATCCAATGCAGTGATTACTTGAACTTTGGTTCTTCCAACAAATATCAATCTTATTGCCAGCATGAAATTGGAGTGCATAGATAAATATAGTTTAAGGAACTAAGTTTTTTATTATAACAAAATATTATTTACAATACAGTCCTATTCCTAGGAATTTTTATTTATTTTTATATATTATGTCTGTGATTATATTGTATAGTATATCTTTTGCAAACCATTGTTTTGTATACAAGCGCATTATTTATGTATTTAATGCATAAATTTAATCAGGAGTAGACTAATTTTACTGATATTTTTTTTAATTCTACTTTATCTATATGTACTTTTAATATGTTTTTCTCTTTTGCATTATGTTTCTGCTTCCCAAAGCCACTAAACATAGCTAACTGCTTTGTAATTTTTAATTGCAATCAAGCAATGAGGTTGACTCATGAGCTTTGTCACCAAAGTCTGTACATCTATACTACCTCATTAGAACGATATTAGGTCTGGTATAAACAATATACATTCTCTCAAAAAACATTTTTGTATAGGTCAGGCATCAAAATTACATATTTGAAAATCAAAGACGATGATACCTTTTAAAGTTCTTTGTTATGCATAATTTTTATGGAATTCTTTGAGATAGCTCTGAAGCATATTGTTGCTGAGTTTCACTCTGGTTGATTCTAACAGATGTATCTAAGATGATATATATGATAATTTTTAAGGTTTTAAATAACATAATCATGCAAGTTCATTGGTAATCATATTAAAAAAATAATAATGTAGATTTTCATTTGTTGTAGAACTAAATATTTTACATAATATCTCTCTTAGAAATCATTAATTATATTTCTATGAATAGATGAAATTATAATTTTTTCAAAGTAAAATTTTTTAAACTATAACAGAAAGAAATAAACTGAATAGTAATGATATGCTTGCTGCATATCTGATCCTCATTCTGATATATGAAGTTGTTAGCAAATTAGAATTTGCTAACAACTTCATTATAAACATTAATTATAACATTAATAATAGATTATTAATTTTTAAGCGGATTTTAAATGTAAAAATAACTAAACATATTTTTTTTTTTTATCAAACATGCCTTTAACAATAATCTTATCATGAAATTTATTTATAACACTATATAACAAATAAATAAATAAATGTTTAGATTGTACTTACCTAACACATTCAAATGTATGATTTTAAACTTAATGCACCCAATTGTCAGTTAATTAAAACATTCATATTTTTTTATTTGTTTCATTCACATTATTTGTAAGTTGTGTTTTGCATACAAAAAGTATGTGCAGTGAAAAAAATGTAGTGAAAAAGAATAAGTATGCAGTTAAAGCTTCCCTGTTTTTTAAAAAGTAAAAATTGTGAACATACATGATCCCTTAAATGAGCTTTGAAAATCAATACAATTACAAATATGCTGCGCTTCATTTTCTTGTCTAAATTATAATGATGTAAAACTCTTATGAACATATTTACTTTTGTTTTAGAAAACTCAACAATAAACTTGACTTAAAGATCAAAACCTGATACAATAGTAGATATTTTCATCAATAGCTACAAATGAAGGGGAAAAGGATTGAAATACCAAAATAAAGTAAAATACTGTTCTAATGCAAGAGGAATTCATCAATAAATTGAAATAAAAATTAAACATTAACATTTTAATGGATAAAAGATTGTTTTTGTCCTTTAAATATATACATAATTTACATTACTGAGTCTTTAAAAATGAGAAACTTTTCATGTATAAAATTACTAAGAATAAAATTGGTTGATTGTTACATCACATGAAAAACATTAATTTTACAATATTTCAACAATTTCTTTTATCCCTCCTATTTACCTAACAAAGACCTTCACAATAAAAATAATAAACTTTTTACACTTTTATTTCAGGACACAGAAATATGAAAACTAAATGTTTAAAATCAAAAATGTCCATATATATATATAGAAACCATAGAAGATTTTAATTGTGTCAAACTGTGATGGTCAAAAAATATGATTGAATAAATATTTAATAGGAAATATATAATACTGTAGGTTTTTTCCTGTACTTTTTCCATCTAATACAGAATTAGTTCTTTAAAAAATAAAATCCTGACCAAGTATTAAATAATTGTATGACATCAGAAAGATTTGTTTATTACAAATTCAAAAATGTGTATTTATTTAAAATTATATAAATTCAGAAAACTTTGAGAGGATATCATGAGAAAATTGTGGACACATTCAAATATTCAATATAAAACAGTTAAGATCAAATACATAATTAACAAATTAATAATGGAAAATCAAATATAAATAAGGACAAAGAACATTTTTTTTATTAAAAGTAAACAAAAACTACCAAAAAAAAAAAAAAGGATTACAAATTAAATCCTCTTGCCATGAGATTTGCTTTTGGTATAATCCTATTGACATTCTGAATAAGATTATATTTTTGTTTCACACACATATATATCTATATATATAAGTTTCTTTTTATCTACTTTAAAACAACGACCAGACTGAATTCTTTTAGAGGATTTTGTAATGTCTAACATACACCTCTGGATATTCCTGTTCATTGAACGCTAATCCTTGTACTTCTTAAAAATCCCATAGTCTTTTTTAAAAATCATTTTGAGATTTTATTTTCTATAAAATATTTAAAAGATTGATAGCAAAATTCCTTGATTATACCCAATCAACTAAATGAGTAATTCTATTGAACTTTGTTTTATTGACCTGATGCCATTTCAATACTTTGAGAATCACCAAGTAAAGACTTAAAGTATTGTTTTGCAATTCATTAACATTTTTTTGTCACAAAAAGATACACATTTCCAAATTCTTATTAAAAATTGGTAAAAAAATTAACCTAGATAGATATTTTTTCCAATAGTTAATATTGCCAAGGAATACTTGTGGAATAATCGGAAGTAAATTGGATAAAAATAGTTTATTCTTCAATAAAAAAAAAATGGTACTTACTAACAGCACAAATTCTCATGCAAAAGTGCAGTACCTATGTCAGCATTAACTATAACATAAATCTTTATTTTTACTTTTTATATAACAAAAATATTAGGTTTTTTAATTTAATCACAACCAGATATATCACTGTTTAGTTATGTTTTCATACATAAATTTTTCTATCGTTTGAATATGTACATTTCAATATTTTTTCACTATATACCTTTTCTATTTATTAATATAAAACTCACAAAGTGCAATAACATTAAATGGTTTGGTTCTATTCTAAACAACATCTTTTAGAGTATGGTTGCTTTTGCAAAAATGTTTATTTTGCAGGGTTATCCATGGCTTATGCTCTAATGGCATCTATTCAAGTGTCTTTTTTAAAATAAAATAAAATATCGGCAAAAATGATGGATACTTAAAAAATTTTCATTAATATTTTCACAACCTGTGGCAAGCATATCTTCATTTCCATACGTCACCTAAAAATAAATATCCATGAGAAATCACATTTTTGGTTAAATACAAATGTTATGATATTTTTATGTAAAATAAAAGACTTGTTAAATAAAATTTCCAAATATTTTAATTAAAACATAATTAGGAATAACTTTTTGCATTACATTGGTACATTGAGATTCTGATATTTGTAGTTCTATATTTTTAACTTATGTGAAAATTCCTCACAGGAAACTTTTTTTAAAGATTTTCTGTACTTTTTGATAAAACTCAAAACACTTTTGTAAATGAAAAATATATTTCAATTTTTTTTATTTACAAATAAAAAATCTTACTTTTTATCTGTTTTAAGAAAAAAAAAAAGGCGGAAACATATAATGTCAATAATTTTCATTTCTTACATAACTGCTCATCACAAATGTAAAATTTTAAGTTGTGGCTTAGTGGCATGACAGATGTGTTTTATACTATTGTAGTTGGAAATGCATTAATCTCAGTGGGAAAAAAATCATTCTAAATAAAATGTGTGAAACAGTTAAATTTCCATGATAATGATAATAATCTGTCATCAATTATGGACAGAAAAATAATAATAATGGCTTTACTGTCGTGTATTGTGCAGAATTGAACGAATTTTACTTTCATTATTGAGAAAGATACAGATATTTACTATCAAAGATTATTGACGATTTGTATAACATTCCCCTACATTTTTGTTATATTTAATTTTTAACTGAGAAATTCTTTTAGCATAGTTTATTATTTTTATGTGAAATTCAATTATTTTAAAATATACTGTTGAATAAATATGGTTATTTTATTGCAATTAATTTCTTAACTGTGCAAATGGTACTATTTCATCATATTATCAATCATCAAAGTAATTGCTAAGCAGTTTTATTCAGAAATAATAACTTTGCAGTTTAAATATGTGTTTAGTCAACAGATGATAATTATTCAGTTTAGAAAATATAAATAAAATTTTTGCAATATATTTAGTAGTTTCTAAAAATGTAAACCTTTTTAAACAATGCAATATTTGCAAGTACTTACAAAAGTAATTTTTTTTCTTTCCCAACGACGATGTGGGTGTAATGGAATTATACTGTGCAAATTAATCATCCTTTTATATTTTACTTTGAAGTTCTATTATTTTATTTTTATGGGAATTGTAAAAATTAAACTTTTTATCATTAAATTTTTTGTTGCTTTATTAACCTTATGTGTTCAAATATTTGTTATAATTATTGTTTTTTTCTATGAATGTATTTTACTGAAATTGATATTTTTACACCATGAAATCAATAAATATTCTTTCCCTAGAAAGAGGTTTCATGTGACCAATAATAATTGTATTATTTTCTTAAATATGAATATAGCATTTTTTAATTAAAACTTTAAATTTCTAAATAAAATTCCAAAAATAATTTTAAAAAAAACTGAAACAATAGATCAATTGCATAATTTTTTAAATTTCACAAAAGATCTTTTTGTTTACCTTTGAAAAAAAAAAAGCAATAAAGAATAATGCAAACATAATTAATATTTTTTCATTTTTTATGTGAATTATAAACCAAAAATCCAATTTTACAGAGTTACTTTTTAAAATCAATTAGTAACTTTTATAAAATAGGCCATTTAGTTAATTGGGATAGTGTTCAATGCATAAGAAAAGTTAAATTATAAACACTGCTTATATTAGCAATTTCATCCAGTATTGATTCCATATAGTTTTGCTGCTAACACTGAAATAAACAGAAAATAATTAATTAAATTTATGATGAATGCATGATTAATATGATGAAAAATAAACGAATTAGCAATTTAATTCAGTATTGATTCATAAAGAATATTGATCGATAATATGATGGTGAATAAATGATAAATTTATGATGAAATATGTTAATAAATTAGCAGCAATACTATATTGAATCATTCAGTATTGATTCCATATAGTATTGTTGCTAACATTGAATTACTAACAGAAAATAATTATTCAATTAAATAACATAAATTATTATAATATCATAAAAAGGTAATAATTTTGCAATTTAGCTAACTTAATATTAAGTAAAATTAGTAACATCAATTCAATGCAAATAAAATAAAATGAGAATACATCCATATATTAAATTATCACCAAAACATATGAAATAAAAACATAGTACAAATGAAAAATGTAATAAATATTTTCTTTATCCTAATTGAAGATATTTGAAATAGTTTCAAAATTTGTTATAAATTGTGGGAGTTGTTATAAAAATGTGGTATAGTTACATAAATTAAATAAATGCAACTTAATATCTTTACTTTTCATTTGTGAAAACAAGTTACAAAATTTCACCACAACACCAATTAGTTGGTTTTTGCATTTAAGTTTTCTCAATAACATGAATATATGCAGCATTATAGGTCTACACAATTCTATCTGCCACTTTAACCAAATAAATTATAGAGTGTATCATTTCTTATTGGTAAAATGGCTCTAATGTGCAGTGTCAAGGGTTGAATCCATTATGATTTAATGCTTTCTGATAGTGATTAGTTGGCTAGGCTTTTCATGTGGACCAAAAGTATCAAATAGTCACCAATCACCCAATTTTTTATCAGAAAACAGTTTTCAGCTTCAATGTAGATATGGGTAACCTATGGTTTGACAAAAAATTTGATGTTAATAATCAATGGTAAAATTTAATTTATGGTAACCATGGTATTTTCAGCAGTTTAACATAATTTTAGGATTGCCATTTGTTATTACAACTTGTCATTAAAAAATGAAAATAAATAAATAAAATATAAAAAATCAAAGAACCAAGGGGTACCTGTTAGTAAACTTTTACCCAGTTTTCTAAGATGAAATTCATCTGATATCTGCGATAATAAAGTAGATTATTTTTTGAATCATATATTTGTTTGGCAGGTCTGAAAAAATGCCATCTACAATATTTAAACTCATTTCATCCAATGCAATAACAAGCATGTAATACATAGTTGCATCTTGAATGATTTTCAAATTAATGAATTGTACCTCTACTGTAGAAACACACAGTTAAGGTCAGTTTTGCCAAAATATAGGTGGCTTAACTTAAATTGTACCAATGTACACATTTTGATTTTAAATTATACTTGTCATTATGAAATTTTAATGAATACACCCATAAAACATTTAAGTATCGAAGTTAAGATTTATCAAACAAATGAAATAAAGTTTTTCTACATATGCTTTGAGGCTTTTACTCATAAAATGATTGTATCAGGGTAACCAGTTATTGAACTTAATATATCAAGCTTGCATCCCATTCTAAGAAAATAATTTATTTACATATGCACAAGATATGATATATTTGCATAACTAAGTATGAAACAAATTCACAATGACTTTCAAAGCCTGTAATAATTTTAAAAACATAAATATAACTGATCTATCCTTATGTTGTTAGAGGAAACCATAGCCATTGTTACATTTCAAAAGTATACTATAAATGCCGTTCACTTTAAAAATATATATATAGTTGCATTGTATAAAATAATATTAACAAAGTAAATATAAAATGATTAATTAGTTAAAAAGAATCTTTTTTCCCTATTGAAATAACTTTAATTTTTTTTATTTATAAAAAACCCTAAACTATGGCACATCTAAAAATATAAAATATTTCAGTTTAGGAGTTTATCAATATAGCTTATTAAATAGTTCACACCTTTAAAACAAATAAGCTTATGAATATTTTTTTATAACTGCATAGTGAGTTTCTGCAAACACACACACACAAAGAGAATAATTTGTATGAAAATTATATTAATAAAGATTTTTAACAATGGCATATGTTCTTTAAATGAAGAAGTAAAAAAATATTCTCATAATTGCATACTTAAAAAAATAATTTTCTTTCATTTACATAGGTGCCAACATATCTAAAACATTAATATAGAAATATAAGAATAAAAATATAAATAATCTGAAAAAGTTTTTTTTTTTGGCAGTAATGATTGTTGACCCTGGCAGTGAATGATTGTTGGAATTAAATTTTTAATATTTTAAATCTACCAAATCAGAAAAAATAAAAACTGTTAAGACTTGCAAATTTAGAAGGAATGGGAATCATTGCCTATCATTCATGACAGCTATATTTTTAGATTGATGTTTAATATGTGTGTTTGTTAATTTATTTTTCATTTAATTTTTTAAACAAAGTTTTACACACAAATTAAGGGATTCCAAGCACCCATAAATATTTATGAACCAAAAACTCTTGATTCAGCTGTAAAATCGGTGAATCTCGTATAATATATGTAAACATGGATTCAATACTGTGTGTGTGGTTGTGAGTAGATTATTTAGAAGATATCTGTTTATAAAACATCAATTTGAAAAAAAAAATATTGTTTAGAGAAATAATTGAAATTTAAGAACGCAACATTATTACTTTTAAGCATTTGAGATTATAAATTTTTAGTTATGGAAATTAGTCTAAAAAACAGAAAGGTGGTATTCACGAGCTTAAATTAAATTTCTAAAGCATAATCATTTGCATAGATTGTATTTTCTTTGTATATTATGCGTTACTTATTTCAATAGTACTTTAATAATGTGAAACATATCTTACAATATTGTATTTAACAGATATATAGTAGACTGAAGAAGTGCCTGTCTTATAAACTAAATAAGAACAATCAACATAGCTTACTCAGATTGAAAAAGGCCAATATTTTAAGAAATTTCTAATGGATATTAAATCTGACCACAAAAATCAATTCATGTCCAATGCAGAGACATTGATCAGAAAACTACCAAACATTTATTAACAAAAAAGTCTCCAGCATATATAAAACATTATTTAAGAAGAAACTTTAAAATATAAAATTAGCAAATAAAGTGTTTTTACATACAAAACTTATTCTATTTAATTTACGATTAATAAGATAAAAAATTAAAGCTATTAGTCAATAATTATACAGACAAGAAATAGTTAGCAGGAAATAATAGACTAGCAAAATACACTGACTAATACAATTACAACAAATAATATTAATTCAGCTTACTAGCAGATCTGTATTGCCATTTAATTATTCCACCCTCTGTTAAAAAATGGTAGCATAATCTTTCCAGTGCCACTTTAGCACAAAAGGAATGGTTACTTCCACTAAAACTTGGTAAGTTAAGAATACCAATATCAGATCTAGAAATAACAAGAAACTATAAGATTGTGTAAGCAATTTTTTTTAAACAAATTATAACTATTAATAATTTCTTTATGGATGAAGAAAAGAGGGTATTTATATGTTATCCCTGATGTTTTTATGGCGACGAAACCGAAATCTGTGTTTTAAACGAATTTCACCGTTGGTATGGCAACGAAAAAAAAAAACAATGATTTTTTTTACCAATTGTATAACAAAAAATACATTAGAATATGGAGAAAAAATACCATATTTTTTCCATATTCTAATGTATGTTTTGACACAAGGGGTGTATTTATGATGAAATAGCCAGGGTTACCACGCTTGGCGCGTCTATTGCCCATTTGGCAAGAAAGGGGTACTCATACCACAGATTACACGTGTAGGGAACATGTTGACATGGATGGCGAGCATCTTTGGAAATGTTCTGCCCACCAGGAAGCCCGCACTTCTTCACATTTCAAGACGCTCTCCACTCCTGAAAATACTTCTTTTCTTTATTGGACTGCAAGACTTATTATGCTTGAAAATGCCAACATAAGGACTTAATTTAAAAACAAAATAAAACCACAGATTAACCCTCGTTTTAAATTAGACCGGGGAATAAGCAGTACCTTCTAATACCATAGGGTTGCTAAAATTAAGTCTGAACATAGTATAATACTAGCGTCTAGAGAAAGAAAACGTTGAGGTATTAATAAACAGACGCATGCGCAGTTAGGTAAAACGTTCAGACATTTTGCGCATGTCCTGGGGTTTACGGAGTTCAGCGCCATTATTTGTGTTTATACTTTTGACTTGATATCAGTTGTTAATTCTTGCTGAAAATGTCTTCCGTATGACCAAAAAAAAAAAAAAAAAAAAAAAAAAGACCATTTTCAGAGCCAGAAATTGATTTTGAAAGTACTCTAAGTACTTTTTCTGATGAAGAATCATGCGATATTGGAATAGAATCAAATTTTCATTTAGAAAACAATGAGATAGACACCACTTGCTTAGCAAGTATATCCAAAACTATTGATGGAATATTCCAAAATATTTCTAGAGACAGTAATATTGAAGCTAAATCTGACTCAAATATATTATTTACGAAGCCTGTAATATTAGTTTCAAAATGAAGAAATATTTAAAAGAACACATGAAAAAGAAACACAATCAGCTTGTGTATGAAAAATCTTTGCCTAAATGTCCAAAATGCAAAGCTAATATACCTAAAAGATCTATAGAAGAACATTTGAAAGATCATAATATTGACTTAACTGAAGAATTTTTAAATTCAAATCAACTGAAGAATTTGAATTGTGGAAGACAAACATAGAAAAGTCTACAAAAACAAGATTTCGCCATTTATGGTCTCATAATTCTGCTGATAAAAAAACTGTGAACTCTGCCATCGTTCAGTTTACTTCATCATTATTAGCATAAATTTATCATTTCAATCAAAATCAGCATTAGCATTAATTTTATATCATACAGGAGAAAAATTAACATAATATAACTTTAAAATTGTTAGTTTCTATTTTGAGTTTATTAATTTTTTTTAACTTTATTATAAATACAACTTTTAATGTTCGAAAATTTAATATCACTTAATTTCTGTCTGTCTATAAATTATTGTTTTTTGAAATTTGTTAAATAAAATGAAAATTAATGTAATTATTTTCTGTGTTTATTCATACAAGATATATAATCATTGTTTGATTTGTTTTCATACCCAAAAATAAGCATATTTATAGCTTTAAATTTGGTAAGTAACTTCATTTAAATTATATAAGATTATAAAAAAAATTATAAATATATGTTTGAAGTTTATATATATATTGTAAAATATAATACACAAAGAAAGGTTATATAGTAAAAATGAATAATTTGGTTCCATAAAATATCAGTGGAACTAAAATGTAATAAAATTCTTACTTTAACAAATATGGAAAATATGTAATCTTTAATTATTCAGCAATGATTTTAAGCAAGTTTTTTTTTTTTTTTAATTTAATGAAAGTTGTTGTGATGAAAGATTACTCACTCAGTGCCTGCTGTTATTTAAAAAAAAAAGTTTTTTTTCTCATCAAAGTTTAAAATATTGAGCCTGATAAGGAAGAATAACTTTAAATTGTTATTAAAAGTAATATAAATTCAGTTGAGTGATTTTTCTTCAAAAGCAAAACTGTAAATTATTTAAGTAAGATCTGTATTTAGAATGTGATATAATTTATTTATTCTGATCACAAAATATCAGATTTTTCAAAACACTATTGAATTCGTTTGAAAGACTATTTAACCCCTTAACCGGCTATCCCGAGGTAACTCGGGCAAACAATTCTGTGCGTTTTCCGGCTAATTCGAGCCCCTTGGTAGGGGCAACTGGCTTCACTGCAATGCTTCAAATTCAACCCCCAGAATTGACGGATTACCGTGAAATCGTAGTTGGGGAACTTATTTACTGAACGGTCACGGTTGATTTAACTAATGCCAACGAAAACCGAAAGTGTTTCAAGGAAGGAACAGCTATTTACGCGTTTTACTTTTCTATATTTATTCGCATTTAGTTTTAGTAATTAAAGGCTATCTAAAAATTGAGATTTATTAGCAATCCATATAATACTAATTTTAACTTTTTTTTATCAAGTTTTTAAATTATTAATATTTTTTAGTTTTGTACAAAAATATGTGACTTGGCGACAAGGTTAAAATATATGAAATTTTTTTACTTAATTTGTTCAAAAATATGAAATTTTAAAATGTTAAAAATTTTGTTTAAAATTAGAAGGGATAAAATAAGTAATAAATTAGATGCTAATTTTTTTTAATTTTTGAATGAATTTAGTATTTTAAACAATTCTGTAATGATTTTTCGTACAAAACATACAATGTAATTTTAATAAAATGCAACTATAAGAAGTCCTTTCACATTTTAGAGTTACATTTTATTGAAATTAGATTACATATTTTGTTTTGCAAATAATTAATCTTTGTAATCTCACATGGTATTTTTTAACTTCCCAATGTACCCAATTTTAATTTATAAATTGAATAACATGTTACTAATTATCTCATTTTAAATGCTTATATTATTTATAAAAAGAGTGTCAAAAATCGGAACTGCTTAACTGTCGACTGGGTACCGACCCCAGAAAGATCACCGAATTCACACTCCGTGTCGGAAGAAATATCTTTATAATAAAATTAAAATTCTTTTTCACTGCTTGAATGTGATATAATATTCGTAAGCTGGTTGTATTTTCACATAAACAATTAGCTCCTAGAATAACTTCTGAGAGTGGTACAGCACTAATATATATTTTTGTGTGAGTGTGTGTATATATATATATATAGATGCCAACAAGAATAGGGAAGTGATAGTATGGCATTTCAATAATTTGTTCTGGCCAACTGAAGGCGATTTATTCATACGCTCACCAAGAATACATCATGAAACAGATGTTTCCAAGATAATTTGATTGGAAATGTGCATACACTACACCAGTTCTTCATTTGATTTAAATTTACATTTAACGGTTTCCCACGGAATTTGAAAAAATTCCCAAGTTCCACTAATAAGGCATTTGTTAATCCTGTTGTCAAATTGATATAATCAGAAACACCAATCTATCATTCTATTATTCTACTTGTAAGCAATTTAAAATTACCAATCTATTATTCTACTTGTAAACAATTTAAAATTAACTACATGTGCATTAATTTTCTGTTTATTCGAGAATTTGACTAAACATGTTTTGAAATTTTTCATATTGTTGATAGCTTCGCACTACTCAAATTTTCAGTATACATATTTCAAACATTGTTTAAAATACTAAGATCAAGGTAATTAAAAAAATGTAGGAATAAATCCTCTTACATAACTATTTTCGAATTTTAGAATGAGACTTATGTTACTCTTAATTCCACATAAAATTATATTATTTTGTTACGATTAAAAGCTAAAAACTTTACAAGGAAGCTTTTAGTTTTAGCAAAAAATTTTTTATTTTGATAAAAACTTTCACTCAAATTACATTTTGATATAGGACTGGCAAATGATAATAAAATGCATCAAGAAGAGCTAAGTTCAGAAAAATTACTAAAAATTTTCCCTTAAATATTTAAGAAATGTTCTGTTTCATTATAATATGATTTCACAACAG
The DNA here is from genome assembly GCA_030067965.1 of Latrodectus elegans. Lineage (NCBI taxonomy): Eukaryota > Metazoa > Arthropoda > Arachnida > Araneae > Theridiidae > Latrodectus > Latrodectus elegans. The sequence continues at coordinate 92,767,663 of CM057811.1, forward strand.
ACAAATTATCAAATTTAAATATTTACAAAATGTTTGACTTTAGTAATCACAAAAATTTTTCCGTAAAACGAAAACAGCGGAGAACATGTTAAATTATTTAATGTCTTTATTGTGCGTTTTCAAATTATTTCAATAATTTTTTTTTTTTTTGTAAATTTAAGGATATTTTAAATTAATGATTTGTAAGTATAATTTTAAATAATTAAATTAAAGTTACTTACCAATTCCGGAAAATATGAAATTTCCTTTATCATGGAAAAGAAATATTTTCATTTACTAATTTAGTGATTACATTTTAAGTATTAAGCTTTTTTCCTCATATACTTCAATATCTAACAGCTTTGCACTAAAGATTATGCTTTCACCTTCTTGAAATAGAATATTTCAAATAAGCACTATGTTATGGCTTTTTTTTCTTTAGCATATATTTTCGAAAATAAAGTTCAATGACTTAATTCTAATATTTAAGCTAAATAATTTGATCTTCAATTAGATGTTTCTAACATGAAGTAAATTTTATTTTTGTGTTAAATTAATGTAATATGATATGTATTTTTAACAGAAACTTTATGCACAATTAATACTTTCAAACTAGATAAAGTATTCATTTCTGGTTAGTGAATTCATGTTTACAAAAATTAATTTTGTGAATATTTACTTCTTTAATGAAAAGTATTTAAGTATATTTGATTGACTAAATCAAAAGTAGCTAAATATTTTCATTTATAACGATCAAAAGCAGAATGAAGTTAAATCATTATTGTACTAAAAAGTACTTTCAAAAAAGATCTTTCTCTAAATTTATAGCTTATAATGATTCGCAAGTCAAAGAAGTTATAATTCTGTGAAGGCAAAAAATATTTAATCTAGAGCTAATTTCAATATGGGAAAAAATGCGATGTTGACAAGTTCTATATATTAAATATTCACTAATTTAGAATACTATTGTAATCAATAATGTTAAAGTGTCCTTGTTTTTATTTTTTTGATATTTTTCTCCTTTTGAAAAACGAATATTCATACGAAATACGCATTAGTATTTGTGTAAAACAATTTAAGAAATATTAAAAGATATATAATAACATTACGGGTTCTTGTAAGGAGTGATATTTTTTACATAATTAGAAACGGAAATCTATCAGTGAGAGAAATTTAATATAAAAAATTTGCTTTCAATATTTTCTTTTGTCAGTAGCTTAAACTATGTACTATAAAATCTATTGTTAGGTAATTAAGTTCGCTTTTTATTTCTTTAAATTATTAAAAACAAACAACAGCTAAATTCTTCAATCTGTATGTATTAAATCAACAGAAACGTTTCTTTTATTGATATTGAAAACCATTTGATGATTTTAAAAATATATTATTGATTTTGAAATGTATCTTCAAGGATTACCAATTACAAATAAACAGCAAATTAACTAATTATTACAGCTAATTAAAATCAAAACATTTTTAACTATCTGGGAAATAAAAAACATTTTTCTGACTTTTAATAAAAAGTAATTATTTGAGTAATTAAGTAATTATATATACATAATATAATGACATTTAAAAATTATAAAACGATATTCATTGTGATGGTTATCTTATATATTTTTAATTGTTTAAGATTTTTTTTTAAATACGAAAACTGTTTGGAAATAAATTTCCTGATAATAATTTACAAAATAATTAAATAAAAATTCATATCTAGTGTAATAAATAATTATAATAAGATTTTGAAGAAATTTTCGAGCAGAACATTCACACAAAGCAAACTGTGAGCTTTTGTGGGTTTCTATAGCTGACAGCGATTGATGGGCTTCCCCGCTGTAAGTCATTAGAATGTGATTATTGTGAGGTGGTCCAGGGTACAACGGAAATACGTCCCATCAAGAATTAGATACTTTTGTATTCTTGACAGGTGCTAAAGGGGGAAAAACTTGTATTGCAGTGAAAGCCAAAACTATGTTGCCACCGCGAAGCAAAAATGATGCACTTTCTTCACAGCACCCCAGACGGTTAAGGGGTTGATATCAACTTAATAATATATATTACATATATATAATGACTACTTAAGCAACTTAAGCACAGGTGTCATATAATCCATGGTTACAAATTCTGAGTTTTTTTGGCGACGACGAAATGTTGCCAAGATGACGTCATTGTGACGTAATACGTCTGGAATATGTTGTAATTGTGACGTAATAAAATCGTTTTTGAAAAACTTTACTTATCTAAATATTAAATTTAAACCTGATAAATAAAGAGCGTGAATATATATTATCGAAATAATAAGATTTAAAAATAAAGAAACATTAGAACAGAAAATGAAACATTAGAAAATACAAATATTTTCTTATTCGTTTTCGAAATTACTTCAGAAATAAATGCGAATAAGGAAAATATGGTAACTTCGAAAAAGTAAAAATCAGTTTTAAGAAAAGCGGAAAATGAATTCTAACGAAAATTCCAGAAAATCCAAACACGAATAATATTACAAATAAAACAAGATTCGGAAAAGAATAAACATAAGTCATAAAGTACAAATTAAACTGTTAAATAGAAAATCCTTAAAAAATTTAATATAGGAACAATAATTTTAAAAATTTATATACAAATTACATAATATTTTATAGTAATGATATAAATTATAAAAATGCCATACATAAACTAAGGAAAGAATGTGTCGACACAATTTTAAATAGTAACTTTAAATTCAATTAAAATTTTTAAAGTAATGAAAAAGAGCATACAACCTGGAATTTAAATATCCAAAATGTCAAGCAAATTGTAAAACACACTAAAAAATCTTACGAAGTTAACTAGCAAAAATTTCTAGTAAAATGCTGAAATGGAGCAAAATGTTCTAAATTTCGTCGTGATGACGTAAACACTAGGTTTGTCAAAATTGAATTTTCACCTTAATTCTTATTGGTCTTCATCTGTATGATATAATAATAAGCAGATTGCTAGATACAAATGAATTTGGTGTATGGATTATACGATACCTTTGCCTTAACTTATAATAAGTATTTTTTTTTTCAGATTTAAAGGTAGAGATAGTTTATTCCAGATCAAACGATGCTCATATAAAAACACATTGTCCATTTAAAGGATATCTATAACAAAAAAAAAAAAAAAAAAAAAAAAAAAAAGGTTGTGAAATATATATTTATAAATGTTTAATGTAAATAGTCCTGATGAAGTTAACATAAATTTGATACATTTCAAAATGCAAATCAAATAAAATGATTAAGTGCATAAGTAAATAAATTTACAATGCTTTTCAGAATGAAATAATGTGCCTTTTCAGAAATTGAGCAATGAATATGCAATAGGACCCCCTTTATAAGCTATAATTTAATGATAATCTGTTTCAGACAGAAGATATTTATAAAATTTTGGTTACTTATTATTATATACAGAGATCTTATTTTGTGAATACATATAAAATGTTTGATTGAAAGGTAATCAAAGTTTGACAAAATTTTAATACTTTTTATATATTGCTAATATAAATAAATTTTCATTCCGTTTGTTTGGAATTGAATTGAGAAGGGCAGCATACATTAGAATGGAACTTTAAGCAGCATGTTGGTCTCTGATTTAAAAACTTCTTTTAATATCAAAATTTTGATAACAATATAATTACTTAATTTAAACCACAATTAAAACTGATGTATAATTTGTAAAAGTACTAATGAGAGGATGCAAATAACTTAAACAGTGAAACAATATGTTTTGAAACTCTTTCCGTTTTAATTTGGAAAGATAAGAAGTCTTTTCCCTTCATGTTTCAATTGTCATCTATATGTTAGTGCTAAGAGTAGAAAAATATTTAAAACAAAGAATCTTTCTTCCACAAATTGCAATTTTTTAAAAAGTTATATAGACATTTTTTACTGGAATCTGTATAGCCTTTAATAATATAAAAAAGAAATAAATATTACTGTAGAAAGGATAACACCATTGATTTAAATATGTGCTTCTCTTATTTCTGTAAATGATTATTTAAAAAAAATTAAAAATTAACTTCATAATTCCTAATGTTAGCACAATTAATATTTGCAAACATTACAAGAGATTTTATATATATGTGTGTGTGTGATATGTGTGTGTGTGATATGTGTGTGTGTCTGTGTGTGATATGTGTGTGTGTCTGTGTGTGATATGTGTGTGTCTGTGTGTGATATGTGTGTGTGTGTCTGTGTGTGATATGTGTGTGTGTGTCTGTGTGTGATATGTGTGTGTGTGTCTGTGTGTGATATGTGTGTGTGTGTCTGTGTGTGATATGTGTGTGTGTGTCTGTGTGTGATATGTGTGTGTGTCTGTGTGTGTCAGTGTATTTATTATTACTAAAATTACTGTCTAGCACCATTTTTATAGGAATACTACTCATTTGGCACCAACAAAACTTTCAATATCACATTATTTATTAAAAGTACAAAAAATATAAATCCAACAATTTCATTCTGAAAAATTAATTTTTTTTTTTTTAACCTGTTTTGGGGATTTAAAGATAATGATGGATTACTTATTTTCAAAACTGGCAAATAATAAAATATCAAGGGAGAAGAATCCTTCACAATGACATACCCTGAAGTGGAATATGAAGAAGCTGTCTTATGTAAATATTAAATTAAGCTGCTATGTAAATATTAAATCTTAAATTGTGTATTAAATCTTAGGTTGTAATATTAAATAAAGGTTGTGATGCTGTATCAAATGACTAATTAAAGATGAACACAGCATTGCTTACAAAGATTTAGATTCTTACTTTAATGAATTTATGGGATATTAAATAAATGAAAATATCGTTGTCCTTAGTTAATTCTAATGAGAGCATTATCTTTATGTCACCCACATATAATCAGTGAATAACATATTGCAATATATTTTTTAAGTTCCATCACAATTAACTTTTTCATATAAAATTATTGCTTTTTCAATCTAATTAAATCTGCATTTAAAGACGCTATTTTTTACTGCATACTTCAAATTTTTGCATATAAATTATTTTAATTAATTTTTGGCATATTATCTATCATATCGAAAAAATATTTATGACTATCTTTCTGTTATCTCTTCAAAAAAGTTGTATTAACAGATAAGTGGTCACACAGATTTTCTAGTATTCTCTTAATGAAACAAAATTCACATTCTATCAAAAATTTAGGTTTTCCAAACATCAAAATTTTTATTTTCCTCCATAACTAATCTGTAGTTTTCTCTTTTAAGGCTATATTATCTTACTTAGATAGCTAATATTTTCTGTTTTAACTAACCATATCATAATTTAGCATAGGAATAGTCATTTACATATACAATTTTCTCTTAAATACAGTTCACTTTAACATTTGTTGACTGTTTTATCAACTGCTTACACTTGAATGTTAGCATTATTAATTAATTTCTTCTATGATTTTTATCATTATATAAATAATAGAGAGTATGTTCATGAGAAAATGTTACTTTCTATGAGGCAAAGCCAATAAAAATTATTAAAGTATTTCAAAATATTTCATGTAAATCATAACACTTCATTACTATTTCAAATTATTTCCATACATAAAAGAAATAAAAATTCACATCTTGAAAAAGAATTTAAAAGTATCTTTTATTACTTAATTAACAGCTCATAAAATTAATTTAAGTGAGCCCATTAAAAGTATATAAAAGGAAATCAAAATTTATTTTCATAAGAGGAAAATAAAATAAAACCATATATCATATCACAGGTTTTTCACGGAATTTATTTTCATGAAAAAATATTTTTAATATAAAGCTCTACATGATGTGAGTTTATTATTTACTTATATGTATATTTATTCTGTAGCACTAATTAATGTTTCAGCTATAAATAAACACATCCGCTGTCGCTTTTCCTGAAACATTAGCGCATTCGCAGATTTATGACCATTGTAAGTAACTGCGCATGCGTTGAATGATTCATTTGCTTATGAATCGCTCAAGGCTTTCTTTCTCTCTAGACGCTCAAGAATCAAGAATCACATAGGTATTCCAGAGCATACAGCAGCGAAGCTGCTTTAACTCTTTCATCTGAAATAAGGTGTCGTGGAATAGGGAAAAGGTGGCGAATGGGAGGAGTCATAATAGGGAAAAGGAGAGGAAGAAGGAGTCCGGGGTTAGCGGATGGTCTCGGATTGGTTGGCTGAGTTGAACCGACAGTGAGAAATGGAGAATAATATTTGAAAATAAAAACAACAGTACAGGGGCAAAATGAGAAATTTTGCAAATCCTGAGAAAGTAGATATAATAGTATAAAACAAGTAGAAAATAATTATGAATGAAATAAGAAAATGAATGTAATCTGAATATATAAGTAATAAACACTAAGATAGAAATGAAATTCTTGGATAGCTATAGATATATTCAGGGAGAATGTACAAAATCCCGAAAAATGAGGAAGATTATTTACAAATATGCACAAAATGAATTAAGGAATTACTTTTGACCGGCTAGACATAGTGGCGTCACTAAGGTAGTGAGCAGCTATAGGTCTGAGTTTAACTTCATCTTTAGAGTTAATGCAGTTGAATAATTCAGTGAAACTGGCTGCAGAGCATTTCTCGGCTTTGTTGAAAAATTTGATCGTTCGTTGTACGAAGTGTTCAAAAGTATCTAATTTTGGTCCATTCTAATAGCAGATTTTTTTTAAAGATATCTAGGGGCTCCAAGCATATTTCGTAGAGTTTTGTTTTGAAATGTGTTGAATAATTTCATTGTTGTGCTGTCAATGGCGCACCAAGCTGGAGAGGCATATGTTAGGATGGGAAGTATCAATGTAGTATATAGCAGTTTTTTTTTCATTTTGGTGTTCGTTTTACTGTAATAACCCATAACAGGTCTTAATTTGAAAATCATTCCTTCAGCCTTATTGATGATATTTTTGACATGCGTCCTCCATCTTAGATGCTGATTAATAGTGAGAGCTAGATAGTTGGCATTGTTTACAATGGGGATTTTGTTTCTATACATTAATAAGTCAGATTTTCTGTCGCTTCTGGTGCTTGGTTTCTTATTGATGAGGAGGGTGGATTTAGTGGTGTTAATTTCGACTTTCCAAGTGGAGTACCACTCTTCTACGTCATTAATTTTCATTTGGAGTTTACGAATAGCAAGTTCAATAGTTTTGGATTTGACTATTATGCTAGTGTCATCAGCATAATAGGCCGTGATGCTATTGTAGTCTAGTCTGTTTACAGGAAAATCAACTGTGTAAAATAAGTAGAGGATCGGGCCAAGAATGCTGCCTTGAGGAACTCCGGCTTCAATGTTTCTAGAAGATAAAATTCTATTATTATTTTTGATGCTGAAAGACCTGCGTTTTAAGTAGTTTTTAATTTGGAGTTTGGTTTTGGTTTGTTTGTCGCTCAACCATCATTTTTTGCACACGAGGGCTAATTAGACAGGGACCTACAGCTTAAAATGGATTCCGAACCACTACAAACATCCATGCCCAAGGTGGGATTCGAACCCACGAACTGTTGAACCGAAGCCAAGAGCACTAACCATTCGGCTGCCAGCTCTGCCTTTTTTAATTTGAAGAATCATGTTTTGGTTGAAGTTTAAGTTTTTGATTTTATAAATAAGGCCTCCATGACAATTCCTTCAAGTGCACATGCACATTCCTTCATGAGTCTATCAAATGCCTTTGAGACGTCTAGCGTCACAAATGCTGAATTTTCTTTATTTTTGAGTCCCCTACTGATAAATTCAGTTAAATCTTTAGACGCTAGTAACAGTAATCACATTTTATGCCGCCTAATCACATTTTGCCATTCACATGTGGTTTCTAAACAATCTAGTCGCTAAGTTTGGAATACTTTACTGAAACGCACGATTCCGAAGGTAGTAGTGTTTCCGACAGTAAATATTATAGTGAATAAGATAGGTGTAAAATGTAACTACTCTCTTCAAGTGCACATGCGTTAAAATTCCATTTGGAACCGGTTTTCGGGCCCGGTTGGCGCCCGACAGGGTTGAGCCCGCTTCGGCGTGAGTAAGAGTGGGTAGTAATAGATACTTCAGACGGACTACAGCCTCGGCGGAGTGGGTAGTATTAGATACTACAGAGAACATTTCTTCGATTGCGAAGAAAAATCGAAGTGAAGTGATTGCCGGCTGGCACTTTGCTGAGGTTCTAGTGAACGGAATCGGACAGGAAAGAAAGCAAATTTTCATTGGCTTAAGGTATCCATGACGTTGATCATATTGAAGCGCCACTTCTAATTTTGTACTTCGAGAAGGCGTCGTTTATTGGGACTTGGGTGAATTTAGTGCTTGCTTAAGTGTACAGCTATCATTAACGAATTATTTAAGCTGCTTATATTATTGCATTGCACTTTGATTAATTTGTACCTATGCATATCTTATCGTAAAGTCGTAAGAATTTTATTTATGGAAATTATGTATAAAATATGCAATCCATGTAAAAACTAATACAACTTTTTTATATTTCAGCTTTACATTCTATATTTTCTGTATGATATTAGTTTAACGATATTTAATTTTTAAATTCTTAAGTTGCCAAAATTATTGTGATACAATTTAAAAGCAGTAAATAACTTATTTATTAGATATATCAAGAAATTATGAAAGCTATAATTATATTATATAATTAATTCTGTTACATTAATTTTTTACTTATACATTAATTACAATAATTTTACATTTTTATTTGTTAATACATTAATTTTTTACTTATATTCATAATATGTCATCCGTTATTATTAAAATATATTAATTTCCTCAATAAGAAATAAAAGTAAAATGGACTTGAAAATCCTTTTTTAACTTCTTTTTGATTCAAGTGTTAGCAATATTTTATTGCTTTTCTCAAGAAGTACCTTTATCTCGTTAGTAAATAGTCTTTTTTTACTGTCAAGAACAGTGCTTAGTAGTTTTATCATGTTTGATACCTGTAATTTCTCATTTATCATTTTCCCAGTTACTTAATCATTTAATAATTCTGGTTAACAAATTGCATCTGAATTTAGTTTCAATTTTGAATTAAAATTTCGGGTAGCAGTAAGTTTTTTTTGTTGAAGTTCATGATTAACTTACTTTTATTGAAGTTGTTAGATTAATTTTTTTTATCCTTACTTAAATAACAATAATTTAATAATGCTTGAGATCAAAATGATTTAGATATCATTTTTCTCATCATAATTCACAAGAGAATTGCTTCTAGAATCAGTATTTCATAATACAGTATATCATTCCTACCAAAAATATCCTATGGTATTTTCACTTGAAGCTATTAATTACACCCAAATGCATGCAAAGTTTAAAGTTAGAATAGGCAGTAAAAATTAAAAATGAATTGCTTTAAAAAAATCTGGTGAATCAGATGATTGACATTGAGTTATTAATAGGCAATAGCTTCCAAAGTCTCACTTAAATCACTAAAATTTAAAAAAATAGTTATCTTCAATTTTGATTTTAGAATTGAAATTACTTCTCATTCATTACTCTGATTAATTTATACTTAATTGCAATTAGTTATCCACAATTTCTCTTATAATAAGGTCAATCTAATTTTCTCAACCATAAAATAAAAAGTGTATGAACTCAAATTAATGTAAACACAAAACTTTGCGACTTTTATATTTATGATTAATGAAATTAATCCAAATGAAAAAACTAGAAACAGGTTGGTCTACCATATTTTGAGAAGTAAATGCTGTAGCATATACAGATAGCACACTGTAGAATATTCATTTGACTTTGAATTATTCTTATGATTACAAGTTTTACATATACTTACATTTACATGATTTAACATTGTGTATGCTAGATAAATAATCAAAACATAGTTTGTTACACTTTACAAGTTCAGTATTTGTTTCCGAGAGTAGAGAAATAGCTTTAGAAATTGGTTTCTTAAATTCCTTAAAATTTTAATTTTACTGGTTTGAAGTGTTCTCTGGTATATTCTTTTAGAAGTAAAAGTAAATTATTTAAAGTTCCCAAATCATCTTTGGCATTTTCATACTTGTGAGTATTTTCATTTAATTTCTCAACTATTGAGTAAGAGATTCTGCAAACCCATCATCCTTTTGATCTGAAACATTTAAAAGTTATCAATTTATGTTTATTAATGACATCTATAAGCTGTCAAATTGAATTAGGAGAATCTGAAGTGCATTGTTGCAATAGTATTTTTTTTAATAAGAGTAGTAATTACCATAACATTTTTGCTTGAATAGCTATCTTTAAGTAAATCCTAAGCTGTTTTATAATTTATCTGTTTGAGAAATTGTATGAATAGTTTTTAAAAGCATCAGATTTACAAGAACTTTTAAATACTAAAGTTTTTGAGCATATTACATTACTATGAGCATAAACATAAGCTTTGAATAAATCTGAAAATAAAAAATCTTCTATATTACCACAAAATGTTAGTAACAATAACTGAGTTTGACTTTATATATATATATATATATATATATATATATAAACAATAAATTGAGTCTTAGTGTCATTTGACTGACAAACTTATAAAACTTCTATCATTGCAAGCATTATTATTACAGTTTCTCTATTATAAAACCAAATAAAGCTCATATAAATCATTTTGTAATGTTTGAAATTCTTCAATGTGTAGGTTTTTGAAGTCTTCTTCGGCATAAAAAATGTAAACTTCAAAAATACTCAAAACTACAATCAATTGGTCAAATAGCTGAGTTTCTCATTTAAAGTTTAGCTTTTGTTTAATCTGAATCAACAATTTCACTGTTAGTTTTATCAATCTTATTAAATTGCCTTTTGAAACTTTCTTCTTAATTGCTATAGTTTTAATTGTAAAAATTCATTTACCTTCAATGAAATCAAAAGCAATACTGTTCTATTCAGAATACAAGTGGAATTGAAAGTGTGAATTTCATTTTATGCATGTTTTAATATTTCTTTGTTCAAATCAAAATTGTGTGTGAGACTCAAAAATCAACTGTTGGTAACCAAGTAGTTAGTGCTCTTGTCTGTAGTTCAACAGCTACAGCCTAGTTCAGAGGTTAAAATCCTACTTGGCTGTTTGTAGTGGCTTGGAATTTACTTTAAACCATAGGTCTTACATGAAAGCAAACTACAATCTGTAGAAAATAATCATGGATTTCAATGCATTGAGGAAGACATTAAATTTTGTTTTCGAAACAAAAGCAGACTAAAAAATTGCAAAATACAAAATGATTAAAAAATGATGGAATAAATGAGATATTTACAAGTGTTAACATTCAGATGCAGTTAAACATGGTTATAATATTTAGGAATGTTTGAAAACTTATTTACAAATTAAAAACTAGTGTCATTTAAAGTAATAACTACCTTATTGTAAATAGCTACATATTTTATATAATCGAAATCGCTAAAAAATGTACAAGAGTGTGTCTATTTATTTTAGTATGCAATATTCTATATTTTTTAAATACCCTTAAAGTTTTTGCAGCTACCAGTGTAAACTATTTGTGATGTTATTTTGATTATTATATATTTAATACAATTTTCTTTTTCTTTTGCAGGTTACTTAGAATAGCACATACAGAATTTGGATCTTCTTAATTTTTTAAACATCATATTTTGTGTTAGAATTTGTTTTTATGTATTCATTTTAATGTACTTAAATATTCATTATTTTTCTACTCCTTTTGAGCCAATTTTGAAATTGCTACTTCAATTGTTAAAGTGACTACACTAACAATTTTTTTAAGCTGGTTTTAATAAATTGTATTAAAGAAAATGTATTTACATTTCTCAATCTAATTTGATAGTAAAGTTTAAATTTTATGCATTCATTATTTTTTGGAATAGTATGTAAGAAATTTATTTGACTTTACCTACTTGTTTATTAATATAAAAAGTTATTTTCAAATCATAACAACAGCTTTTATTTACACATTTATTGTAATCTTTAAAAGATTGTTATTTTTAACAAAGAATTAGCTGCAGATGCAAGCCTTATGACCCATTTTCCTATTTTTACCAAAGAAGAGTCTTATAACTCGCAAATGTAAATATTGATTGTTCTATACAGGATAATATAAAAAGTATTATTCATATAAAATGCTTTACATGCTTTTGTCTTATATTTGCGTATTCATGTAATGCTTTAAAAATTGTCCTTTGCTAAAACAATTTTAAGCATTAAAAAAATACCAGCAGATTTTGTAATCAAAATTTTGCTGAAATACATTTAATACATTTTTTAATACATTTATAGAAATTCCATTTAATAAATTTTTTTAACTCAAGAAGTCTAATTTACGATACTTTAAAAAAATGTCTGCTATTGAAGCTCATGTACAGAATCGTGATTCTTTTTGTGAAAAAGAAAAATCCTTTAAATGCGAATTGTGCCCAGAAAGTTTTAGTGAAAAACGTAATTTGAAAAATCATTATTTAAGTCATACAGGTGAGAAACCTTACAATTGTGATATCTGCAATAAAACGTTTTCTGATAAATTTGTTGCCCGAAGACATTACCTTACTCATTCAAAAGGAAAGCCATTTACGTGCAATATATGCCAAAAAAAATTTGCAGAAAAGGCCTATTTAAACAGTCATTATCTAATACATACAGGAGAAAAATCTCATGTTTGTGATATTTGCAGTAAAAGGTTTGCATTTAAAGCATATTTACAGAGACATTACCTTACACATACAAAAGAAAAACCTTTTGTATGTGATGTCTGTCAAAGAGGTTTTGCAGTAAGGAGCTGTTTAAAATATCATTATCGAATTCATACAGGAGAAAAACCTTACGTTTGTGACATTTGTAATAAACAGTTTCCTGCAAAGGTCAATCTACGGCGACATTATCTAACACACAAGAAAGGAAATTTTATTTGCGATTTGTGCCAAAAAAGTTTTTCAAGTAACTCTTTATTGAAAGGGCATTATTTAACTCATACGAAGGAGAAATCTCATATTTGTGATGTCTGCAATAAAAAGTTTACACTTAAATCTTATCTGCGGCAACATTATTTTGTTCATAGCAAAATACCTTTTACATGTGATGTGTGTCAGAAAAGTTTTCCACGAAAGGTTTCATTAAAACAACATTATTTAACACATACAGGAGAAAAATCTCATGTTTGTGAAATCTGCAATAAAAAGTTTACTTTAAAACACACACTGAAAACGCATTATCTTACTCATGCAGACAAAAAACCTTATACATGTGATGTTTGTCAAAAAGGATTTGTTTCTAAATACAAACTTACAAACCATTATTTGATACATACAGGAGAAAAACCTCATACTTGTGAAATCTGCAATAAAAAGTTTGCTTTAAAAAGCAAATTGAAAACACATTATCTTATTCATACAAATGAGAAACCTTTTACATGTGATGTTTGCCAAAAAGGATTTAGTTTGAAACAAAAGCTTAAGGATCATTATTTAGTTCATACAAGAGAAAAATCTCATGCTTGTGAAATATGCAGTAAAAAGTTTGCCTTGAAATCAAAACTGAAAGTACATTATCGTACTCATACAAAAGAAAAGCCATATAGTTGTGAAACATGTAACAAATGTTTTTCTAGTTACTCTTGCTATAAAAGTCATCTACTGGTTCATACAAAAGAAAAGTCTTTTACATGCTAGTTATGTCAAAAAAGTTTTCCTAGTAAGACTGCATTATAAAAATCATTTTAAAACTCATACTCAAGAAAAACCTTATCAGTGTGGTTTGTGTTTAAAATATTTTGCCTCAAACAGCAATTTGAAAAGTCATAATTTAACTTATACCAAAGGAAAACTATACTGTTGTGAAATTTGTGACTCAAAATTTTCTTCCAAATGTTGTCTTACTCGACACTATGCTACTCATTCTAAAGGGTATGTTAAGAAAGAGTAGTGAATGTTTAATTTTTGAAATTTAGTTTTTATTAGATTTTCTTAGGTTAATAGAATTTACAATATATAGTGATAAAGATCTAAGATTGTAAATGTTTTTTTTTTTTTTGATTTTGATTTACAACAGATTTTTATCTATTTTGTGGAAAAAGAATGTCTTGTATTTCTTTCAAAACTAAAGAAACTTTTTATTGTAAAATATTAAATATATCTATACCAATATATATTTATTGAAATTATGTAAACATACTTTCAATGTTTTTACTTATTAAAAAGTTTTTAAAATTAATTTATTTTTAATTTAATAATTATGGAAATAAATATTTTCAATTTTTTCTATATATTTTTTAGTAGTCCTTTATTTAATCAGTACTAATTAATTAACAATAGCAAGTGCTATGCAAAACAACAAATGAATTATTTAAAATTTAGTAATTTGAATTAATTTTTCAATGTATTGTTTATTTTATGTATAGATTATATATTTTATAGTAAAGTAAGTATCTTTAGTATGTAGTGGAAAAACATGCATAGCTTTTAGAGAAAATTGGCAATGTAGAAAGGGAATGAAATTATCTCTTTCTTAATTATGCTCAAAACTGTTTTGTACATGGATTTAAGATGTCATTTGTGAATAAGTTAAAAAAATCAAATTAGGTACTCAACATTTGAAAATTACCTTTTAGTTAAAATATTAATTATTTTATTCAGTATTTTTTTATCCACATTCCAATGCATTTCTTAATGGTTATATAGTAAAATTAAGCAATGGGCTTCAAAGTGTGAAAATAATAACTTTTCAGAATTTGAAACAATATATATAAACATCTTTTTAAATAATCACATTGTGAGAATGTAGAAAGAAATTTGATGCTTAAGATTTTTTTTATTTTTACCCTTAGTTACATGTGAGTGACCATTTTAGATATTGATAAAGAATTGCACATTTATTCATTGCTGTTCTTGAAGTGGAAAGACTATCAAAGCAGAAAATGTTGTATTCATTATATTACAGAATAAGCAACTTAACAGATTTTGTTGTTTTTAATCCCTGAAGGTGTAGCATTATTACACAATCTTCTTAAATCCAAAAAATTAAAAACTAGTATGGATCGTTTAAAATCTTGGGAAATGTAAAATTCAAGCATTTGAGAATATATTCAGAGGAGGCACATTCAGTGCTACACCAATAAACACTCTGGAAAAGTTTCTCTCTTATTAAAGATAAAGAATTTGATGTGGCCACTTGAAGTGAATGTAAGTGAATTCTCTGCCTTTTCCTGGAAATATTAAGCTGAAGAGATCCATGGAGTCACCTTTCAAATTATTCAAATGAGCATTAATTATGATTCAAACTAATTACAAATATTGGAATCAAAGTTTTGATTTTTATTATAAATGCTGAAATATGTTCAAATACTACCTAAATTTCAATGCTTTATTTTACTTAATATGTTAAGTAATTGATTGACATGAAAAATTAAGAAATTTCTTTAGGTAGACAATTTTTTTAATTTATTTTAATTATTTACCTTTTATTATTTAAAAAATACTATTTGTCGAAATAACTTAAGCATTATATTTTTTTATATTTTGAATTCTTATATATTTAGTCATAAACTAAGTTTTGAGTTTGATGTGTAAAAGTTAAAAAATTACTTCATATAAATAATCTTGTTTTGTTAAGCATTCCATTCTGTTGTCTGTAGTACAATGTAATTTTTATTTATTTAAAAATATTTATACCTTTACAATATTGCTGGTTTTTTTAAATGCTTATATCCTAATTATGTATAATCATTTATAAAATTTTATACCTTCATTTTTGATGTTTGAACATAGTATGTTGAAAGGCTTTTAAATGTTTATTCAGAATGTTAAATAACTTGTATAAATTTTCAATCTTTGTTGTATTTTGATGAATCTTTCCTGTAACCAATTTTATGTTCCTTAAAATAAATTAAAATGGAAATAAAATAAATAAATTAAAAAATATGGGCTTTTATTTTGTTTATTATATATTAGTGGCTAAGAAATAGCTTTTACAAGAGTTAAAGTTACTAAGTATGTGGAAATAAATGAAATATTTATTAATTACTAGGAATTTATAAATTATTGTGCATTTATTTAGAAAATCAAAAAGCAACTTAATTTAGCAATGAAACTTATTGTTAAGTTCAAAATTATTTTAATATCAATTATAAACTGTAAATATATTTATTAATTTTTTTATAGATCCACATTTCATTTATGAAATTTATATTGCTAAAAATATTTAGAATACTCAATAGTGTTATAAAGATATTTAATTGAGAAAATATTTATCTGTGAATATCTACGTTTTTAAAATTCAAACCTTTTCTTTCTGTACTTGGACAATTCTTTGATAAGAAATATATTGACAAATGCATTGCACTTAATTCTCTTTTTAAGTGTTAAGAAGCATAGTCAAGGCTTAAAGGCTAAATGTTAGGCTTTCATATACACTGCTGGCTACCCAAATTGCAACACCAGATATCACAAAAGATATAACAAAATTTATTTTGCAGATAACATGTTGATCAAGTATCAAATAATCAAATTGATAGAGACTTTTGTGAATTGTGATTCCTACCGTATAATTAGTAGCCAGAATAGCACCCATTGTTGGATATTACCCCTGTACGTGCCTTGGCATTGATTCAAAGAGACTAGATGTGTTCTTAGGATACTGCAGACCAAGCAGCTTCTACACATTGTCAACATTGATCTGTTGTATCAGCTGGAGATGTAATCTGTGTCAATTGCTGAGCAACCATGGATCACAGGCTTTCTGTTGGTAAAAGATCTGGACAGCAAGCAAGTTAGAGAAGCAATTCACTCTGGCGATTGATGAGAACTTTTGGATAATGCGTGCCATTTGTGGTCATGCATTATCCTGTTGAAATATAACTGTGGGGAAGCGCTAAAGGTGAGGAAGGACAACTGGCTCCAACACCTCGGAAATGTAGCTTTGGCTGTTTAAAGTACAGGCAATATGTAATAGAGAAGTGCAAGAATGATATCGAATACAGCACCATACCATAATCAACACCCCCTAAAGACAAGGCCTGTGCACCGCTATGATGAGTAATTTATTTGAAGTTGTTTGTTTCATTTCCTTTATGGTGATCTAAATAACTCACTCTTTACTATGCATTACGACAAATGTTCAGTTTATTTGAATTACACCACAGGGAATTATATAACTATCCGATAAATCTGTGCTTGATAATTGTTTTTAAAATTTTAATATTTTTGTTAAAAAAATTTAAGCTAAATTATTGTAATAAATAAAATAAAAACTGAGCGAATTTTTTCCAAGATCATTCTTTTATTTAAATAATTTAAAAAAAATATTTCTATTTATTATAATAGTACACTAATAAAAATGTTAGAATTGAACAAAACAGAATACTTAATTTGCCAAAGTGATTAGAAAATATGAATAAAATATTACTTTAACAATTGAATTTGTAATTTTTAGGTTATAAAAATGATTAGAATAATTATTATAAAATGTTATGCATTTTGTTTCATTTTTTTTCTAAATTTCCAGTTTTATAATTTTTCAATTTATCAACCATTATTTGTTGTTTGATAAGATTTTTAATTAACTTGTAGAGAAAATTTATGAAATTATTAGGATCATGTTTGAAATATATTCCTGCTATATTTTTCTCCTAATTCAAAATATATTTATTATGATATCACATAGCACAATGATTCTATATTTAAAAGTTTTTCGCAATAATCATTTAATTAAACATAATTTGTATAATTTAATCTGGTAATATCAAAATTACTTGTGTGTGTGTTGCATATTAGTATTGAATATATAAGCATATGTTAAATCTATAATATTAAAAATATAAAAAAATAATTTTTTAAATTAAATTTGTGGCCAAATAAAAATATTAATATTTTCCATTATACAAATTACTGATGTAAATGAAACACATTTGCTTTTTGTACATTATTATTTTTTTTATTAAATAACACATAAAAATGGCAAAATTTATAATTTGCTCAGATAATAAAAATATAGTAAAGACAACACACACACACAGTAAGCTTAAAATAATTTTATCAAGCACTTCAATTCCACATTAAAATATATCATAAATTTGTGTCATAATGTAATTAATTTGTTTTGGTGTGCAAAATAATTTCTTGAAATAAGCAAAATGTAAATAACAATGTAAGTTTATGAACATCAATTAAATTATTAGTATATTTACTTATACAGAAAACTCTTCTCTGAAATTTATTCATTAAATCATCATTCATTTTTTTACAATAATTTTTGAATAAAATATTTGTAGAAGTTAAGACAATATTTTTTTTTACTAAATCATCACTGTCATGCTCATTCTGATGTCAAATTAATTTCAGCTAATCAAAGATTTTTTAATTTTACATTGCTTGCAATATATCTATGATTGTTACACTTCAAAAGAAGTTTTGAATTATTTGACGATTTCACCACAAGAAAACACCCTTATCTATATTTTCAATTAAAAGATAGTTTTCATATTCATCGTCAACTTTGCTTATTAAATAAACACAGCATATCTCACATTTAATTTTTTTTCAAGATAAAATAGACGCAATAACCTGCTATGTATAATAAAATTGTTTTTATAATTTTTTAAAAAATCATTTGAGTTTATTTTCAAATTAAACATCGATTCTTTAGGGGCGGGAATATCAAGATTAAGATTTTCATTGACACCATCATTTAAATTAATTTCAACATTTCCATGAATAGCAGAATTTAATATTAAATGAATAAGGCTCCTGATTCCTAATTTAATTTCTGTTTCGGCTATTTTAGTGAGAGAAATGTAATACTAAGATCCAGCCAACTGTCTATAAAGACCAAAACGTTTTTCGAGAGAATCTGTCTAAAATTTTCATGTTAAAACATTTAATATTTTTGAACAATAATCTACCATTTATAGAAGAGCATTTGTAGTTTGTGTTAATGCTAAGTGAATTTCTGCACTTAATTCTCCTGTATCACTTTTATAACTTTTCCAATTATTTAACTATAATAAAAATTGTTTTAAAAAGATTTAAGTTTTTATCAGTAGATGTATTAGTAAGTGGTTTTTGACACATTCATTTCTTTTTGCATACCCTTTAAAGACACTTTACATTAACGATATGCCACCAAGTGGTTATGTGGTTCATAAATGCTGCTGTTTCTTCATAGTTGAGTAAATCGAAAACAAGTTTTTTTAGCTCCTCTGAAATGTGGCAATTAAAAATTTGAACTAATTTTACATTCGGTATTTCTAAATTTGATGGACAAACAGATTTAGAAGTGAGGGTGTGGCAATATTTGACAGTATTAATGGATTCAACTTCATGCAGTTTCCTCAAGGTGTTAAAGGAAGCTGTTTTTAATTTTTCATCAGGAAATTTGAAATCAAAATTTGGATAGTAAAACGCTACCTCTGAATTTTTCTGGTTAAGCCAGTTATTCCTTATATTTTTAAGCAAATGAACAGAATCTAGTATAAAATATAATGGTCTATTTGAATCAATGGGATGATTATATTTAGTTTTGAGAGAAGGGGGTCTGAAAAAAAGTACATAGCTTTCCTATTGACAGCATTGTTATTACTGCATATACAAAAGATATGAAAACCAATTTTTTCTATGTCAGTTATTACATCAAAAAGAATGTAAAATTTCTCCTGAAATGGTTTTTATTGTACATATATGTACAACATCTTTGTAAGTTTAGCAAACACTTTGAATCATAAATGTATAAGCAGTTGTTGATACAGCATCACAGAGTTCACAGAATATTCTATTAAACTACCACCCTTATAATCTAATGAAGCTTTTACGTGAATTTCATCCATTAATAAAACTACTTTTTTGCCCTTTTGAGTAAGGTGAGAATATTTGTCTCTAATATATAAAAGAAAATTATCCTTGTTCTGCTCTTTTATAGGATTTGTTATATAATTGACGAATAAACGTTACAATGTTGCTGGAAGTGGAAGAATTAAATAGGAGCTTTTACGTAAAAATTTATAAAAATAGGGTGATATAGAAACAAAATTAAACATTAAATTAACATGGAGCATAAAATTAAAAAATCAGCAGAATATTTCCTATGATTTAAAGAATATTGCAATAGAGAAATCTGTTCTTCTAAGCAATGAAATAAATTTTCATTACTCTCACAAATAATTTTCCATTCATTAATAATACATTCAATTATAATAATAACTTATTTGATTTGCGTATAAGAATAACTTATTTATACGCAAATCAAATAAGTTATTCTTATCGTTAGGTTTTTCAAAATTTTCTAATGCTTGTAATATATTATCTGATGCATGTATACCACTTACAATCGTAGGAAATTTAAAATTATTTATATTAATTTGAACACCTTTAATTGAACTTACCAAATTCAAAGTTTCATTAGCTGTTACCGATGATTCAAGAACAGGAACTTTTGTGTGTGTGTGTGTGAAGGACTTATAAATAAAAACATATATTCCTATTGGCAATAACAGTCCATGATGAGGGAATTTTAAGCTTACTTAAGCAGTTTTTAAGTTCACTTAAATCTTTAAAGAAAATTTTATTCATACAGTCTTTTTCACCTTTTATACTTTCTTCTAAGGCGCAAGCTAAATTCTGATTTTCAATTCTCATCTTCTTTGCATCTGGCTCCTCTCGATGATTTTTGGTTGTCGGGAAGTTTTAAATATTCAAGGAATGGAATCTGACTTCAATCGTATGTGTTGTTAGAGAGCGCTCAGTGTTTCAACAGTTTTCTCAACATATAGCTATGAACGTCTCAGGATATCACTCTCTGCAAAATAATGCTCGCAAACCTGAAAAAAAAAAAAAAAAAAAAAAAAAAAACATTAAGATAAATGCAAACTGTGAACATTTAGTTGAAATCTCTAAGACACTTATAAAAGTTGTTTTGATTACATCATATCTTTCATTCTGATAAAATTGAAGCAATATTTATAATCACTATTTTAACTGGTAAAAAAATGCTAAAATTTAATTAAAATTATCTAAGAGATAGAATTTGTGATTTATTTTACAATTTAAATTATGTATATCATGTAATTAAAATTATATCTAATTCATTTTTACACTTCATATTATAGAATAGCATAATGAGAACGTAAATAATTATTTCCTCAAGTATATTGAATGATTACTGCTACCACTATTATTTATTTCTCATATGAAATGTGAAATAAACTCTTAAATATTTCATTGCTAAATTAATTATTAATTTATAATGTAATTATTCAGATCTAAAAAATGTCTTAATAAATACAGTAAAACTTATCACATATATGTGATTAAAAAATAATTTGATTAATTAAATAGAGAACATTTTTAGTAATTGTCGAAGCTATTGAAATTTTTACAAATTAGAGTCAAATTAACTGCAGAATGAGAATTTTTATAGGAAAAACATACAATTATGGTTGTTTGAAATAACACTAACTTTAATATTTTTTATCTATGCTACAAGCATGCGTTTTAAAATTTTAAAAAGTGTATTTTACTAACGATTTAATTATTATTTGAAATAAATAAAATAAGACTTACCCTAGAATATTTTGTCACTTTTATATTTTCTTGAAGAAAAATCAGCTAGCCACTTCTTTAGCATATCTACATTTTTAGAAAAATTGACAGATATCTTGGGTTCTCCGTAGTAGTTCGATCTGCAATTGAAAATTGAACACTTTAATGGAAATTTTTATAAAACTTCTTGAAATAATATAATACTTTTAATGAATATTTTACGACAAAGCTTATCACACACTCGTGCAAAATCAACTCTGTACAGAAACTGAAAAGTTTCGTCGAGCAGGCGACAGGAAATAGAGGGGAAATTTTAACTTTAGGGGTCATTGGTCAGCCTTATGTGGATGACTCATTCCAGAATGAAGTTTTGGTGCACAGGCCTTGTCTTTAGGGGGTGTTGGCTGTGCTCTGGTTCCTGATGTGGCTGAGCGATCCGTCACTGCCATGTGCCAATTCGTAAAGTGATGCACTGAGGTGGATGCGACGGAATACATCGGTTCGTCGTATCCTCCTGCATCCAACGATCATGTGTCCACATGTTAGATTTCGTCCAACAGTTGTTAGATTTCGACCAACACAACTACCGATTTCCCTGAATGATAATCAACAATCTCGGTAAGCCACTATCTTTCCTCTGTGGAACTCGGATATTTAATCAAAAAATGATATCTGTTTTCTACAAAACATAACTGGTGGGTTTTTTTTCGAAAAAATTACAATAAAAACAAAATTTTTGAACTTGAAATCATCGAAATCTCCAGGTCTTAAATAGCGCTTTAAAGTGGCACCACAGGCGCACGAGATGTGGGCTGCGCTAAAATTCTAATCATTTGCATACCTCACCTCTGCTAATGTATGTTGTAAATTTCATGTTATTTGCATGCTTCCTTCAGAGGTTGCATTTTCGGTGGCTAGTAGTGTATATTTTTAATGCATAAACTACCAACACTATAATCAAACTAATCAATGATTTTAAACTTTATACATACGTGTTCAAGTTAAAAAAAGTGTACTTATATTTAACACAATGAATTGATAATCTTTCCTAGTTGGAAAATTCCCAAGCATATACCCTGACAGATATGCCCATGCCTGCAGAATGTAGACTATATCCTGTTATTCAAGAATTGTGAAATTCATACTTCGTAATCTCCAGCTCAGCCTGCATTTACACACGGGAATTACACTTTCACAAATCTTAGGATTTTTCTCAAATTTTGTGGTCTGGTTGTTTAGGTCATCTGTCTCATAATCGGAAGGCAATGAGTTTGAATATTGACTTAATTGAAAATCCGTTGTGCTCGCTAAGGGCGGTTGGGACACGTTAAAACTGAGTTTGGTCGAAATGTCCTGTTAGTGAAATGATAACTCTGGGGATAGGAAGCTAAGTACTGAGGCTCTTCTGCTTAGTCCCTGCTTCAAAATACGAAAACTACACCCGATTGCTTACATCTAACTGGTAGAGTCCAACTTAGAGCTGGGTACAAGGAATCATGCTGGTACAACAACAAAAGTATTGTAAGCGTTCTCATGATCGGAAGATAGTAACAGAGGTCGTGCAACTCCTTAAAACTCTTGCAATTTCGACCTGACTCCATGGAAATTACTCCTAAGATTTTGAATTATCATGATGCATTTAATTTTTTTAGGAAAATGTTATAATTCTTTTTTGTTTTAATATTTAAAAAAATTTCATTAAAAATGTTTGAATACCTAACTTTTTATTAGCTCTTAACCTTTTGCCGATGCTTTAACTGTTTTAGGCGTATATACACGTCTTTCTGAAGTATGCTTCTCTGCAGTGTGCTGCTTATCAGTAAAACTAGAGCCATTTTTTCTCTCTCTGATCACCTCGCCTCTGGCCATCTGAAACGCCTCACTTTTGTAGCAGGTAACAAGATCTTCCCCCTCTGCCCTAAATGCCATAAAAACCAAGCTTCTCCTGAGCATATCCTGAATTGTATGAATATACTATGGGATGAAATTTACACTTTTCCCCGCCTTGTCATCGATTTCCTCTCAGTCAACGGATTCCTAGATTTGTTCTGACTCCATCAGACCCTTAGAGATAAGCAACAACAACAACATATAGATCCATGGTTTTGGAAAGCAACCGAATGTCTTTGACATTGTTTACAATGTACTTATATGTTTAAAAAAAGGGTGATTTGATGACGGAAATATTTTTTTGGATCAAGGTAAGCTGTATCACATTCCAGTCTTTGCAATTATTTCTTTTCGAAAACTTCTTACATTTTATTCTTTCTCTTTTTTTTCATTACTGTGTGTTATATAAGCTTTTTATTTTTTGTCAAATATGTTTGATAGTGAGGGATGACGATATATACATTGAACGAGTACCAGCCACGTAGTGGCTTTTCCTCGGCATCAATTAAGTTGATAATTTTGGAGAAGGAATTCCAGAATGAAGTATGACAGCTCAGTAGTATGGAAAAGTATGAAAAAGACAATACAAAACACAACAAGACAGTGAGCTGGTTGACAACTTCGAATAAGATACAAAAACAGAAAAATGAATGAAACTATGTACAGAAAATCTACATGCTCCTAAGATGGGGCTTGTCAACTTTAGAAAATAAGAAATCTTGGATAATACAGTCTATATCTTGGATAATACACTATAATTACAAATAGAAAACTGGTTAGTAAAATCAGAATAAAGGATCTGGTGATGACTCACACTATGTATATGGGGTTAGTAAACGCAGCGAAATAGCGCATGAAGGTCTTTGCTAATCAATTCAGTTCACAAAATTCACAGGAATTTTGAGACATCTAATATAATTGGCCATGTGTGAGCCTTTACAAAGTGCACAAGTGGCAGGAGTACCTGCAGATTTTGTGCACTAGTTTGATAAG
Organism: Latrodectus elegans; assembly: GCA_030067965.1. NCBI lineage: Eukaryota > Metazoa > Arthropoda > Arachnida > Araneae > Theridiidae > Latrodectus > Latrodectus elegans. The sequence continues at coordinate 92,792,011 of CM057811.1, forward strand.
TGTGACTCACCACATTTAACACACTTAGGTTGACGATGACAATACCTTGACTTGTGAAAGAACCCCTGACATCGGTAACATTGGGGAGGGGAGTAGCTTTCTTCCCAAGCGTTTCAACTGAAATACTAAATGACCCAATATAACTGAAATCGTGTATTCTCTTTGATTTCTCAGTTTTAGGTAATTCCACTATGAAAAGGGGAAAATTACCGTTATTTAGTCACTTTATTTGAGTGACTAGTTCAACATCAAATCCTTCATCATGAAGAGTTTGAATAATATCCGCTATGGGGAAGTCATTGGGTAGACCACGTATTACTTTTTTAGATATTTTATCCCCAGGCAATTCATACGTGTGGGCGTCAATTTTATTTTCAACCATACATATGTTGATAGTTCTATAGTCATCTACGGTCTCAGGTTGAATTTTAAAATAATTTTTAGTCACCTTAGCAGTGATATTGCTGTCAATTAGATTTTTCAGATCGTTGATAATCTCATTTTCACAATTCCTGTCATCAATGAAGATAGGGGGAATTCTTTTAGGAGCACATGAGACCTGGTCCAATGTCTCCATATTGCATGACGTTTCATCGGTGGGAGGAGCCAAAGTATCATTTGGCGGGTTTTCAGTCTCAACTTCTTTGCCAAATCGATATTTAGTGGCAATTTGTGCCTTTAATTCTTTCATCTCTACAAATTTGCGTTTTTTCATGGTTTTTTTTTCTCTTTCTGAGAAAGTTTGAGGTCACTAATCTGTTAATTGAGGCTTTCTTGGCTAAGAAGCTCCTCTAGCCTGCAACGACATTTCAAGTCAAAAGTGACCAGCTGTTTCTGAAAACGCAAAAATTCAAATGATTTTGCATTCATTGGTCCTATTATATCCGCGTTACTTTTTGAAACGCTGAGATATTCGTTGATCTCAGCAATATCGGTTAAACTGGCCATGCAAGAAAAGTCTTTAGCATAGTCGAACTCAAGATAAGTTTCGGCTAGATGCCTGATCGACGCGTCCTGAAGTTCGGGGGGTAGATCAACAGCCTGCGTGGCTTGGGGAGGGGTGGGTACAAATTTACTCGACAGACATGATAATAGATAGGGATCTTTTCCTAACCAGAAAAAGAACAAAAAGCTACAAGTTCAAGCTCTCAGGAACCCTGATCTCATTAACAGGGTGTGAGACACTGGTTGAAAACGATGGAAAAAACCAGAAGTCGACCGGCAGCGTCACAGATCTAATTAACTGTGAGTGTCGTGCAGTGGTCTAATTCCAGAAAATCAAAAACAGAAGCCGAGGACTTAGTTAGCTCAGCGTGTTTCAGTAGAGCAAAAAAAGGAAAAATGGAAAAATCCAGCGGTACCCACAACAGTGAGATATTCACAAAGCAAGAGACAGCTAAAGCAGTCAAAAAATACACCCCCAAAAATTGGAGCAGGATCGTCGAACCACTACCTCAAATGAGGAACTCGACGTTCCATCCGATATAGGAGATCGGAAGGAACGGTGTCACCACAAACTTTCACAGTATAGAAGACCTGAGAAAGAGAGGAGCGTGCGTCTGCACAGGGCTAGAGCAGCTCTCGGGAATGTCTGATAGTGAGGGCAGTTAGAGATGTAAAATTCCCGGGAATTTTGAAGGAATAAATTCAGCCAATCATCTTTCTCTTAATGCATTGTTTTGTCTTACATAAATGAAGAAAAATAAAATGAACTACAAAAATATGAAAAAATATCTGTTTTGTCTTTTAGTGAAGAAATTCGTTGGTTTCGTACTGAGGAAAACAAAAATGTTTGTTAAAATAATTAATTAATATTTAATAAAAATATTAATTAATTATTTTAACAAACATTTAATAAAAATATTAATTTATAAAAATAATAAAAAGTATCGATGTAATTTTTAGAACTGTCAGAATAAATATTGACATTTCCATGTTTATGTCGTTATAAATTCTTAAATTCAAACACAAAAAGGAAGAAATGTTTTCTCAACATTAATTTTTGAAGTTATTCTAAATTGGTCAATAAAGCAAAACTATTTTCTTTTCCTGGGAAAACTTTCTATTACCTTAATTAGTAGTTGAATTCATAAAATAAGAGAACTTTTATTTATTTTCAGAAATATGTAATGAAAAAAAATTTTTTTTAAATCACCTGAAAAATAGAAAAACTCTAAGGTCTTTCAAAATTTCTAATGGAATAAACCGGGTTTATAACCGGAAATAAAGGTTTTTTTTACCCATCTTTACAACACAAAAGACAGTTAGCTAGATGAATATTTTCCTTCATCTTCAGGATCAGAAACATTAGAACAGGGCTTCCCAACCTGAGGTCCACAGACCCCTTAAGGGTCCGCCGGCTTTTTCTAGGGGTTTCCGTGGCTATCTTTGAAAAGTGACTGCAGTTCCCATCATATTGATCCTCAGGAAGTTTAGTGCCGGTGGATGTGGCCTCCCTGATTGACTTTCTGTAAACTCCGGGGTCGCATGCGCGCTGGCTTACGGTGCTTGATGCGTAGAAATCCTTTACTCATGATCTTCAGAAATGGCGTGAGCTCAGCCAACCAATCAGAGTGTTCACCGCCTTGGATGCTCTCCTCGGTTTATGTACGGAGAACTGATGCCTGCTTTTCCTTGTTTTTCTCGATGAATTTTTCAATGTTGAATTTCTTTCGTGAGTGCACCATTTGCTTTTTACACAGTTCATTTCTTCTACCAAGGATCGGTGGCTGAAGTCCTGATCATTGAAGAAGCTAGCAGCTTCTCCATCGCCTTCACAGTAGGGAATGCTCCCGGTTGAAATGAATGATGTAGGAAGACGGCCAAATGAAGAATAATTACATGACGCGCCACAGCCGGATTTATTATGCAAAAACTCTGCAAGTTCTCTATTTGCAGTACCATACGGAACTGAAATAATTAAAAACCGTAAGTACAACGAACGTTGTTTAAAAATGGGCTTTATCGAGTAATTGGTTAAAATATAGTGTGTAATTTGCGTGCGAGTACTTCTGAATACATCTATGGTTCCAGTTAAATTGTGTCTTCATTTTGAGGGTACTCACCCGGACCTTCATACTAAAGAGATTGATTTTTTTCAATCGGAAGAGCACTGAATTAGCTGCTTCTCAGCACTGCATTAAAACTTATGCAAAAACGATTAATGAAAACTCACTAAAAGTTTCTTGGTAAGTTATCGGATGACAAAGACAGGCAAAGTTCATACCATTGCCGAAACTTTCATAAAACCAGATGTTAGTGATATTGTTTCTCGTATGCTAAACGAAAATTCAGTAAAACGTATATCTTCAGTACCACTATCAAACTATACTGTCAAGAGACGGATAGTTGACATGTCAAATGTGAAAGAATCTCTGGTGTCTCGAATCCAAAAAATTCATTTTCTTTCCAAATAGATGAATCTATTGACGTTGCGGGATGAGAGATTTCATTGGCATTTGTTCGTTATGCGTACTAGGGATGTTTCGAAGAGACCCGTTTATATTACAAACCACTACCTGCCCATAAAATAGATTCTGAAATATTCTGTTTGTTGCACGATGTTTTAAGAACCTACGAAATTCCATGGTTTAATTGCATTGATGTGTGCACAGATGGTTTAAAAGCTATGGCAGGTCCATTGGTCGGCGTGATAACAAAAATTAGAGAGAGCTGGAAAGATTGCAGAGTAGTCATTGTGTTCTCCTCAGACATGCTTTATCTGCGAAACAAATGCCTGCATATTTCAAGAAAGCTTTAGATCAAACTGTCCGAATTAATTACATAAAATTACGGGCGTTAAAGGCAAAACTTTTCAAAATACTGTGTGAAAATATGGAAAGCCTTCATCATTCTCTGCTTCTCCATACAGAAGTAAGGTGACTCTCACGTACGAATGCACTCTCTCGATTATGTGAACTACGTTTAGAAGTCCTAACTTTACATTTAGACTGCCATAATACCACATTAGCAGAAATAATTAATGATGAAAATTGGCAATGTATACTTTCTAATTTGGCAGACATTTTCTTCAAATTGAACGAAATGAATACTTCACTGCAAGGCAAAACTGTAATAATAGTCACCGAAAAATATAAGGTTCGAGCGTTCAAAAGGAAAATAAATTTTTTTTTGCAAAGAGTGTGGAGAAGGAGTAGTAGAGTGTTTCCCTCTTCTCAATGATTTTTTGAAAGACACGACATAGCAGCTTACGAATAATTTATTTCATGAAATCCTCGAATACCTCCAAAGATTGACATCATCATTGGAATATTTTTTCCCAACAGCTCAAGATGAGACACTGCAGCAATACGAATGGATGGACAACCTATTCGCTGCTTCCAAAAATCCTAATATTCTATCGTCGAATGAATGAGTTGTTGATAGAAATTTCCACTGACTCACAACCTTGAATTCTACTTTTCATTGTGATGGCAAGTCACACTTTTGGATACGTTTGGTTTAAGAAAAATATTTACCCCCTTGTTGGAAAAGCAAAACGTATTCTACTCCCATTCGTCACAACATACATGGGCGAATCCGGATTCTCGATATATCCTGGCACCAAAACTAAGTACTAAAGCTGTCTAGATGCTGAACCTGACTTCCGTTTCCAATTGTCAAGTATTGAACCCGACTTTTCAAGATTGTGACATCAGAAGCAACTTCAACCTTCACAGTAAGATTTATTTATTATTTCTACGAACTCATCTCTAATTAAGAAGAATGCATTGTGTATCTTTGATGAGCAGTGAATGTCCCCGGACTTTAAATTTTGTAGGCATTTGTTCGTATTTTTTGTAATTTAATAATTAATTTAAATCTGTTTATATTGATATTTTTGTTGTGAAAATCAAAATGCTATCCAACTAATGTTTCTTTTCTTTGCAATATATTCACGTCCACTAGATTAGAAATATGGCCGGCCTAATGTGTTGAGTGATGTAAGCAAGTATGTAAATATATAGTGTGGGAATTCAGAATAATGGAAACAGTTATTTAAAGTTGTTTCCATTTATCATGAAATAATAGACTCTCAATTCGTCATGTGATTATTGAAAAAAATGCCACTTGCATATGAAGTTTTTACTTCCCATGGTCTTCGAGCTGAATTTTACTTTTTACTGTGCGCTTGACTGACAGGGGTCCACCGTGGATTATTGCTTGAAAAAAGGGTCAGCCAGCTAAAAGGATTGGGAAGCCCTGGGTTGGAACATGACATTACATTTAAATTTCTTTCTTTTCCTTCTTTCTTTTTTTCTTATTATTTTTTAGCTTTTGTAAAAGCAAAAAATTGGAAGCTCTACTTTTTTCCTCCATCACAACTGGGTGCGCTTATGTGAGAACCGGAGGCTTTAGGGAGCGCATCTCGTAAGGTTTCCTGGGCAGGTAAGGGACAGCTCTATTAATATAATATTGTGTTCATAACTGTTGACTAAAATAAAGAACTAGTTCAGATATTATTTTTATGGTTGTTGATCCAGTTCTGACAGGACCGGATATTCAAAGTATTTATATTAATGTGTATAAAGTGAATGAAAGAATCCTCAATGAGATTGCCAATTGGGGCAATTATCTGTACTATTTTAATTGATTCTTTATCTATTTGTTTGTCTTTTATACTATACGAAATTTACTGAATATTAATATAAAATGTGTTAGCTAAAATATACTTTCCATATCATGCTTAGTAAAAATTTCTTATAATATCCGTAAAAAGAGACGAATGTGTTTGTTTATCAATGAAATAAAGGTTGAAATAAATTATTTTTAATGTGCATAGTGAAAAATGTCTTTTCAATAACCAATACTTTGGAAATGCCATGCAAAAATTAAAACATGGGTAGTTTTTTTTTTTTTTTTTTAAAGCATTTCTTGAAAAAATGTTGAAATATCTAAAAATAAAATGAATCGTTTGGAAGGGGACATAAATGAACTGGAAATATTTACGATTGGATTTTCTAAGGAATATTAATAACTGGTAAATTAATATTAATTGCAAAAATCAAACACCTGTCGCTGTGGTATTTCAGTGAAGCAAAAGTATTAATAATCAATTAAAAGTTATAAGGATGGAAAGTTAGCATTTTTTTAATAGCAAAATTGCACATGTATAAATAACTAAGTAATGTGAAAATCTACTGGAAGATTAAAGAAATAGAAAAGTCTAGACTGTGGGTGTGAAAATGTATCAATTTGAAAAGAGTTTAAAAGTAGACAGAAGGAAAATTTAGAATTGTTTTTTTTAATAGTACTTGGAGAAAAAAGTCATCCTGGAAGCTTTTTCTGATAGTTGTATTTATTTTGTTTTGAATAGTTATGTTTATTTGAAAAGAGATTGTTATAAACATCTTGAAATATCCAATAAATTAATTGGAATTTCATGAAGATGCTTAAAAACTCTAAATTACCAATTGATTTCATATAATGTATAACTCAAAAATGTAAATAATATTGATTATTTAAGAAAATTTTTTTCTTACAGCTGCAGAGTCATTAAAGACTTTTGAAATAATCATATAATATAATTCTAACTTAAATAAAAAAAAATTTCATTTATTTTTGCAATGATTTATTTCTATTATATACAAATATAATTAAGAAATGTTTTTTTTTTTACGTCCTTATGTTGAACGTTTTACGTTACGAAATGTCTGAACGTTTTACCTAACTGCGCATGCGTCTGTTTATTAATACCTCAACGTTTTCTTTTTCTAGACGCTAGTATTATACTATGTTCAGACTTAATTTTAGCAATCCTATGGTTTCTTATTCCCCGGTCTAATTTGAAATGAGGGTTAATCTGTAGGGTTCTTTTTTTTTTTTTTTTTTTTTTTTTTTTAAGTACGTCCTTATGTTGGCTTTTTCAAGCACAATAAGTCTTGCAGTTCAATAAAGAAATGAAGTATCTCCAGGAGTGGAGAATGTCTTGAAATGGGAAGAAGTGCAGGCTTCTTGGAGGGCAGAACATTTCCAAAGATGCTCGCCATCCATGTCAACATGTTCCCTACATAAAATGCAGTCGGGTGAATCCACAAGCCCAATGTGATATAGATGTTTCTGGAGAAAATAATAATTGAGAAATGTTGTACCTACATAATTATATGCTTATTTGGTTGAGAAAAATTTTTAAAATAAACTAAGAAAATTATTTAACATGAATGTTGATAGATCCTGGAAATTTTTGATTTGACTCCTGGAAAACTGCTGGAATTTGATTCTTCGAAATCTATTCGGAAACTAAGTCGATTCCCATCTTAACTGAAGATTCGTCATGTTCACTAAAGGTGGCTGGGGCACGATAAATATGTCACGGTTGAAAAGTCGTCCAAATTAAATTATACCTCTGGGTTTACCAATCCAAGTATTATGAGTTTTTTGCTTGGTCCCTGCTTCATTATCACGAAACCTTCGTCTGAAAGCTTCTATCTAACTGTTAAGAGCCGAATTCAGGGCTATAGGTTCAAGGAAATACGCTGGTACAACAAAAGTACTGTAAACTGCCCAACAAAATTTGTTAAAAAGCATTTTAATATCTATTGTGTGATAGTGTTCTGGAGGATTATTCATGATAGTTGTCCGTATTTACTTCACATTTAAGGAAACCCGGAAAATTCCCAAGTATCGAACACGATAAGCGGGTTCGCCGAACTAAAACATTCATTTCCTATTGTCTGAGCTGGATTCCGAGACATTTCAAAGTGATGAACGATATCTTACCACGTTGGACCTATTAAATTGGAGCAGTATTTTGTTCCAATGGTTGCAATTGCGCATTTTTAATATTTCGCTTTTTTTACTTTGTGGCATGACAGCCCTTGTGGGCCAAGGCCTACAGTTCCCATCTTTGTTTCCTTGACCGAGTAACCCTGGGGTATAAAGCATATGTCCCGAGTAGATGATCAGCCTAATGCAAACCCCCCCCCCCAGTGTTTAGTTCTCAAGCATGTTTGGTACTCAGTTTATCGACTCATTGAAGGGATGAAAGGTTGAGTCGACCTTGCCAGACTGAGTATAGAACTTTTTAAGTCTTTCTAGATTGTCATAATTAGCCCTTTGATGTGTTTATGGTGAACAAAAGGTTATTAATAAATGAATAAAGTATGTTTAGTGTTAATAACATTGCGTTCATTACCCTACAACGGCTCTGACAATTCCATTTGGTAAACAGTCGAAAAGCTGAATGAAAAACCATTTACCGATCTATACAAGGTAAGAAAAAAGGCCAGTGTTACACTGATAACGGAAAAACTGGAATTTTTCAGAGAAGCCATGGAAAGTCGATTTTCAGTAAATAAAAGTAACAGATTATAAAAATGAAGTAATAATAATAAAAATAAAAATCGGAAACTTCCTACAGAAAATTAGTCTATCGTCAAGTACTGGAAGACTGAATAATTTACAACAAATTTAAGATCTATTTAAAGAATTTCACTAGGGGTGTAAGATATTATATGTTTGTTGCAAGGGCACGGCTGGGATGTAGGAAAAGCAGGCAACTGAAAAATCATCCATCATGTTATGATTCAAATTAATTTATGAAAAAGTAATACCAATTTAGGCCTTAGTTCAATATACATAATAAAAAGAGGTCAGTGGTCACATAGTTGCATCGCAAACAGCTGGAAGAAGACCAAGCATTTCTGATGCTTGGTTTTCGACACGTTTTCACTATTGGAAATAACTGAATGTTAAAATTAAGTGTTTCATGAATAGTTTAAAGTTTAAGAAAAAGGCTATATAACATTGTTATAAAATTATTTTATAAATGAAAAAACTTTTTTATATGTATAAACGTTAGGGGAAATGTAAGAAATTAATTTAATAACTATTAAACGTATTCCTTAGTATATTCGTCAAATATATAAATACATGAATATTAATACACATTAATATAAAATTAAATTAAAATCAGCTTTTATTACCAATTCATATATTTTAATGAAACATTTACTGTTAAATTACATAGTTATTATTATAGACCTATGCTAATACTCTAATTAAAAAATTTATACAAATCTAACATTAAAAAAATATTAAAAAAAATGTTTTCCTTCGGAAACAATCTAAGTTTAAAAAGAAATAATTTCATAAGAAACAATATAAATTCGTTCACTCATATGATGCAATTAAACTTTTTGAATTTATAAATAAAAAATAAAAAACAATTTCAATTTGTAAATTCGAAATGCTAACAATTTTATTTAGCTTATAAACAAAAGTATTTTTCATTTGTACAATAAAAGAATTTGTAAGGATAAAAATTAAATATTAATGATTCATGTGATGCATTTCAAGTTTTCGAATTTGTAAATAACTATAAGTATTTTCATTTTCCAGAAAGAAGAAATATATATTGTGACAAATTTGAATAAATATTTTTCTTCCAGTTCTTGTTGGCGTACGTATTAATATTTAACACCTTGACTTTTAACGAAGAGAAAAAAAATATGAAATATAAAAGATTTTTTTCTTTGTTTGGAAATGAAATAATTTTTTAAGTATGTTATTTTCTTTATAAATTTTCTTAAGATAAATTCTTTAATTTTCTTACTGTGGACAATATTTTCATAAGTCTGTTATTTAAAAAATTGTGGTATAGAAATGATTAGTTTAAGAAATTAACATTTACTTGAAACAAAATTCAGGCCCATTTACAGGTAATATATTTAAGTAGTAAACATAGAAAATACAAAATCCTTATAATAACATTAATATCACATTTTTTTTTATATGTTTTACAATTTTTGTAATAAAAAATAAATTTCAAGTAAAATTCTTTTATCTTTAAATAACGAACTAATCATTAAGCTATTTTAAAGAGTTATTTTTACAAATATAAAATTATTTTCGAAAATTAAAAATAACTTTAGGTTTGTTAAATTTAATATTATACTTTACTTAATTTACAAAAAACTAGACACTTGATGGTTTCACGCAAGCAAATTTTGTTTTACTTTTGCCAATATAAAAGCTACCGTGAAGATTGAAACAAGTCTCTTTAGATGATCATAACTCACGCGATCAGATCAGTTAATATAGGGAGAGTTGACTGTACCCGCAACCCATTGTAACTAATACAACATACTGGACACATGAGTTATATGGGTCATTTTCAAATTTCGGTGCCATGCGAAAAATGTAAATAAAATATTTGTATTATTTTTAGTATTTTCTTAAAATGTAAACCTTTTTAAACAATACACGATGACAATGGAATATTTAGGACTAATTTATGATTTTTTCTTTCCCATTATTGATGGACTAGAATGTAAAAGTACTATATATATATATAATAAAATTTTTGTTTTATTTATTTGTAAAATCTGTTTTATAGTTCAATTTTAATAATAATTATTCATTTTATTATATCATTTTTGAATAATAAACAACAATTTTTATAGAGCAAAATATTGTATAATATAATAGCAAAATAATATAATAAATATTGCAAATATTATTACATGGAAAATAATTAAACCATACATTAGTTGTCAATTCATACAATGTGCAAATTTTGTATTTCAAGCTGGCAAACAGTGAAGTGTATATTTATATATTACTGCAAAAATTATATTTAATGTATATTTTTAATATATATTTTTAAAAGACATAATTCCAGAAGCTTGGTCTGGTTTTCATCTTTCTTGAATTTTTTCCTGACATAATTCTAATTTCAAAGTAATTTAAATAACAAAAACATTAGGGTTGTATATAAAAATATTTAGTTGATAGATAAATAAATGTTAACATGAAGTAAGGTTGAGGAACTAAAACTTAAGTTGAATTTTAGGCTTTTAATATTTTGTAATTATTTTCAGCTGACTGTTTTGACTAATGAAGATGGCAGAAGCTCTATCAAAAGAATGATCATGGAAATCATGACAAATAATTTGATAAAGCAGTGTATCTAAAATAGGAATACAGGTGTTAAACATCAGTTTTCCATCGTTCAGAATGTTAAAAATTTGATTACAGGTTAGCATTTTGTTTTTAAAATTTCTAAAGTTATTTACTTGTGAAAATAAATTTTAAAAGTAATATAGTGCAATATGAAAACATCATTAAATTCAAAATTAAAAGTTTAACTAATTAAATTCAATCAAAATATTTCAGAATAATAACCATTGTAACAAATCATAAGAAAACAATACTTCATATGTTTCTGTTATAATTTTTATTTATATGTTTTATTATCCTTTGTTTAATGTATTTAATTTTAGTTTAAATTGTTCCTGTAACTTAAAGTTAAGAAGAATTGTTATTTTCTATTTTTCATTTATGCTTTGTGTGTGTGTGTGTTATGCTTATGTATTTTTTTAATACAAAGTTAACCATTTCATCAAAATGTTGATTAGAGGATATGGATTAAATTTATAACTTTTTTCTATAAATTTAAACATTAATTGTAATATTTTAACAACTTTAATTTTTGTGACATTTCCATGTAATGTTTAAAATTGTTATATAACAGAAGCAATTTAATGTTAAGAGTATCAATTATAAAAACGTTTGTAATGTTGATCTTACTTTGTTTCTGATGTTATTTTATTTAACATTATTTATAGGAGCAAAATTTATTTATTTGTAGCTTCTCTTTGGCAGAGAGTGACAGCTGAATCGCAGATAATGATGCACGCCGATATATAAAGAATTGGATGCTGTGTGCTCCTGACAGAGAATAAATTGAAGAAATAAATTTTAAAAGGTATATAATGATATATGAAAACATCATTTAATTCAAATGTAAAAATTTATTTTTACTAATTCAGTTTACTCTAAATATTTCAGAATCATAACCATTCTAAAAATCATAAGAACACAATACTTTTTATGTTTCTGCTATCCTTTGTTTAATGTATATGATTTCTTTTTATATTGTGTTAACAATTTATTATGAAAATTTAATGGATTGTTTTTATTTTTCATTTACGTATTTATATGCTTATTAAATGTGAAGTTAGCCATTGGATCAAAATGTTAATTGGAGTATATAGATAAACTTTATAATTTATAAGTTTTCCTTCTAAATTTAAATTATAATTTTAATAATATTTTAACAACTTTAAATTTGTATGACATTTCAGTATAATATTTAAAATTATTTTGTTAGATTAAAGAATTTATTTAGAAGCAATTTAATGTTAATAGCAATAAATAAAAATGCTTGAAAAGTTACGTTGTTTCTGATATTAATTTTTTATATTTTTATTTGTAGCTTCTGGTCAATGCCATGGAAGCTGTATTACAGATAGTGATGTACATTAGTATACTAAGAAATGGCTTATGTGTGTTGCTGAAAAAGATGGGAGACAGTTCAAAAGAACTTTGGAAAAAGCCCAGTCTGATGTATATAATATGTAAAAAAGAATAATAATAAACCTTAATCTTTTATGAACATTTTATTTTTGTGATTAAGTTCATAAATATTGAAATGGAGAATTAAACAAATATTTTAAAAATATACAATGAAATCGGAACACTTGTAACTGAGAATACAACTGTATTTTTAATTTCATCCCAATAATCCATTTAATACAATTATTACAAAAAATGTAACTTTTTATCATACTTAGCTTTGGAAATATTTCTTTTAAAAAATTTAGAATATTCATATTTAAGTCAATTTTTCTGCTGTTAATATAAAATTGATGAAAAACAATATCAAAAAGGAATTAAAGTTATCTTGTGTTCTACAGTAAATACATCAAAATATCTTTTGTTTAGATATGTTCTATGTTAAGATATACCAATTGTTACAAATACATTGGAAGAACTAAATGAATAACTTATGGTTCTAAGCGTTAGAACCAAACTTCAGAATAAATTTATGAGTTCTTATTAAAAAATATGTCTTATAGAAGGTATAATAATTTTTAATATTTTTACAGTTAAATATATCCATTGTAAAATTAAAAAAATATTTGGAAAATCATAACAATTTACAATCTGCTAATTTAAATTTTATTTTTTCTAAAATTGGAAATTGTTTAAAAAATTCTAATGAATATTGTCTCAAAGCAAATTTATTGTGGTTTTTCTATTAGTAAAAAAAAAATAAAATAAAAAAATAATTCCTCAATATTGTCTGGCTTAGTAACAAAAACACACTATCGTTAAATTATTTTTAAACGATAGTGTTTTTTGATATTTAAGCCAGAAATCAGCATTAGTACACAAATAGAATAAAAAATTGCATGGCGTAATATCATCGCTGCACTCACTCCCTTTTCATCGAATCTTAAACAACTCACCGGGCCATATGCCATAAGCACTTCAACGCGTGCACGTCACACCGTTCACTTCAAAGGATACAGCAACCGCTCTCTGGTCGCTGTTATCATGGAGGTAGATCTATTTTGATATTGGCAGCTGCGTCTTGCTTTTCTGCCGAACCGATCTTAACCCTAAAAGGAAGGATGTCTGCGGAGAGATGTAGAGATTATGGCATTCGAGGCATACAAAAGAAATATACCTTTATTGATATTCTTTTATTCACTAAGAAAGCTATTTATTTATAAAGCGTCCCAAAATAATAACTACGATCATAATAGAATCTTACGCTGTAAAACTAAAATAAATTTTACATATATTAGGGACACATTGTATGTAAAATAATATTATCCAAAAATATAATACAACTTTAAAACCAATCCAATAAAAAAAGACTAGATGTGTGAATTATAGATTATCACCTAATGTAATTTCAGATTCTTCAAAATGTTAGAATCATATGACAATTGAATTTCAAAACAGACTAAAAAATTTGCAGATAATAATACGTTTATTACAAAAATTAATAAGTGATACATTAATGTTCAAGTTTATGTACACAATTTTCAATAGCCTATTTCAAAAATTCAATTTGTTAAAAAAATGCCATCATTTTCGTGTTTTTTTCAAAACTTAATTTTTAAGATTTTCTTATAAAATAAAGAGATGCGGAAACAAGTTAGAGAGAATTTAATGAAATATCTAAAAATTCTGAAATTCTGAGAAATTTCATAACATTAATATTTTGTAGAGCAAATTAAAAACATGCTTCATTAATAAAGTTTAAAAAATTTCCTAATTATCATTCAAATTACTTTTTATTGAATGCCAGCTGATGAACTTCTGTTGCAATTTAGGCATAAGTTATAATTAAACATACACAACTAAACAATTATTTAAGAGTTCAAAATACTCAAAATGAAAAGAGGTATTTAGCATTTGAATTTCTATGTCTCAAAACATGTTTATAGAGTAAGAAATTTCAACACTGCTTTAATATATTATAGAAAATATATTTTATTTTAACAATTTTTCTTTCTGTTTGTACCATTTAATATTCCTTTTGAAATGAGTGGTTTTTATTAAAATTTCATTCCAATTGTATTAGAAACAGTATAATGACATACATGCAGCAGTACTTCCACTATATATATAATTCAAAGAAAGCAAATAAAGAAAATCCTATCCATAGTCCAAATTGACCACCTAAATTACTGAATATTTCACTTGAATCAAACATAGGAATTTGTCTGTATTCTTTTGAATTTAGACTTGAATAATAGATTTTCAATCGAATGCTGCTTTCTCTGTAGTATGTCATATTTTCATCCGAAATCTCTTTTTCTCTGAATTTCATGAATTCTTTTGAGGGCCAAATTGATTTGGATAATTGTTGTTCATATTTCGAAAAACAGGCTAATGGACAATCACATATTGATTCTCCCGCAACAATTTGATCTTGAACTTGGTCAAGGCAACAAACGTCTTCCTTATAGAACATGTTATAGATTTCCAAGTCTGATTTAAAAAGAAGAGTTGGATCTGCGCAGCCGCAAGATTCATAGCTTTTCTTTTGAAGAAAGCTCTTAAGGCACTAGTCTTTGTTCTTTTTAGTGATTACTCGATCTGTAATCTCTACAATGATCTCGGTATGGAGAAGACACGTGATGCATGATCACCTGCTTCAGTGCAATTGAGGTTGAAAATCCTGGACTTATGTTGATACCAGAGTCACCTGGAATTTCTTTAAGATCATGTATCAGAACACGTGCACCAACGCTGGGTGTTACTCTCATGTACTGATTGAGGTTCACATCCAAGACAACTTCGAACCCAATGTTATAACCTATGGAGGAGGTTCGGAATATTTTTTGAATTTCTATTCATTTGTTGAAAGTATTTCCATATTTTAAGCTTTGGAAAAGAGTAAAAGTTCTGGAGGAACATACCTGATCTTCACAAGAACAATATTGAATGATCTTCTTAATTTCACCTGATAATTCTTAATTTCACCTAATAAATTCACCTGATCTTCACAAGAACAATATTGAATGATCTTCTTAATTTCACCTAATAAATTCACCTGATCTTCACAAGAACAATATTGAATGATCTTCTTAATTTCACCTGATAATTCTTAATTTCACCTAATAAATTCACCTGATCTTCACAAGAACAATATTGAATGATCTTCTTAATTTCACCTGATAATTCTTAATTTCACCTAATAAATTCACCTGATCTTCACAAGAACAATATTGAATGATCTTCTTAATTTCACCTGATAATTCTTAATTTCACCTAATAAATTCACCTGATCTTCACAAGAACAATATTGAATGAATTCATCCTCCTGAATGCCAACTGTTTGTTGGTTTGCAGAATCCACCGCTATGTATCCTTTTAAGAACTTAACTAAATCTATTCTCTTTTGACTCAAATTGCCATTCAGCAAATCCTCACAAGAGAGTGCGTTCAGTTAGTTTCATTCCTGAGACGGGTTTTCTTGACTCGGAACCGTCTCTTTCCTTTATGAAACCTCTGTGCAGAATGTCTTTGTTTCTGCATCCATCATATTGCTGTTTCATTCGATTAATGTTGCAAATCGTGATGGGTGCAAATTCTAAAGAAGGCTTGAGTTTTTCTTGTAGTGTTATGACTAGTAGATAGGTTAAATAGACTTGCAAGAACTTGTAAATTTGATAACTGTAGCCAATAACGCCGACTATTAAGAATAATAAACAAGAACCAACTGATTCTCCTAATTAACGTCTCTGCGTGTTTGAACTGTGAAATTGCATAAATGGATTATTGATTTTTCATGTTGCAGAGATGATGACTCAAACATAAGAAAGCACCAAAATATTCCAGCAACCCTCTTAAACCTTTAATGCTATAGCATTTGTTAAAACATCTCTTCCCTTTTTTTAAGTATAAATATTTTAACTCTCTTTCTTTAAGAAAATGGCAAATGTTAAATGTGCAAGACATGCCATTTGAATCCACATACTTTAAACATTTGTAAATAGGCTTTCTGAAAATAAAAGAAATTGATATTATAAATTTTTAATTTAAATGCAATTATTCAATTTATAATATTATTTCATACAAATTGAGTGTCAGAGCATAGTTAAGCTACAAAAATAATGAAACAAATAAACCATAAAATGGTATGAATGTTTTGTATGCATTTTCTGTAAGAAAATAATATCGCTATTCTATTAGCTATGTAATATAATAATATTTTACGGGAAAAAATAATTTCAATGGCAACGTTATTTCACATTGTTTTGGTGTTCAAGCAATGTGAGATATTTTTGTTAATGTTTTAATTTTGAATGAATCATGAAAACTCAAATTGGCGTTTCATTGATTATAAAGCGAAATAAGTTTCAATTATTTTAATTTGAAAGTAAGAAAATTAGTTCAAAAAAGCAGAACGTTTTTATATTTTTAAACTTTTTCATTACTTTGAAGTAACAAATTATTCTATATGATATGAAGTTAAATAAAAAGATAAGTATATAATTATTAGTATGATGACTATACACTTTTATTGACAGAGAGAGAGAGAGAGAGAGAGGGAGGGAGGGAGAGACTATTCTATTGTGGTTTTTTTTATTTATTTATTTTATTTATATGTTTTTATTGTTGACCAAATTTATTCACATCAATGAAACTTATTTTTATTTTAGCTGATTTTTCTGAACATTAATAAATTCTTGTTTATGCAGTTAAAACTTCAAAAGAAGCTCAACTAAAACTTGGTATGTTATATTTTAAGTAACTTAATTTAAGTTTTTTTATACTAGAATTTAACAATTTTTAAAAATAAACTACTTTTTAAAAGCAAAATATTTCAAGAATTTTTATATTTTGTATTAAAAAACCGTGAAGACAAATTATCGATACCATTATTTCCACCCGTTAGTTTTCTGTAAATTATTGTAATATGCTATTTTTAATTGTATAAATATAACAGATACTTTAGCAAAGGCTGGCTCAACTCATCCAGCTCCTTCTTCCACGATTACCTACCTTGAACTCTTTTCCCTGAGAAAAGCCCAGTTTAAAACCGATTGGCAGGTACCTTTGACTCGCCACTTCTACAAGGGTAAAAAAGCCGAAACTTTCTCTGTCTCTTTCCTGTGATAGGAAATCCAGCAGTTGTCTTGCACGTCTCGCCTCTGACCTCCTGAAATGCCTCACTTTTGTAGAGGGTAACAAGACCTTCAACTTCTGTCCTAAATGCCATGGAGACCAAGCTTCTTCTGAGCATATCCTGAATTGTATGAATATACTATGGGACGATAGCTACACTTCTCCTCGCCTTGTCATCGATTTCCTCTCCGTTAATGGATTCCTTGATTCGGTCTGACTCCGTCATACCCCTTGGAGATAAGCAAAAACAACAATAATAATTATATAAATAAAATATATGTAGAGCACCTAATATTTATAAATTAAATATGGTTGTGATATTTTGGAAGGAACATATTTATACGCATCAATATATACACATGTATGTATACATGCATGAATGCATGTATATGTATATATATTACAAAAAAATGTGCAAAAGAAATTTTATTTAATTTCTTTTCAGATTGAAGTTGTTTTATCATTTATAGTATTTTTTTTTTAATAAAGAAATACATTGTCTCATTTGCAATTGTAAATATTTTTAGAATAAAAAAAGAATAGCGAACTCTTAGAAACATCTCAACTACTAAGAACGTGAGACCATTTTAAATAATTAACATTCCCACTTGAAAAAAAAAAAAAAAAAAAAAAAAAAAAAAAGAAAAAATAAAAATCCGGGAACAATAAAAATTTATTTAGAGCTGTGAATTTGAGTACAATATTATAAGTCATAGTGATTTTTACCAGATTAAACAGTATTTATTAGGCTTATTATTTGAGCTACCCGTGGTTGTTATACATATTTGTTCTTGAATTATTCTTCAATTTGCAAATGTCTATTATGTTAAAAAAATAGTTTACGTAAATAGATTTTATCAATATGATTGTCTGCAGTGTGACTGTTTTAGGATATTCAAAGTACGAGAACGAAATTTTCTTCCCCTGAAAACACAACAGTTCATTATATTCTAGTATTTAAATCATTATACTATTATTAGAAAATTTTCATTATTTACAAAATAATTAAATTTTACATGTTTATTTAATTTGAGATTTATGTAATATTTTGTAAATGTCTATTTCAAAAGTTGAGATGTATGATATTCTAATTTTAAACGCAACATGTGTATTTTTTGAAATTCAATAGTAACTTGCCATTGCGGAAAGTTCCTATAACAATTTAAAAATATTTTTCTCTCAGCTAACAGCAACAAAATAACTTTCGGGACTGGGATTGGCTGTCATCATTCTTTGCAAATTGTTTTAGCTTCAACGGGAAAAGTATGACTTGCCTGCATTGGGTATACGATACATTTCTTGCGCCAAGTGTAAAATGATTACAAGCTTGGATTTTTGGAATGATGCTGAAGGTGTACCCCAAAAAGATCGTAATATATGTTGGAACATGAAATAAATAAAGCCATATTAAGCGTCTGTAATGATTGCACTCAAAAAACATATTTATTGAGTATGTCAAAGATGCAGGTTTCATAGAAATGCTCTAAATTAAGAAATATCCAGTTCGGTTGTATTGTAATACATCATCAATGAGTACTTATTTCAAATTGTTTTAAAATTTAAAACTTCAGAACTTATTAGTAGAGCAAATGTAATAGTTTCCACTAAGTAAGTTTATTTACTGGATTTAACTCTGAAAATTTTTAGCTGCAAAAAGGAATTAAATATCTTAAGAATATGAAACGAAGCTAAATTTTATTAGATATTTAAAACTAAAAGAAAAATATACAAATTAAAATAAATATCTTGAAAATTTATTTTAACTTTACAATTTTATTACCAAATCAACATAACATTTGATATATTAAAATCAAACTCAAATTCTATAATTTTAGATACTTTAATTTTAATCGTTCTATTTTCATATTTATGGTAAAGTAATCTGAATTGCTTAGTTTAAATCGATACCGTTGGCATAGTATTGATTCAATGAACTTTATAGTTACGGCTTTTCGACACTACTTGCCATTGTTTTTCATTATTATTAAATCTAAACTACATTAAGACCACAAGTTTTCTTGGATTAAACTTGGAATGAAACATCATTAAGAATATCATGTTTCAATATATATATATATATATATATATATATATATATATATATATATATATATATATATATATATATATATATATATATATATATATATATATATATATATATATATATATATGTATGTATGTAAACATGGTTATCTCAAGAAAAAAAGAATTTGTTCTTTATACTCTCTCTTTCTCTCATATTGAATATTTAATTTTTCATTCTCTCTTTAATCTTCTAATTAAAATATATAAAATATGATTGTGTTTTAACACAACAATCACAAAACCTATGGAATCAACATTAACGTCAATTATTCTATGCGTTTTTGCATTTATTCTTCTGTATCAACACTATTCCAGTAAGGGCTGGAATGTAAGCAGGAATATTACTGTTTATTGAGTGCTCTCCAAAATTATGGATTTGGTATTAATTATGGTGATTAAAATATCTTACACACCCTTTTCAAACCATCCACGCATAAATTTTCTTTAGCGAATTCTTTAGCAAGGCGAGACTTATCTTGAATATTTCTGTTTTTATTTATTTTTTTTAATTTTTGTAAAACATGTATACCAAAGATACCAATATATATATATATATATATATATATATATATATATATATATATATATATATATATATATATATATATATACACTACTAACCATTAAAATTGCCACACCAGGAAGAAATGCAGATAACAAAATGATATTGATTAGACAAATATATTATACTAGAAAGTGATTAAATTTTCAAAAAATTTGGCTGGATAGATCCTGAGAAATCAGTACCCAGAACAACCACCTCTGGCATCAATAACAGCAGTTATACGCCTGGGAATTGAGTCAAACAGAGATTGGATTGCATGTACACGTACAGATGCCCATTCAGCTACAACACGATGCCACAGTTCATCAACCGTAGTGACTGGCGTTTGGTGACAAGCCAGTCGCTCGGCAACCATTGACCAGATGTTTTCTGTTGGTGAAAGATCTGGAGAACGTGCTGGCTAGGGCAACAGCCGAACATGTTCCGTATCAAGGAAGGTCCTTACAATGCCGGCAACATGCGGTCGGACATTATCCTGATGAAACGTAGGGTTTCGCAGGGCTCGAATAAAGTATAGAGACACAAGTCGTAACACACCAGAAATGTAACGTGCACTGTTCAAAGCACCGTCAATGCTAACAAGGGGTGACCGAGACGTGTATCTAATTTCATAAAACCAGGTTATGGACCAGTATGACGAGGACGAATGCACGCTGCCAGTGTGCGTTCACCACAATGCCGCCAAACACTGATGTGACCATCATGATGCTGTATACAGAACCTGGATTCATCTGAAAAGATGACGTCTCACCATTCGTGCGCCCAGGTTCGTCGTTGATCACACCATTGAATATGTCGTTGATCACACCTCTTGCCTATGACGCAGCGTCAAGGGAAGCCGCAGCCAGGGTGCCCGAGCTGAAAATCCATGCTGCTGCAAACGTCGTCGAACTGTTCGTGCAGACATTTGTTGTCTTCCAAACGACCACGTTTCTTGACTCACGGCTCGTGACGTGGTTGCACGATCCATTACGGCCATGCGGATAATATGCCTGTCTTCTCGGCTGCTAATGATAGGTGGCCGTTGAGATCCCGCATGGCGTTCCGTATTACTGTCCTGAACCCATCGATTCCATATTCTGCTAACAGTCATTGGATCTCGACCGACGCGAGCAACAATACTGCGATAAGATAAACCGCTATCCCGGTACGCTACAATTCGACCTTTATCAAAGTCAGAAACGTGTTGGTACGCATTTCTCCTTTTTACACGGGGCATCACAAAAACTTTTCACCGGGAAACAACGTTCAAATGCAATTTGTGTATGAGGAACCGGCTGAACAATTTCCTCATTTAAACATAATGTAGGTGTTGCTACTGGCGCCTGCTTTGTCTGAATGCGCTGAAAAGCTAATCATTTGCATATCACAGCATCTTCTTCCTTTCGTATAAATTTCAAGTCTGCAGCATGTTGCCTTCTTGGTGTAGCAATTTTAATGGCCAGTAGTGTATATATATATATATATATATATATATATATATATATATATATATATATATATATATATATATATATATATATATATATATATATATATATATATATATATATATATATAATGGTCATATTATATATGTTGCTTTTGCTTATACTTTAGTGTCCAAGGAATTCAGAGAACGTTGAACGCCAAGAAAAAGATGTAGATTGAAGAAATGAAGATAACCTCTACAGACAAGTTTCCAGAGAATTGAAGAGAAGTCTTTAGAGATGCTCAAATAGTCTAAGAATCTTTTTAGCAGAAGTGTTCTGATTGTGGTTATTGCTGCAAATCCTAAAAGGGCTTTTTGCTTATAAAGCGCTAAAGATATTTGAAGCTACCACGAGGACATCTAACACACGTGAGGATTGTAGTGTTTCTTAGTATCATATTGAGTTATGGATGAAGCCCTGGTTGATTCGAAATATAATTTGAAATTCTTTTGTGAATGATACTTTTTTGAAGTACATGTGGTGAAAGTATGATTATAATCATCTATTGTAAAGTCTTTCATGATGCGGCTGCGAAGATGTTGAAATGCATTCGTCTATCAGATAGAATCTATTGAACTTCAAACACATGTTATATACTTTAGTCTTTTTATAAACGTTATCAATCAGAAGTCTGGCTTATAGAGATTAAAGGTAATTTTTTCCCCCAGAGGATATGAACGTTAGCGTAGCATCATCAATGTTAAATCGCTGCCATCAGTTCAGTTATTATATGGATATTTTTTTTTTTTAAAAAATTTTTAATTTTCAAGATTAGTTATTTAAAGTAGTCGGTGATCAAATTATTCATTAATAAGCAAAGAAAAAAAAGATATTAATCAAAACGGGTTATTGAAAAAGAGAGATTATTTGAGGAATTCGGACAACAAATCAATGAAAATTATATTAAGATAGGAACTAAACATGTTTAAGAAAAGCCTTAAATAGTGTTTCTCTTCAGTTGTTTCTTTCTCCAATTATTTAGATATGTGGAAGTTACTTCTATGTGTTTTCATTTTTCATTTTATTTCGTATTCTAATATTTGGAATGATTTTCTCTGAATCTAAATGATTCACCTTGTTCATATTGAGAGCTGCTTCTTATTTATAATTTTTTTTAATTCTTATATCTTTTGTGATACCTTTATTTTTGTTTCATATATTTTTGATCTTTTTTATTATCTTCTTTAAAAAGTATTCTTACAATATACGTATATAGTGTTTGCAAGTAAAAATTATGAACTTTAACTAACTTTATTATTTTGGAATAAAAAGAAACTATATTCTAGTTTTAAAATTCAATAGCAAATAGTTTTAAAAATGAATAAAGCACTTTCATACATGTTTAAGTAAACATAAATATATTTATTTAATTTGTGAAACAATTTTAATACAATGTGTAGTCAAATAATATATATATATATATATATATATATATATATATATATATATATATATATATATATATATATATATATATATATATATATATATATATATATATATATATATATATATATATATATATATATAGATAGATAGATAGATAGATGCATTCTTAAATAAGTTCAAAACATAAAAATAATTTATCAGTTTTTACAACATTGAGAATGTTTCACACACAAATTTCCAATTTTATGAAAATCATGAAGTATTCCTTTTTTCCTAAGGAATTTATCACTGAATTCAACAACTTCAAATAAAATTTTTATCATTTAATACATCTTAATATGCATTATAAAGAAATAAATAGAAAAAAGAATTCAACAACTTTCCTTAAAAATGTTTCAGAATATTTTAAGTTTTTGTAGGTTATGCGCATTATTTCCAAGGTGTAATCTTTCTAATCAACAAGCATTGATTAGAACAACATTGTTGCTTTTACATTATTAACATAAAAATGAATTTTTCTAAATTTGTCATTGAAGTGGTTTTAAAATATTTCATTAAGTTTGCTTTTTTACATAATTATCGATTGATCTGTATAGAGATGATACCGTTAAGAATACCATTACTAGGGAATGGCCTAAGTGCTTTGAATTTTTACGACCCTCGTTAGCTACTATTATTATTTACTAAATATATTGGAAATTACTTAGGACTCATTTCTCTTTCAGTAACACTGTAAATAATTAATTAAGCTAAATAAAAGCTATGTAAAAGATCAAGGTAATTCTTCAAATAATGTTTACAAGTATGGAAAATATTATGAGACGATGTTTACTGATGATAATTTTGTAAAATGTTTCAGAAAGAAAGGATAGTAGTAACTATAACCACATATATTTTTTATCATTCAAACTATAACTAAAAAACAATTTAATTGCTTAAAAACCAACTAATTTTAACAGTAAATAGACACGCATATAAAAAGGTTACATTTATAATCTTAAATTATTGTATGATGATTGATTTGCTATGCATTAAATTTTTCAACAAGAATAGCAATTGATTACTAAGAAATAGAGATGATAACTTAGCCGTTTACCATGATATTGATTATAAAGTTAAAAATTGTTATAATTTAAATGAAAAAAGCTATGCTGATTTCTGAAGACACTCTTGCCAACATTTTCCAAGGAGTAAACATTTTATTTCATTTTTGGTTGTAAAAGTTTTGTGTGCTGAAATAATGAACTTAATATTTATAAGTGGCATGTATAATATAATTTTAGTATATTTTATATTGCTTGCAGAGGTTCAGTGTTATTATCGCATTCTTTTGAACTGAAAAAGAAACGTATTTTCCCCTTCTGTCTATATGAACTTCTGACGATATGTGTGTATGGAATTTTTCAAGTTTCTTTCTGAGTAAAATTAAATCTGATCTACTATGTATGAAAAATCATCTCTAAAGCAGTGAAGAAATGTTTTATTTTAAATAAAAGGAGT
This sequence comes from Latrodectus elegans, assembly GCA_030067965.1. Lineage (NCBI taxonomy): Eukaryota > Metazoa > Arthropoda > Arachnida > Araneae > Theridiidae > Latrodectus > Latrodectus elegans. Next base: position 92,816,458 of record CM057811.1, read on the forward strand.
ACAGGATGAATTACTCTTCGCCACAACAATGCCGGAAATTTCCACTCATTTGTCATTACCTAGTGGACACCTGTGATCCAAATCACGGAGGTGAGTAGCATTACCAACGCTATACCACCACAAACTTACTTATAGGGTGGGCAACATTTATACATCTCAGAATAAAGGACGCAGAAACACAAAGAGAAAATAACATCCATGCTTGAACCGGGAACCCACAGCTCAGGAATCATCGTCGGCAGGAAGAAAATGTTAAAAATAAGTTAAATGTGTAAATCTATAATGCAATAGTAAAATCTGTACTTTTACATAGTGCTGAATGTCGTAAATTAACCAAAATCGCCGAAAACCTAACTGATAACTTCCAAAATGTTTCAGAAGAATTCTGCAAGTTTATTGGCCGCAAAAAGTTTAACATCAATAGTTTATAGGAAAAATGAAAGCAATATATGCAAAATGCTGTCTCATTACAAATGGCTTTAAAGGGAAAGGTTGGCGATGGATTAGAAACATCATGAGAATAAAGAAACTTATCCTATCAGAATATCAGCTACATGGACACTTGATGTACGCAGGAAGAGAAGCTGAACTAAAAATAGCTTCTTGGAGGATCATCCTAAAATAAATATATAAATTTTGAATGGAGTAGATGGGAATAAGACAGAAAAGCAGCTCTGTACTTTGAAGGATGAAAAAAACTCATTGCCTCTTGTTCAACAGGGGGTAATGAGCTACAATCCAAGGCAGAAAACACATAATATTCTACACAATGCATCAGCATGTTTTTATTTTATTAACACTTAACGCAATTTTAAATATTTTTGAGTAGAGAACGTATCATTTGCGAAATATTCTTTAAAAGGAAGACCCCATACAAGAGTTCTGTCCTCTGGCACAGCCATCATCAAGTGATTTTCCTTCAAATGAGTTCTTTTAAAATGTAATTCTACAGAATAAAGATTAGCATAGATCGTGTATCATAAAATAGTTCCTACGAGGGTTACACTGAAATATTTGAGATACGCGCTGACGAGAATTTACAAAATAAAATTAACGGTTTGATTTTAAAATACAAAATATTTTAAAACAGAAGGCGATTTTTAACTGACTTATTTCAACTTGTTTAGCGTAGAATAAATTTTAAACAGGAGAGAAAAGGGAATGGACGCGAGAACATTTCCGCACTATGATTTTCTACAATTTTAAACCAGGATGAAATCAAGAAGAACGTGTTCAACGGTTGCAATTAGCATTTGGTGATAAATCTCCATCTCGTGCTACTGTATTTAGATGGATTAGCGAATTTAGAAGAGGTCGCAATTTTCTTCAGGATGAAGAACACACAGGAAGGCCGCTGTCGGCGGTAATCCCGGATAATGTGTCTGTCATACGAAAAATGTTAATGGATGATAATCACGGTACCTATCAAATGATTCAGAAGGAACTTAACATTGTACCCGCAACCATACACAAAATCATTCATAAAGAATTACATATGAAAGAAGTAGTTTGCCGTTGGGTTCCCCATAATCTAACTGAGCACCAAAAAGGGCAGCGCTTCAGATTCAGTAAAGAAACTCTTAAATTGCGAAATGATGGTGGCCATTGCATCATTTCGAAAATTGTAACAGGTGATGAAACGTACAGACCGTTTTTTGACGTTCCAACACGTAAAGAAAGCAAAGTATGGGTCTTTCAAGATGATACCACGCCGACAATGGTGAAAAACGCGCACTGAAAAAAGTGATGTATGCCGTTTTCTTCAGAAGTACGGGATTGGTCAAAGCCATCAAGTTGGAAGGACAAAAGACAGTAACAGCAAACTGATATACCACTAAATGTCTTCCAGGAATTTTAAAAGAACTGAATTTTAAGGGACTCATGCTTCACAATGACAATACATCTTCACATACAGCCGGATTAACAGTTGACTTTCTTAAACAAAAACAAATTAAAGTGATTGAATATCCACCGTATTCACCTAATCTAGCTACGTGCGACATTTGATTATTATTTAATCTAAAAAAGAACTTACGGGGACGTCGTTTTCCTTCAGAAGAAGAGATTGGTGTGGCAATATAAATGAATTTTTTTTCATCTATTTCAAGAAATGAATGGCTTGAGCCTTTTAATCTGTAAAAATTCGTCTACAAAAGTCCATTGATGCTCGAGAAGACTACATTGAACACACCTAAAACTTTGTAAGTATAACTTTAAAATCTAGTTGTATCTCAAAAATTTCAGAGTGATCCTCGTATTTATTGAGTTTGTACGCTATAGTTTTCAGCCAATGCTTAAGACTTAAAACTGCTTCTACACTTTTGCAAGATACATTGCTTAAAGTGCCACCCATCTTGTCTTGTGGTCAGTGAGCCTGACTACTAATAGGGACGTCCTGGGTTCGATCCCGGTTCGTGCATGTATGTACTTTCTCTATCTATCCTGTCTTTGTCCTTTCTGTGTATGAATGAGGTGTGAATGGTTGCCTACCCTATGAACAGGTTCCTATGGCATGTGTGTACTGAGGAAGTCGGACTCCACACCAAATATGGTTCAGTTGGAAAAGGGGAGCAGAGCACTCCATATTTTCAGCCTAGCTGGCATAAGACAAAAAAATGCGTAAAGTTTCATAACAGAATTTTTATGATTGAATTTTCAATAGTAAGGTAGAAAGTTTTGCATGTCACTCTAAATCAAAATGTTAAATCATCTTATACGAGCGACCTTGTAAACATTTTGTGCAAATTCATCTTTCTAATTTAATTAGAATGTTTTAGATGAGGTGAAATTTTAGTGTAACGTGCAATCAGTGTATTATTGGTATAATAACCCTTTCATTCAAAGAAAAGATATCATATCGAGTTTGGCCTAGGGGCAGGAGGAAAACTTTTAAATATCTTTCAACAGAAGAATTGTGCAATTGTGCAAAGAAGTTCTTTTTTTAGTTGTTTGTGTATATTTATAAAACGAAACAGATCTCTTCTAATGGATAATCTGTCAACTGTTGTCTAACATTGGTAAATATATATATATATATATATATATATATATATATATATATATATATATATATATATATATATATATATATATATATATATATATATATATATATATATATATATATATATATATATATATATATATATATATATATATATATATATATATTATATATATATATATTGAGTTTTAAATTATTTTCTGAAAACTTTTATGTAAGAAAATAATAGTTACGTTTCGTGTGTGTGTGAGCAAGTATTAAAAGCCAAAAATTAAGAGCAAATAAAAAGTATGTACATTTAATTCTTTAAGTTTTTTCTTTTTTTTTTACTTTACTATACTTTTGTACATTTTTAAAATTTATTTTCGCTGAAAATTTAAACTAAGCTTAGCTATCACAAAAAGTTATTCCAGCAGTCATAAAACGTAAAGTTTATTCAGAGGACCGTACTTTTAATGATGAATAGACCTGAAAATATTTATTTTTTAACAATTGCAAAAGATAAAGTAGTGTGTCTTATCTGCAATGACACTGCAGCAGTTTTCAAAGGATATAACATTTCCCGACATTTCACTTCAAACATAAGAATTGCAATTAAAAGCAACTTCAGAAGTCGAAAGAAAACAAAATGCATAAAGTCTGTAAAAATTATCAGGCAGACAAAAATTTTTTCAACAAGGTAAGCAGTATCCGAAAAGTAGCTACACGTGCAAGTTGCACTGTAGCAAGCAATATTGCTAAAAATAATGAAGTCCGTAGTGATGGGGAGTTCGTTAAACAATGCATGCTCTAAGTTTGTGATGTATTATGTGCGGACAAGGAAATTAATTTTGAGACTGCAAGCTGATATTGAAAAACGGTGACTTCTAAAATCGAAACTATCGATAGATTGATATCACAGTTCAAGCCAAATATTGACCAGTTCAAATTTTGATGCATAGCTATGAATGGAAGCACTGATATTAATGATACTATAGGATTATTTATAAGAATTAATGTGTGTGATGAGAATTTTGAAGTAACTGGTATTGGCTAGCATACTTTCTTTAAAGGGAACTACAACAGACAGTGATATTTTTCGTGAATTTCAAGATCTTTCAGCTTTAAAAATGCTTATTATAAATATATGTAAAATTATGACCGATGGAACCCCAAATATGACAGGAAAAAATATGTATTTCCTGGGCTCTTTAATCAAATTCATCCCGAGAACAATTTTTTTCTACATTGTGTTATACATCAAGATCCTCTGGGCAAATCTACATTGAATATGGAACTGGCGCTTGATGCAGTCATAAAGTTTGTAAATACTATTCGATCTCGTGGGGTTAATCTTAGGAAATTTCAAAATTTTTTCAATTCATGCAATCCCAATAGTCTTTTGTACTGTATTAGACGAAAGTGAGGTGTCTTAGTGCTGGGTGTGTTTTCGAGAGAATTTGGCAGACGAAAGACGTCAGTTTGTAGTTCTTTCATAAGAAGCAGTGTTGTGCGAGATGTTAGAAAGTACAGAATAAGTTTCTGATTTTCCACTTTTCTGAAATCATCTTTGATTTATGAGCAACTTGAATGTTATGGTTTTCAGTTTTAGAAAGACTGCTATAATACTTGACAAATTCTTTTAAATAATCACAATATTATCAGCTCTTATCATTGAAGCTTAATATAAACTTTCTCAAACAATAGTAGCTCTTTTTAAATGTTCCAATAACAGATCATTTGATATCGTTAATTTATCTAGCAATGAAACTATTTTTCATTACAACAGTCTATGTAAACATGTACAATAGCTAAACTTCGACAATACATGACAATTTGTAATTATTATGTGCCACATTTCTGATGGGTAATGCTGTAAATCTGGATATTTACACACGCATGCACGCACGCACGTGGGCACACACATTATAAATGCTTCGTTGTTAACAATATCTTTTTAACCGCCTATTGAATGGGCTGAAGATAATTTAATTTATCACAATCCCCACTTTTTTTCTCTTCGGTAAATATCCTTGGCAAAATTTTGATCATTAATATTTCATGCAAATTTTTTTTTCTGACCAAATAAATATTTTATGTGTCTGAAAACTGTTTTAGTCAGGCACATTTGGTGTACTTTTATAATGAAAATTAGAATTAGAGAATATAATGTTATTCCTTGTTTAATTCATTAAACGTAATCATGCAATCATAATAATTCAAAGTGTAACATTAGTATAAATGACATTTAATGTTATGTAATATATTGTAATTGAATGTATAACATTAAATGTTTAATATAAAATATCATTTTACAATAGTTTTTACAAAGCAATGTTACAATATACATATTATATGAAAAATGCTTGTATTGAAAATTTACAGTATATGAAAAATGACATAATAATTAATATTCAACAATATCAAAGTAAGTATTTTAAAAGCAAGCTTTGTGGAATGGATACGTATTTTTATCTTAATAAATTTAAACCCTTTTGAAAAATATTTTTATATAAAAATGTATGGAATTTTTATGTAAATATAAGAGCCAATAAAATAACATTTGATAAAAAAAATTGTAAAAAATATGCAAATCTTAAATAATTCAAAACTATTAAATATATATTTTTTATAATATATTAATATAAATTTTTAAGAGTATTTTCCTTAAAATTTTTTAAATCATTTATAATTCATAAAAGCTGATATAACTTTGACTACATATTCATACAAGTTAAAGTCATTTTGTTAACCTCTTGAATTACGTTTGATTTTTCTTGTGATCTAAAACAAAGAATCCTTTTATTTTGAATACTATTTATTTAGAGAAACTTTATTCAAATGAACAAATACAATTACATACCATTATAAAGGGTACGTAACATGAAATTTTTAATACATGTAAAATAATTTATTTTTATTTTTATAAATTCTATATTTCAGTGAAGAGGATTTATATTACAATTCAACTCATCTCAGAAACTTGGATTTTCTCCAATGTGATTTGAATTATGATTAATCTATGAATCTTCCAAGTATGTAATATATTATTTGGATAATTTTTTCGTAAAAGAAACAAAACAATAACTCTGAGATAAAGAATTGACAGACTTATTTAATTCTATTAAATGATCAAAATAAGCTTCTAAATGTTTGAGAGTTGTTCGACTTGTTTAAATGTTTATAAACGTTTAATAAGTATTTCATTTAATTCATAAACAGCGATTTCAATCTTCATTGAAATATCCCCGTTAGCTTTAAAATACATACAAATTGCTGTTACTTATGACACTTGGCGAAGCCAAGCTCGCTATCTGAATTTAACTGTGTTTTTTGTTTTGACTTGAGCACCACGAATGTGAAATACGGCTTTGCTCTAAAGTCCTCCAATAGTTGGCACCACCAGAGGATCCACTCCCTCAATTTTGATCTGAAATGAAAGGAAATTTTCTCCAGACCATTACTACCCATGGTAACTACTTAACAACCGACCACAGGATTTTGATTCTTCAAATTTAACGTGCAAGTATATCCATGTACTCGGTGGGTATTTGGCGGCATTGGGAATTGTCAAATCGAAATGGGAATCATGAGCACTGCAAATGTCATCAAATTGTTCCTACACACGCTTGTTATCTTGTAACTGACCCAATATCTTGATTCAAGACTTGTTGCATGAAGTCTTGTAAATCAAAAATATTTGTGAGTTACATAAACAAATATTTAAAGATAAGAATAAATAAGTAAAATATATCAGAAATATTTCTGATAATTCAAAAAAGTCAACATATTTATACAATTTATTGTCATCTTTGTTATTCGGATTATTATTATCCTTACAATTTTATAAAATAAATACATCTTTTGTTAAAAAAGTTGATGTAAAAGAGTAGAAATATTCAATTTTCTTTCTTAATCGACATAATAAAATATTTTACATTAGTTAAATTATTCAAATTTGATTCATCAACATTATATTGAAACAAGAATTCAGTTTCTAAATTATAAATAAAGTATTATATGGCATTTTAAGTTTTCTGGAACATTTTGAGAATAAATTTATATTTATGCATAGATTGTGTTGATTTCATCATTACAATATCATTTATTTACAGAAATTTAGGCTCAATTTACGTCAACTAAAAAAAAAAATTTTTTTTATGGAATTAAGTATTTTTGGAAAACAAATAATTATGTTTAAATTTATTAATATTCGGGTGTAAATAATTTTTGCAATTTATTTTAATAACAACAATTAGTATTTTGCACCAAAAATCATGTAATGAATAAAGTTGAAAATGAAACATATTATGTGAACAAGTTTTTTGAAACTTATTAAACAAACAGAAAATGAATATTTATTTGTGATTTAATTATCAAACCTGTAAGAATACGTTTTTGTATGTTATAACAAAATATTCCTTCACATTTTTGAAATATTGCTCATCTTACTGAAAAATAAAAACATAGTTTAAAAACTTTCTGGGAAATAAAGAATAGTTTATATTTTATGTTATATACAGTCAAAACAAACACATGATAGAAGAAATTAATGAAACTATTCCTTTATGTAGTAACATAGGCTAGAAAATCCCTGAAAATGATTATAAACGACTGGGAAGTTATACTGCGTACACAGTGTTTTAAGGAAAAAAAAACTTTTAAACATTTCTCACAATTTCAGGCTGGAGAACATTAAGCTAGCCGTGCCATTTTTAGTTATTTAGTTTTACATTAGCCTGTCGAAAAAAAAATTTGAAAAAAAAAATGAATATGAAAAAAAAAAATAAAAAAAAAAAAAAAAAAAAAAAAAAAAAAAAAAAAAAGAAACGAAAAAAAAAATGAAAAATAATCAGCAAAATTTCCGGCTCAGATCTCTGGTGAATTTCACTGTCATGATGAACAATTTGCCTTGCAGACTAATTTGAAATTGTTAGATTGCAGTTCTTTTCGAGAAGACGTCAGCCATATGTTACCATTATAAGACACCATTTTCAAAATAGAAGATTTACCTGAGGTTTTCATTGAATTCCAGATCTTAAAATATTTTAATCTGAATTTCTCACACATGAACCTTTAATGTTTATTTTTCTTTTGATATAAATCTCTTCTGTAGCATTTCATGTGTAAAGCTGTAAATGTACGCACACACACACACACACACACACACACACACACACACACACACACACACACACACACACACACACACACACACACACACACACACACACACACACACACACACACACACACACACACACACACACACACACACACACACACACACATTGTATTAAGAATTATTCACTTCTATTAAGAATAATCATCATATTTACATAAATTTTCAAGAGTCTGAATAAGAATCTCTGTATTTTTCCAATATTATTTTGTCATTCTTCATGTTTTGTTCATTTTTTCACATGTATGTCTTTTATTGAGTAATGGTTAATTGTAAATAATTTTCATTTAATGATGGCTTAAGAATTCATACATCATTAAATTTGGATCAATAAATTGTGAGGATTTTTCAGATGATAATGAGCTTCTAAAAGACAGTAGATACAAATGTAACCCTTTAATCTTCAACAAAAGAATCAAATTTTGTTAGTTAATGATTATTTCTTACTGGATGTCTAAATGGATAATTTTCTTGATTTCTTATACATTCCGCAAAATACTTGACTTACAGTTGCTTCTAGGCTAAAAGGATGCAAAAAATGTAATTGTTGCGGCTGTATGTTAACTGTCTATTAGGAAAACTTTCCTGTTATTTTTAGAGCAGACTACTGAGATTTCCTTGTGATGTGGTTAAGTTACGGCAATAAATGGCTCTCTTTATAGATTTTAAAATTTTGATAATTTGGACAATTTGATAAATAGATTACAGAGGTAAAACTGAAAAATTGTCTTTTATCTATTTTATTTCTAAATTTTAACTTGATGTATGACAAATTATGATTAGGTAATTTAATTTTTGTCCGTTAGTTTTAGATGGCTTAAAAGAAAACGTTTTTTTACATACGATCAATTAATGCAGATATTCCCATATTTTACGTTGCTATGCACTTTCTTAATAATTAGTAAAACTATTTGTTTATTTTAAGAACTTTTAAGAATATTTCCTTTTACTTTTCTTGTACATTATTCAAAAAATACTAAAGTAATTAAATGAACATAAGTCCTAACGACATTTTGTGAGTAATTACACTGACAACTAGCTTAAAAAACATCGTAAAATATGGCGGATAGCGGAAAAAACCGACTTTATATGCTGGTAAATTTTAATAGCGTACAGACAAGAAAAATGAGTTTAAGCTCAGAATTTATGATTTCAAGGAAGAAATTTTTAGTTTCTTATTTATAAAGTTAAAATTGTGCAAACTTTGTTTTAGAAAAGATGACTTTGAAAAATTTATACCAAATTAATTTAGGACAATCTAAGATTTGTGTGGCTCGTTATAGCGAAGTTTAGATCTAATAAATATACCTTTAAAATATAATCCTATATATATATATATATATTCAAAATAAAATAATCCTATTTTAAATTTAAGTCAATGTATATTTGATACAAATATTATGTCATTGCAAATATTATTAATATTTTAAATATATTTGTAATGAAAATAAATGATTGTGTTCATTAATCATTCACTTTTAATTCAAGTAAAATTATTAATTAAAATATAATCAGCAATTTTTAAATGTGACTAATGCTTATGAAGCGGAAATGCTGCTTATGCTTTTGTGCAAATTATGTATAGTGGCGGCGAAAATATCTGGCTTCTAATTTACTGTTGCACACAATTCATCACGAATAAAAGTTAAGTCAGAAAATCTGTTCAAAACTTAATGTAACATTTATTTTTAAACATCAGAATCTGATTAATTTTTTAATTATTAATTAACTTATGTGTAGAATAAATAAATTAAATTTAATTAAAATCTATTAGACAATTTCTTTCTTTTAATCTTGTATATATATATATATATATATATATATATATATATATATATATATATATATATATATATATATATATATATATATATACATACCGGGTGATTATAATTAAAGTCCCGATTTTAAAAATCGATAATTTTAAAACTACTGGTCAGAATGACTTGATATTTTAGCAGAACAATCGTAAAGCAATGGAATTTTATTTGGCGAAGGAAAAAAATAGTTCTAAAATATGTCAATAGATGGCACTGTCAGCGTTTACATTGTCTAGATATATGCAAATTACTAATACGTGATGAGACTTAGCTGTCATAAAAATGCAGAGCACCAGCTCTTTGCCTAAATGCTTCATCATGACTCTGACCATTAAGGATCGCGCTCTGCTCTTGAAGTTTTTTATAAGAACGATGACTGTGCACTTACAGCTATTAGGAAGTTTCGGACATTAAAATACATTAAATGGGGTCCAATAACCGCAAAAGGTGTGTGAAAAATGATTGCTAAATTCGAAGAGACCGGTTCATTTGATGTTAAACGGGGTAGAGGAAGAAAACCAGTTTCGGCTGTGGCAGTGGAAGATGTGGCTACAGTATTACAAGAACAGACTAACAGTGATGTTGCAATCAGCAGTGCACGGGGAATTGGCCGAATGCTGAATATGCCGAACAGCACGGTGCGTAAAATCCTGCGGAAGATCTTGCTCTGTATCCGTATATGATAACTCATGTGCAGGATTTGCTACCGGCTGACCTGGAAGCACGTCAGTCTTTTGCACTGAAATTTCTTGCCCGGATGGAAGTGGACAACGGATGGCCATGGAACATTTTGTGGTCTGACAAAGCCCACTTTCATTTGCAAAGTTCTGTAAATGCGCAAAATTGCAGGATATGGGCGACCGAAAATCCGTCCCAGCTACAACCATTACCTCTTCAGTCTGAAAAGGTTACTATGTGGTGCGGAATAACAGCAGCGTTTATCGTTGGTCCGTTTTTCTTCGAGGAGATCACACCTGCGGGTCCCGTTGCCTGCACCGTTACTGGCAAGCGGTATGAAACACTTTTGCGGGAGCATGTCCTTCCGGCACTTCAGCAGCGTCAAGATCGCACAATATTCATGCAAGATGGCGCTCTTCCGCACATTGCTACTCCTGTGAAGCAGCTACTGAGTGCTAATTTCGGAGATGACAGGATCATAAGCCGTCATTTTCCAACAACGTGGCCGCCACGTTCCCCCGACTTAAACCCGTGTGATTTCTGGCTTTGGGTGTACCTGAAGAATGTTGTTTACAGCGTGAGTTTTCAGAATCTAGCTGACTTGAAGGCAAGCATCACACACCATATCCATTGCATCAGTACAGATACCCTCCGATCTGTTGTGGAGCATGCCTTTTTGCGCTTCCAATTAGTAGCGGAACAAGGCGGAGGGCATGTCGAACAACTTATGCTTTAATCATCAGCAAGGTGTTGATTCCATGAAGCTCTTTTTTTTTGTCATAATCGCTGTTGTCGCTATATTCTTGTCTTTTCGCTAATAAATCTTTAGTAAATCCCTGAACTCTAATTTTTTTCTTTTGGCTAACAACATTTCTGTGTTTAACAAATACATTCTTGGACTTTCCTCCTGATATTACCCGGACAGCGCCATCTATCGGCACATTTTGGAATTATTTTTTCTTTCGCGAAACAAAATTTCATTGCATTACTATTGTTCTGCTAAAATATCAAGTCATTCTGACCAGTAGTTTTAAAATTATCGAATTTTAAAATCGGGACTTTAATTATAAAAACCCGGTATATATATATATATATATATATATATATATATATATATATATATATATATATATGTATATATGTATATATATATAAGATTTAGAGCTCAAACTATAAACAATTTATAAGTGTTTCTTTCACAGGTGAAAATAATTTGTTTTTAATTTTAAGATAAAAAATGTATTTCAATACTATGTTTAAGGGTTTCGACCAAAACAGTTAGTTTTCAAGATAGCAACAAACAGAGGATTTAAATGAAAAATGAATTAAATGCCATTGAATTTACAAGTTTAAGTAAGGCTAATATATTATGAAGATACTGCGAGTCAGAATGTATATTATGTTACAAACAGTGAATATGCTTATCAATGTACATTTCAGGGCCGCAGTATTCCATACGGAAGGGCTGGGTTCGATTCCCAATGCCGCCAAAGACACACGGAGTACATGCGATATACGTGGTCGTTAAATCTATGGAATCTAATTCCTATGATCGGTTTTTGGTCAGTTACCATGAGTGTAATGGTTTGGAGAAAATTTTCCTCCCCTTTCAGATCACAGTCAAAATTGAAGAAGTGGATACTCTGGTGGTGTCATCTGTCAGTGGAGTTTAGAACAAAGACATACTTTAAGTGCGTGGTGCTCTGGTAAAACGAATTTACCAGAGCATCCTGTAAACTTAAACGTAGGAAAGACACACCCTACAAACTTAAATTCCCATAGCCAGCATAGTGAACTTGGCTTGTGTCATAAGTCACAACAACAACATATTGTGTTTGAAAAAATTAAAAAAAGGAAAGAAATCATGAATTTCAAAATTTTAAAAATTTCTATTAGTAAAGACAGGCTTGCTAATTAGTTTCGATTAGTAAAAGGTTCGATTCTCAATGCCGCCAAAGACTCACGGAGTACATGCGATATACGTGGTCGATAAATCTAATGAATCTAATTCCTATGATCGGTTTTTGGTTAGTTACCATGAGTGTAATGGTCTGGAGAAAATTTCCTCCCCTCTCAGATCAATGTCAAAATTGAAGAAGTGGATACTCTGTTGGTGTCATCTGTCAGTGGAGTTTAGAACAAAGACATAATTTAAGTGCGTGGTCTGGTAAAACGAATTTGCTAGAGCATCTCGTAAACTTAAATGTAGGAAAGACACACCTTAATGACTTAAATTCCCATAGCCAACGGCATGTGTGAGCTTGGCTTAGTAAAGACTATAAGATTAAGCTAGAATAAAAAGTTGCTTTTTGACTACATTTGTGAATATTGTATTCAGAATTTTCCAAAATTGTTTTTGTTTTGCTGTATGTCAACTAGAAATGAAATTGAGTAGGAATTTTGAAATACGTCAACCTTTTGAAAAACCAAACTGGAAGTTGCATTTCCAAGCCAAAAGTGGTAAAAAAAGTGGTATTTTACTTTTTTCCAATTGTTTTAATGTTTATGTTTTTCTGTAATAAGCTGATTGATAGTCCTAAATATGATGTATAATTATTATGAAAGTATTTTAACCATACATTCTGAAAGATGTGGCAACCTAATTGCAATGACAAGTGAAACTATGACTTTAAGGCGATTTTCTCGTAACTTTGTTTTTCACAAAATGTCCAAACCGTAAACAAGATTTTTAAAGAAATACATAAGCGTGATGGTATGGGGTGCCATTGGATACACGTCTCGGTCACCTCTTGTTCGCATTGACGATGCTTTGAACAGTGCACGTTACATTTCTGGTGTGTTACGACCTGTGGCTGTACCCTTTATTCGAGCCTGCGAAACCCTACGTTTCAGCAGGATAATGTACGACCGCATGTTGCCGGTATTGTACGGGCCTTCCTTGATACGGAACATGTTCGGCTGTTGCCCTGGCCAGCACGTTCTCCAGATCTTTCACCAATAGAAAACGTCTGGTCAATGGTTGCCGAGCGACTGGCTCGTCACCAAACGCCAGTCACTACGGTTGATGAACTATGGCATCGTGTTGAAGCTGCATGGACATCTGTATCTGTACATGCAATCCAATCTCTGTTTGACTCAATTCCCAGGCGTATAACTGCTGTCATTACTGCCAGAGGTGGTTGTTCTGGGTACTGATTTCTCAGGATCTATCCTGCCAAATTTTTTGAAAATTTAATCACTTGCTATTTGTATAATATATTTGTCCAATAAATATCATTTTGTTATTTGCATTTCTTCCTGGTGTAGCAATTTTAATGGCCAGTAGTGTAGTTAAAATATTTGTATAAAGCTTGGTCTGCATATTTTAAGTGTAATTATCTAGCAAACAAAATTTTAAACACTTATTAAGAACTTACCACTATATTAAAAGGGAATTTACAACTATATTTAAAGGGAAACTACAGACATTTTTAAAGGAAAATTTAATAAAATATTCATATTGCTTTATTTTCTTTATCTTTTATTTTTCTTAAATTTTGCTGTATTTCAAAAAACGTCCAAAATTAAAATCTTATGCCCAAATTAAATTAAGATTGATACATTTTAGTTTTATGTAATGCATCTAATATGTTAGGTTTTTTTATTAAAGTTTCACTGAAATTTACAATAAAATAACTCCTTTCACAAAAGCTGTGGTATGCTTAATTAAAATTTTGGCTAATTTGATGTTTTTGCTACCATTGATTTTCTGAAAAAAGATAAAAGAAACTCAAAATTAATTTTTAAGAAAAATCCGACTTAAAATGTTTGAATAGTAATATGTCTTACATAAAATTCATTATAACATAAAAAACAGCGTTTTTCTTAAATTTTGTTATTTTTTATTTTAAATAACTAATTAGTCAGTTAATTTTAAAAGCAAAATATATATTTTATTAAAATTATCAAAATTATTTACTTGTAATTTTATTAATTAGATTATTGAAATACATACAATTGTAGTTCCATTATCTCAGGAAAAAAAAAAAAAAAAAAAAAAAAAAAAACGAAAGCCCTGTCTACTTTTCAAACTCACCACCTGAATTGCTAAATATTTCATTTGTATCAAACATGGGCACTTGTCTATATTCGTTTGACATCAAATTTAACTAAAGTAATATATCTTTAGCCTTCTGCTGTTTTTTTTCTGAAGTATGACAGATTTCCGTTTGGGAATCGCTTTTGTTTGAATACGGTGAATTCTTTTGAAGGCTAAATTGCTTTCAATAGTTGTTGTTCACAATATTTCGAAAAACAGGCTAATGGACAATTGCATATTGATTCACCCCCAACAATTTGATCTTGAACTTGGTCAAGACAAAAAACGTCATACCTACAGAGCATGTAACAGATTTGCAAGTCTGATTTAAAAGGAAGAGTTGTATTTGCACAGTCGCAAGATTTATAGCTTTTTTTCTGGAGGCAACTCTTGAGTTACTATTCTTTGTTCTTTTCAGGACTATACGTTATGTAATCCTTGCATTGATCTCGGTATGGAGGGGGTAAGCGATCTGTGATCACCTGCTTCAGTGCAATTGAGATTAAAATCCTGGACTATTATTCACACCAGAAACATCTGGACTCGGAATTTCATCAGGATCATTCATCAGAACCTGCGCAAAAGTACCAATTGTTACTTTCATGTATTGATTGAAATTCAAATTCAAGCCAAGTTCTAAACTATTGTAGTAAACGAAAAACGAAGTTAATATTTTTATCTCCCTTTGTTAGTTTATAAAAAGCATAGCATTTTAAATATTTTAAACTTTGAAAAAAGGTGAAATTTTTGGAAATGCTAACATAACTTTCTAAACAACAAAACTTGATGAATTTCTTCACTTGTTGACCAACTGCATGACAGTTGAAGGAATCTATTACCATGTAATTTTTCAAGAAATTAATTAAATCTATTTTCTTTTGTTCCAAATTAACAAAAAGTAAATCTTCTTAAGACAACGTTCTTTTAATTTTATTCCTGATATTGGTTTTTGTAGATGTGGTGCCTTCATTCTGCGCACCTAAACTTTGTGTAGAATTTTAACTTTTTGGCATCATTGATATCATTTTTTCATTTTATTGACGTTACAAATTGCGATAGCCGGAAATTCTAAAGTCTGTTTTCTTCTTGTAGTGATATCACACTATTAGGTAAGTTAAATAGACTTGTATGACCAAGTAAATTTGATAGCTGCGGCCAACAACACTGAATATTAGGAATAAGAGCAAAATGAGAGAGACACAGAGAGAAGGAAAGAGAGATTTTCTTGATTAATATTTCTGAGTATATAAATTGAGAAATAGTATAAATTTAGAGTTATTTCTATTATTTTCATTGCGATGAGAGTTATTGTGATTGTTATTCATTCCTTTTTTCAGTCACTATATTAATCTTTTATTTGATACACACTGAGCCAGATTTCTTTCATTTTTATCGAGAAAAATGTTTTGGCATTCTTCTTTTACAAAATGATGGAAAATATTGCATGATACTGTATTTAAAAAAACATTATTCAGCCATTTCCCAATAGCGACCCCATTAGTAGCGACTAAAATCTCTACTAATCGAAAACCACAACTCAAGCCCACTCTGATGGTGTCCACACTGCATATTCTCTACTACAGTCTAATCCCGGCGAAAGTGAGTTGCCGTGAAAAGAACACATCTGACAGGTTTGCGAGAATATATACCATACTGTCTCAAACGTCTGTACATAGTTTGCCTTGAAACGGCTGCAAATGTCTGTACATAGTTTGCCTTGAAACGGCTGCAAATGTCTGTACATAGTTTGCCTTGAAACGGCTGCAAATGTCTGTACATAGTTTGCCTTGAAACGGCTGCAAATGTCTGTACATAGTTTGCCTTGAAACGGCTGCACTCGATAACTGACTTGAAGGTACACTACTGTGTTCTGGATGTTTTTCTTGGCGAAAACTATTGCCACATGGGTACATACACATATTCGATAATTCTACCATGTAAAACAACATCCTCATTCATCCTTTATACCATACTTTTTTGGTGGTGACACTGATTGCCGTAACATTCATCTGTGAACACATTTTCTACTTTGCTACAGGTCCTTTTCCAAATAAGGTAAAACGTCGATTTATACTTTATTCAAATTTAAAAGAAATTATAGTATGTTAAAAAGTTATGCATTTCTGTATGCTTTCAAGAAAAAACAATATAAATAATTAATTAATAATTTTCCTGAAACATTAATTAAGTATTAGTGCTTAACTTAAAAAAAATTTGGAATGATTTCATAAACTAACAATTATATTATATTGAAAGATATTATATAAATCGGCTAATTTCAAATATTTATTGCTTTGTAGTGAAAAATGATGTATATGCTTTTTCCAGTTCTTACAATCAATCGAAATTGATTAAAATTTCTTACTTTCTTGGAAAGAAGCAATCATTAGATAAATTACTTATGTTTTTATAACTCAGTGACTTTAAAAGTTTGTGGACATAAAAATGTTACCGGATATATGAAGTTTTAGTGAATTGAGTAGTATTTGTCACATTATTAATCAATAAATATTAATTGATGCCTTTTAATAAATACTGATTGCCACAATTTTACTACATTACCATTAATCATTAAAGCACAAATTAAAGTTACTTTATAAATTGGCATTTAAAAGCTTTTAAAACATTGTAACCAAATTTATGCAATTATCGATCTATATAGATAGAAAGCCATTAAAAGTAATTTTATTATTCAGTGTACTCTCTAAAGGCTTTGAATTCTTATGACTCTGTCTAGTCAGGCTTCATTACAGTTTGCATTGTAAATTTAAAAAGAACAAAAAGAAAAAAGAAAAAGAAGAGAACATGAAAGATAAAAGCAACTTATTCATTAAAATTCATAAAAACAGAGAAATATATATAAAATCATGTTTTTACTAATGATCATTTCGAAAAGTTTTTAGCAATAGACCATGCATAAACAATTATTTATACATGGTCTTTTGCTGACAAACTAAAGCGCAAAACTTAATTTAATTGCTTAAACATAACGTAACTTTAAATTATCACGCAAGTAAATGAGTAATCTTGTAATCACAAAATATTGAATGATATATATTTATTATGTTAAACATGTATATAAATATTTAGACTTTTAAATAAGCGAAGTAATTTATTGATAGTAGTGCCAGACTATCTTCTTGACAATAATCAACAACTAATTTAAAGTGATTAGAATAATTACAAAACGAGAAATGTTTTTCAAGATATAATCTCGGCATTTTTCCTATTCCTCAAACTTTTTGCTGAAGCGATAAGCTGGAATATATATATATATATATATATATATATATATATATATATATATATATATATATATATATATATATTTATATATATATATATATATATATATGTATATATATATATATATATATAATGTTAGGCTATTCAGTTTTTACCTTTTAGCCTCACAAAGGGATGGAATTGATGTCACCTTAATACTGTGGAGCACTAAGGGGACAGGACATCGTGTCCCTAAAAGTGGGTAAATCTTTATAATTTAGAAGAAGTTACAAAGCATAAGTCCCACAGACTTGGCCTGCCACACCTAGAGATATCAGTTTCCATAGAAAATATTAAGCTCAATCAAATTTTATATGTCCATACCTAGCATGATGAATTCAGTTAGATGGGGGTTTGAACTCACTCTTTTCGACAGAGAGAATGACGCCTCAACCGACCAGAACATTGCGGCGCATGCATGTATTCTGGTGTTTACTTTTGTCGGCCTGTCAAAGTCAAGACAATATATTTTTCACTGTCCGAAATGTACAGTTTGTGATGATTTCGAAGATATTAAGACGATGATGTTGAGGCAGCGAATTGAGTTTTAAAAAATAGAAGAGAAAAATGCGGGCAGTGCTTCTGGATTCTGAAAAAAGGAAGAAGAACAGACTTTTGAGAATGTTAATAAGCGTTTTCTCTTATAAAATGTGTCTGCAAATTTATTTTTGTGTTCTGTGAAATCATACAAAGTAATAAATATTTAATTGATGAAATGAGGCGGTATGAATTAGTAACTTAAATTTAACTGAGCATTACAAAAAGTGATAGAACCTTATGAGATTTATTAACATTAAATCCCATTTTTTGTGGTAAAACCCACTTTTTTACAGTTAATGCTCTTTGATGGTGTAGATAGTTGAAAGTGTTTCTTCCTTGATATATGTGATTACCGACTGTTTCCAGGATGGCTGAGAAGACTTATTCATATCTTAAATAAGTCTATCATTCGATAATATTTTGATTAGATTTCAATGAGGCATTGAATATATTTTCTATGCAATAAGATTTCTTGCAAGACCTTATTTTTTATTTTAACAAACATTTTTGATTGAAGCATTTGATTATTGAGGAATGGTGCTCTTGATCATGATTATCTCCATGGAATATTAGATATTCAAGTACAAAACTTGTTTGTTTTTCTCAGTTCACAATCTTATTTTATCCTTGAATGCTAACTCAAAAGTTGAAACGAATTTCAAATCATCTCAAACATATACAGTAAAGAGTCGATAACACAATGTATAAATTTATTGTTTGCTTATGGATGACGTGAGCCATAAAATTGTTTCAAAAACCACTCAGAAACAAAAACTAGCATGAATGATCTCAGAATATATTTTTTATTTTCATGTCAGTTTTGCAGCCATTATCTTACGTGTGACAATACTTGATGATCTCACAGCCCACACTTTTTCATTCAATTAATTAACTATTCTAAACATTCCTTTTGTTTTAGTGTTAAGATAAAAATATGTTAGTATGTTCCTAAAAGAGCATAAATAAGTTTCAATAAGAAAGTGTCAGAGAAGTCTCTTTTCAGGTTTCTGTATCTATATGTATACAAAAGCAAGAAACCTGATTAAAATTGGAATGTGCAAGGAATAACTATTTAAATGATGGTAATGTTACTTTTATGTCATTTTTCAAGTATTCAAATGCTTTCAGACACTTAATTTTTGTGCGTATATGAGTATATTTAGTGACATAGTTAACATACAACTAAAAATATTTAGTAAACTTCAAAAAAGGAACGTTATTTCTTTTGGATTCATGCTAAAATAGTCATAGTTTTTTTTACTTGTTTAAATAGAATTTATAGTTGTCGCAAAAGTTATTCCAGATTTATAAATAGTTACACTAAAACATCATTTTAATTAATTTCGTATTTCATACTTAATACCCTGTACTGAATACAACCAAGGCTTGGGATATTTATTACTTTGCTAATTTATTATAAAAATATCTGATTAAGGAGTTTGCATTTGAAATAAGCAATAATGAATTGACAAAATTTTGCGAAATATGGGATTTCATTCCAAGTCTTACGGTGCCATTAGAGCTATTATTATTCTCTAGGGCAGATTTTCTCAATGGGATTTACTTCAAGGACCGTGATACATTCATCACACAGACCGGTAAAATTAATGAATTCGACCAATTGGCTCAATTTTTTCACATAAATAAACCATAAGGGTAAAAATAATTTTTAAATAATAATTTTTTATTTGTCATAATTAACATTCACATATTTAACTTAAATATTGCATTAAGAATAAAACTGCTAAAAAACTCCAAGAAAATTCCAATAGGAATTTTATATTTAATTCTGTTAATTAGTATATCATAAACAACAATGAATTGAAATGTAAACAGCAGAAGTAGATAATTTTCAATAAACTAATTTATCATGTTCAAGGAAATAAAACCTTAAATAAACGAGATTGCTGCTGGTACCTGCTAATGACTAAAGTTTCAATTCTAAGTATTAAATCAGTTACAGCAATACATAAAGCAGGCCAAGAGTAAGTCTATTTCGATGTTAATCTTAATAATAGTCATAGCCGAATATGTTTCACACACATAAGTTGAGAAAAAAGGCAATCAAATCTACAGCATTAATCATTAATTGTATAGTCAATATAAGGAACATACTGATATGGCATTATTTGAGACGTCAATTGACTTATTCATTTGGACAGCAAACCATTTTGATTTAAGAATATCGTGCAGTAGTTGACTTTCTATGTGATATGCTAAGACACGTATTCTTCGTCCAAAAATGTCATTGGACAGAGGCAGAATTTTCTTTCTATTTGTAAAGGACTGGCCTGACACTTCACAACACATCTCTATCAAACAAGGTTTGGCAAGTTCTATAGCAAATGAGTATGATTTCTTAGATGTGGCAATAAGCAGAGCAGCTAAATGCTTTTAAAAGAGATTTATCAACTAATATAAGTATTTTTTTAAAAGCACCCTACTGTATTTTAATCTCTATATTTTTTCGCTGGAAAAAGTCTAGGAGTTTGCTTTCCAGTTGCGGGTGTGCTTCGTTAGCAAATGCTGCCAAAGCTTGTAATGTATCATGCTTTCGTTGGAAAGCACATATCTACAAACAACACATTCATGTTTTGGAGAATTTTCTTTTGAATGTTGCCAAAACCATATGTCCTAGTTATTGATTTTTAATCTACTTAAAGAAATGGTACTGTAATAGCACAGTCCTAAATTCAGAAGTTATTAAAAACTTTCGCGGATAAATAGTTTTCAGTTATTCAAGCGTGCAAAAGAATAAAAGCAAGATGAAAAGCGAAACATAGCCTAAGACGCCTTAAACATTACGATAGATATCCAACTTTCTCGTAATCAGTGATACTCAAGGCCAGACAGGGGCGCTCTAGTGTACTTTACTAAGTGTACGGCACGATAATTTATAAAAGGAGATTTGGTACATAGTTGCTAATCTGTTATATTTAACATCATTGATCATATTATTTTCCAAACTAGTAAACCATTTTTATTATAATGTAGTCGCTGTCTTAATATCAGTTGCAGACTGATGACACTTTGGATTTTGGAAAACAGCTGGATATTTCACTGACCTGCAAATATTTGTTGCGGACCGGCGGTTGAGAAACATTGCTCTAGAGTTTTCACTAACTACACATTTTCACTAACATCTATACATTTCCTTCAATTTCATAAAATCTTGAGATGAAAGAAATCTTCCTGGAAATGTGCTTATAGAATTTTGGGACAATATATTTAATCATCTTGCTTTAATTATAGAAAATATACTTTAGTGAGAGTAAATGCAGTTATATAATAAGAAAAATCATTAAAAAAAATCCATCAACTTCCTGAATGATTTGTATCCTACTGATATATAACTTTTATATGATAATCTATAAGAATGAATCGAACCGTGAAAACTGTGTATGACTTTTACGAGAAATTATCACTGATTAATTAAAAATTACAAGATATCATGAAATCAGCATTTTTACTGATTTAATTTTTTTGAAGTAAACTAAATTAAATACAATTTATTATAGGAATCAAAGGAAACGTAGCACTAATTTCTGCTCAATAAATAACAAAATATGAGGTATTTTTATTTAAGAATCATATAGTTTTACCATCGATTCCTTCGAGTTACTCTTTTATTATATAAAATAAACTCAGTGGCACGACAGCCCAGGTGGGCCAAGGCCTACAGTACCCATAACTGTTTTCATGGCCGATGGTTCTGGGATGAGAAGCATATGTCACGGTTTGGTGGGCAGCCTAACTTGAAATTTCCACTGTTTATTTTCCAAGCATATTTGGTATTCAGTTTATCGACCTACGGAAGGGATGAAAGGCTGAGTCGACCTTTCCTAACCCGAGAATCGAGCCTCGAACCTGTGCCTCAGGAGCATGAAACGCTTTACTAAGCCACCGGGCTTCACTTTTCTTATATAGTAATATTTATTTGTTTAACATAATGAGAATATCCTCAGAAAATTTTGAAATTACTTGCTTGTTTCACGCTAAAAATGAATAGACGGGAAGTGATGTGCTTCTCAATGTATTTCACAAAAATGGACAAAGAATTTCCTGTATTATTAGATTTCATAAATTCCTTGGTCATGTCAGCTTAGATATTTTTTTCAGAAAGTACTTTACAGCATGTTTGTTTTAGAATAAAAGAGAATTTACAATGTAAATATAACGTTTACTCAGGATCCCTTGTGCAGTTTCTTAAAGAACTAAAGGAGAAGAAAATCTGCAAATGATAACACAGTTTTGACAATAAACTTGAACCTATGATTAAAGAATGAGTTCCACATAAAATAGAAATTTCAAATTAAAGCTAAAATGAAAAATTAAGACATAAAATCTTTTAAGATTTTAATTTTGCTCATATTTAGATATATTTTATTGTAATAGTTATATTTTAAATAAACTTTTATTTTCAAATCTGAAAATTTGTGTTATGAACAAAAGGCTTCAAACTTTATTTTGACTAACACATTATTTTGCTATTACTTTAATCCAGATTTTCAATTCAGAAATTTAGGGGGTTGATTTCAATTTAACGGTAAGATACAGTAAAACTTCAAATACCTGAACTGTTTTCAGAATTCTAGAGGAAAAATAGTCAGAATAAGAGAAGGAAAAGAAGAAAATGCTAAAAAAAAGAAAATATAAATGAAGATGAGAACGACATGTCACTTGAAAAATTCAGACACTTAATTTGAAAAGTACTGAATATCAGAAGTTAGTTATGAAGGAGAGTGGATTATGAGCCAAAAACTGGATTTCAAATCTCAAATGATGGTAAACTTGTTGAAAATGTCGAGGAAGAAGATGTCCTACATGTAAAGTAGAAGCAAACATGAGACTATCAGCTGATAAAGCATTTACTGACTTTGAAACTGCTTTGAAGTGAATAGTTCGAGTGTGACTACATGCAAATTCTCACTCTCAAGTGGATGTGCGGCTTAGCTGCCCGAAAATGGATAAAGGAAGTGAAATAGCTTGATGTTGCTGAGATGTTCAGAAAGCATTGATTATAATTGACAGCTCTATCTGTGCATACTGTGTTAATGTGCAGCACTTATAAGTACCTTAAAATCTAAAAGTCTTGCCTTTTCATTTATTTTATTATAAGCGTTTTTAATATATATATATATATATACACACACACACACTTTTTTCTCTATTTTTCCACATAAAATAATTAATTAAAAGGGAACCTTATTTCGAAAAAGGGAATTTTAAATGAATTCTTAATTATCAAAATAGGGCTTAGTCTCAATTGATTCGGTTTGTTGGAGTTCTATTGTACTTTGACAATGCAATGTCAAAGTACATTAGAATTGACTGAATGAAGACTTAAAGCTATTTCAAAGTATATAATTGCCTTTTGGAAAGACATTTTATAGATAGTGAACAGTATATTATTGTCGTAAGAGAGAAAACTTGGAAGATTCCTAAGGAAAAATTCTGTCAGATGTGTATGCAAAAGGAAAAATGCCATACTCATCTCCCATTGTTCATTAGGGGCTGGGATTGAATTCAATATTTATTGCTCTAAGGACTGTGTCATACAGTAGACCAAGGTAAAAAGCAGCGGGTATATAAGTGCAATAATTTGTAATGCACTTTTAACTTTCAATCTCAGTAAAATTAGATCTTGTGTGAATCAAAAAGATCTTAATGAGAAAATATTCGCAATTCCGATGATTGCATTAATTAACAGAATTAGTGTGTGAGAAAAATAGTTTTGTAGGCTATTAATAAATGAGTCAAGAAATATTTTACTTAAGTATATTTCAATTTGTAATTTAAGACAAAAACAGTTTTAAAAGCACTTTTTTTAGTAAAAATATAAAAGTTCATTAAAATTTGAAAACTTATTTCCTTAATTATTAAAACTATTTTGATGTTATATTTATCCCTGAAAAAAATGAAATTTTACTTCCTTTTTCTAAGAAGGAAACTTTAATAATTAGTGAAGGCGTAACGAGATTAACATACTAATTAATTTGTGCAAAAGTTTGTAATTAAATCGATTTTTGTGAGAGTTTAATCAAGTGTTCAACCTATAAGTTTCAGAAAAGTTGAGAATTTTTAATCTTGTGATGCATAATTTATAAATAACAAAAAGTTTCTGCTTTTTCTTAATTTTTGGAACTAAATTTCTTCATATTTTGTTTCATTAAGAGTCAAATTATGTCATAAATAATTAAAAATTTTTTCAATAGTTTTCTGTCTCATTAATGTAAATTTAGAAAGATTAAGTCCAAAATTATAATTTGATATCATTAAATGCCATTTTTCTGTGATTACAGAATAATAAAATTTAATTTAAGAAATTATCATTTCATTGATTGTAAAATCGAAGTGAATTTAAATTGGAAGAAAAATATTTTTATTTCTTTTTACTTTGTTTTAATTATTATATTTATGAATTATAAAACTTTTGAATAAATTTTGTTACTTAATAAATTTAAAGACATATTGATTTTCTTTATAAAAAATCATGTAAAGTTATTCATCTTAAATCATTAATTAACTATGGTATTTCATAATTAAGCAGCTGATATTTAGTTAAAATGAAAGAAATACATGAGTATGTTTTATATAGTTTTCTTATTAGGGGTATTCAAGAGGTTATGTAAATATGGTTTTTAATTTTTTGATAGTTACTTTTATCCAAATCTCGCTTATGATTTCACGACAAGTTCATACAGCTCACTTTAGTGAAATTTCTTTAGATTTTCCTTTGAAAATGACTGCCTGCATCCCTCGATCATGGTTTCATATTATGAGAATTGAGTACACTTTTGATAAGAAAAAAAGGACATAATTTAGATAACATTACAAATTTTAATTAATTAGACCAGATTTTTGCAAAATATTCCGCATTAAATAAAATTAATTAAATTTTTTGAATTATAAAACAAAAAAACACTCTAGTTTGGAAAGTTCTGAAATTTTTAAGAAACATTCTAGTGAAACTGAATCTGATAGTATTTGTTTAGAATCTAAAATATTTTATACTCTGCTTTTGTTTAATATATTCAATGCAAGGTATGCAATAAAGTTCTTGCAATTTTGACTCTGGTATTGAATGAAAGAAAAACAGATATGAAAACTAGTACATTGGGTGATTTAAAATCCCATTTGGAAGATTAGGAATACTAGTCGTTATAAAAGTAGAATATCATTATTTTTTTGTATAAAAATAAAATTTTATAATAGTGAATTTTTTAAAAAATGTAATTTTAAATGATTTAATAAAAATGCCGTAAAAATGTTATGTATAACAATTGTTCTAAATTTATGGAATTTTGTAGAATTTAAGCTACATATACAATGAATTCATAATCATTTTAGTATATTCTGTAATTATGTTCAATGATTTTTTCTTGTAGTATATAAAAAATTCTATTATGTTAGATAACTTTTAACCAAAAAATTCTTTCATATCGAATAACTTTTAATTAAAAATATATTACCTAAATAAAATGCGCACATGTATACAAACATACTCAAACACATCTGCAAAAAATAATTGTGGTAACTTACTTCACAGAAAAAGTTTGCTATAATCTACTTTAGCAGATATCAGATATCATGACGTCATTAATACTGAGAATTAATATCATCTTCAGTTTTAAACAATTATCAATTTTAAAATAGATCTCAAGATATTTAAAATTATCCTATTTCTAAATAAAAAATGGCATTCATTATGTATAACAAGTATTTTTATGTATAGAAAATAGATTTGATTGAATATATCAAATAGATTTGATTATATATAGAAAATAGACTAAACATATTGATTTTTAATAGCTAAGTAATTTAATTATTTTTTTATTAAAAATAGATTAAAAGAGAAAAACCAAATGATTTAATTTATTCAATTACTTTTTCAGCTCTTCAAGAAATAAATATTAAATTATTAAACTTTATAAGTAAGAATCAAATTATCATATCATTTTTAATAATGAAAGAGGTTATTAATCAGTTAACATTATAACTAAACATAATTCAAATTTAAATACTTTAACTGAGTATCAGTTTTGTTATTCTTGTCTACGGGAAAGTAAATAATATATTTAAATTGCTTAAAATTTTATTTATTTCTGGAATTTCAGGTTTTGTTTCTATCACCAATAAATTTATGATTTTATGCAATTAATTTTACATTCGAAAAAGTTTTAAACATTCAAATTTATTAAATACTTGGATTCATAAAAATTTTATTTATATTTGTAAGAATATTTAATTTTTAGGTTATTTATAATATTTTGTGCAGAAACTAATTTTGCGCCAAATATTGTAAATAACCTAAAAAGGGTAATGCATTCTTATATGCATATTTCTAAGAACATTAGAAGGAAAAATAAAAAAACGCTCTTTAATTATTGAATTCAATTTTATTAGCAGGTAATCCATTTATTGATTTAATAAAAAAGGATTGATTTCAATTGTTTTCAAGTTTTGTTCTTCTTAACGAAGAAAAACATTAAGGCCTAATAATTCTCTTGATAAAAAAGAACATTTTAAATTTTATGTTAGAATTTTAAATTTTATATTTTATTCAACGAATTTATTATAAAAAGATTTTAACGAAACTACTTTCCACTGTCAAATAAAAGTGGCTAACCAATCAAAAGAAGGGATTGTAATTATTTGGTAAGTTATTTTGTCTACACACTTCCAAAAAGATATTTTAAAAAGAAAGTTTCCAAAGGTTTTTTCTCACAACTTGAAATTGCAGAATATTAAAGCAAGAAATTCTTAAATAGGTTTTTTTTTCATTAATTTCTATATCAGCAAGGAAATGAAAAGTATTTCAGTCTCCAAAAAAAAAAAAATTGTTTTCGAGAAATAGAGTTCTGTTGGATTTCTCTTTCATGATGAACAATTTTTCTTGGAGACTAATTTGGAATTGTTGGATTGCAGTTGATTTCGACAAGTACGTGAGGCAGAACTTTTTATCATGGATTCCATTTCTAAATGAATTATTCGCCTGTATAATTTTAGCGAAGTCTATTGCTAAAAATATTTTCTCATCTCAGATAAAAAATTTAATGTATATCATCTATATTGCTCACTTGCTCACATTTATATCTATCTACATCTACCGATCCATCTCTCTCTATATATGCGCACATAGATAGATATATAGACAAATACATAGATATAGTTAGATAGATATACTCATTCACAAATGTATTGTAAATTGTGTTATTATAAAACCCAATATATCACTTATTTTAACAGTAAATTGCATAAAATAAATAATTTTAAGAAACTGAAGTAATCAAAATAATATTTTTTAGATAAATCATTGAATAAAAAATATTGAGTTTACATAATATTATTGTTTTAAAATAACAGAAATATTTTTCAAATAGGCAGGTGAAATTTTATGCGAAAATTCTTCATTACTGAAGGCTTAAATTTTTATGAATTTTTCTTTATCCTGTTCCTGTCAGAATGCAACATTTATTTGGGTTTGTCATTATAATGCAACAATGTATTTCTAATGACAAACCCAAAATGTGTTTTTATTTTAAATTTTTGATGAATTCAAATTTCAATTGTAATAGTTCTCTTTATATAAATTATTTTCACGAAGATATATATTTTAAAACTTCATAAATCTTTAATAATGGTGTTAAAAAGCTTAAGTTATTGTTAAAAAATTATTCATATTATATATGTTGCAGAAAAAGAAGGCTTAGAATAAAATGTTTGGCACAGATGCTGTGTAATCTAGTATTGCAAATTCTAAATTTTTTTGGTGATGAAAAAAAGTTGCCAAGATGACGATTATGATGTGTGCGATAGCATAAATATTAGAGATGTCAAAATAGAATTTTTTGCACAATTTTTATAGGTTTCTAAATCTATGACTTAGTAAAAATCAGGTTATCAGAAACATAAGAAAATCTGCCAAAAAATCCCCAATATCAAACATTTTCATCCTGGATTGAACGACATATATGCCGAATGTTTTAATTAGAGGATCGGATATTTTACTTTAAAGATTTGTCAAATAAAACTTATATTACAAAATCATGTTATTTTAATATAATAGTATTTTAAATCTATGGAATCAGATGTCATCGATCATCGATTCTTAAAATAACATATATATATATATATATATATATATATATATATATATATATATATATATATATATATATATATATATATATATATATATATATATATATATATATATATATATATATATATATATATATATATATATATATATATATATATATATATATATATATATATATTAGTACTTACTTATTAACGACACCACAGCCAGAACTGCCGCCAATCTACACCTAAACGTTTTGCGACAAATCATAAAATTAAATACTTTATCAAAAATCAAAACAATTTATTTAAAACAAAGTAGTCAATCGGATTTCGGTGGAAAATGGGCAGATATAGAGTTTAACATAGATTCAAAACAGTCTTTATTCTTTGGAATCTTATATTTCAGACTTCATATGCGGTCGCCATATGAAGTCTAAAATATAAAATTCCAAATGATGTCTCTCTATCCCCCTATGTCTCTTGTTAATCCATTTAGCACTGCCCCACATTCCCTCAACTGTTTGTGCATGAACTCCTGCATCATAATCAATAAAATTGCATTTATAATTAACTCTAGCATGTAGGTATCCTTCTCTTTCTATTCTATTTGTTTGGTAACCATTCCAACTACCAGAATAAATGGTACTACCATCGGCAATGTTTTCAATAATTTTTCAAGAAGGGTAGAGCCAGTTCTATTAAGAACAGTGACAGCAAACAAATCTTTTGTTTTTCTACATATACCACCAAACACCCATTGTCTGGGTAATACTCCACTATAATTATTTTTATGTTTAGTCAACAAACTTACTTCAATTTCCACAATGCAATCTGGTCCACTAACCTTCTTGTTTGGTAGATAGGAGGCGGCTGTTAAAAAAAAAGCCAAATATGGCTGCGGTGGCGTTAATACATAAGTACCTATATATTTAATGTGATTTTTGAACACCTTGTTCCTGGTATTACTGCGTTCATTTTTCAAGACAGACTATAAATTGTGCTCTGATAAATTGTGTTCTGATAAATATAATTCTCATAACTATAATAAAGCTTATGACAGATGGTATTTTCATCTTATTTGGCAATTTGATGTGGACTAAAGGAATAAAATTGTTATTTGGTACCAGAATATCCACTGCGTAATAGTCTTTCGGTGCACTTTTCAATAGATAATGTATAGCAAGGGAAGAAACCTGAAAAACTGTCAAGACATCGACAGAAGTGAACGCAGAAGGTAGAAACACGACATGCATCTCTAATCAAAACTGGAGGCTTACGCTTTGGAATGGGATAATCTATCATTAGGTCATTTTTGAAAAAAAGCAAGAAATTCCATGTTCGGTGTTGAATTAAGTACCTCTTGGTCTGGCGAAATATTTGGCGATACATTCTGGTGATAAAATTTAATTTTTGGTCACAATGATAAATTTTGTGTAGCTGTCATCTTGTTAGTCATATCTTGGCGGGTAAAAATCGCCAAAGAATCAAGGTGTACCCGATAGTAAACTTTTACTGAATTCTCTCCTCATAATTAAGAGCTAATGCAAATGCTTTTATCAAGCGTCAAAAAAATTTATGTATTAAATAATAATATTGGTATACCATAGGTAATTCAATATTTAAAAAGTAGACCTTCTTTTTAAAGAAGACATAAGCAATTCACTAGCAAATAGGAAAAAGAAGTTTTATTTGGAAAATTTAATGTTTTATTTCTAAAATAGATTTAATCCGCAAAATATGTATATTTTTTAATATTACACATTATAGACTCTGTATAAAAATTAAATTTTGTATTATTGGAAGAAAGGAATTTTTTATTGAAATTTCATCAAACTTTATAATTTATGAAGTTTAAAATTAATTTCTGTTCAGAAATAGTTACTGACAAAACAAGTAATTCGTGACTTTTCCGAATATAGAAACACATTTGGTGTACATATAACTTTATTGGCAATTTGTCTATATTTAGCCTAGATGTAATCTTCACTATAATTGAAAGTTTTCTGCCCTAATTCATTCTGAATGTGTCTTTTATAAAGGATACTACTGGGTTTTTCAAAGTATAGGAAAGGTTATAAAAATTTATCGACACATGAGTTTTAGGCCAACTAATTACTATCTTGAATGGGTAAAAATCAGGGAGTATTTGCAAATTTAGCACTTTAATATAGGTTGTATTCAAGAAAGAACTCATTCAATTATTTCAATTTAACATTTATTTAATATTGTGTACCCTATTTCCCCAAAATTGAATGGAAGACTTCAAGAAATATATATTTTAATGAGATATAGAAAAAAAATTTAACAAAATATAAGAACACTTTGAGAAAATATGTGAGAATGCAAAGTGACAATTAAGCATTTAACACTAACTATATAGTGAAAGCCACCATTCAGAATAAAATGGTAGTTTTATCTTCTGCCTTCATAATGCAGGCCTTCTATCTGCATTTTTAAATCCATTTGAAATTAGTTTAAGCTTATAAAATAGAGTGTTGTTTTAGGGAATTTCCAATTTAAACCTCCTAGAAGTGCAAGGTATTAGTGTAAGATATTGGTATACCATAAAATGTATGGTATTCGTAAAGTATTTGATGTAAGTCATTGGTAAAGCATTTGATGTAAAATATTGGTATGTCATACATCAAATGCTTCCTTGCTTCCTCTTTCAAGTCAAATATTACGATCAACAGTGTTAAAATCTAAAAGAATAACACGAAGTACATTTTCTAAGTTTCAAGAGTTTTTAAAAAGCTAAATTCTTTTAGTTTCTTGTTCAGATAATTCTTTGACATGACATTGTAATTTTCTACATTAAAAATGATTCTTAATTTTCTTTATAATATTTTCAGTTGAACTTCTAGGTGATGTAAATATAAATGCTTATGATTCAGTTGAAAAATTAAAACTATTTTAAGAACTCAAATGATTTCAGATTAAAAACATAAATAGGCCTATATTTATGCAGCTCCGGGATTTCAAAACAATTTTTTACGAAACTAACTCGTAAAACAACTGCAGAACAAAAACTAAAATTGTAGCTGTTTAAATCATATTATTGTTTGTAAGACAAATAAAATACAAAAAGTACTGACATTAGGCAAATTGTTGGAGAAAACTATTAATTTGAAAGAAGCAGTTTTTTATTATAGTTTTAGTAATGAAATGAAAATTCCATATTGTTTCAAAAAAATAAATGAAAGAAGATAAAAACGAGAGATATAAATAGCGACTCCTTTTTGAAATTAAAGTGACAAATTTAATAAAAGGGAACTAAAATAGTAAGTATCTCAAGAATTAAAGCCTAAAGACATCACTGAGTAATTATGGTAAATTATAAACTTGCCCAAATATTCGATTAAAAAGCAGAAGACAGTAGACTTGGTAAGCTTTTTTATTCTTACGAAATTTTTCTTGTTGAATAAAAAAGTTTAATTTTAAATTAAATTGCGTTTGTATTTTAGATAAAAAATTTAAATGGAATTAAAAAGTAATCGTGTTTCCTAAAAAAACAGTTTACTATGCTGTTTTTGATTAGTTTTTATTACTTATCGCATTTTATTCCTTCACACACATTTACTGAAGAAAGATTAATTTTAAATGAATTAATGATTATGAAAATTATTGAGAAACATAACACGTCACTAGATACTTCACATACTAAAGTGAAATACACATTGAAATGTGTAGTATCTAGATTTGTTAAAAGGTTGTCAGATCTTAAAATGTGTAAGAAATTAATGTGAGTATAAATTAAGAAAAATATTGAATGCATCTTTTTCAATTAACATTTAATACGCATACATTTTAATACGCAAATAGAATTATACATTTATATAAATAAAACAAGTAATGTCCTACTTAGGTTAAAAAATAAAATTTTTATTTCAGTTGCTTTTTATTAAATAAATATAATTAATATAAATATGCATATGAAAAAATCACTATATTAAGTGGCAAAATAAAAATCGAATTTCCTTGCAGTTTCCAAAAAATATTATTTTTGTTTGCAAATATTTATTCTCTCTCTATTTTTTTTCACTTCGAATTCATGAAGCTAATGGGGGTAGTACAAAAATATTATTAATCTTCCTACGTGAAACTAAAATTAATTAAGTAATTTTAATTTATGAATTAACACTATATTAACATCTAGTGTCCTCCAAAAAGTTTAAAACATATATTTGAATTTGAATTGATTAATTAATGAATGAAAGGTGTTTTATTAACTATTGAAAATTTGAACAAGCTGTATAAATATTTATAGGGAGATTGGGAATTAATTAAAGGAATTGAATAAAAGTTATCCTATGATGTTTAAGAATTTTTACTTCATAATCGTAGCATTGTCGATTGTATAGAATTGTTTGAATACGAAATATTTTACTATATTTTATGAACAGATTCAACCTATCAATAAATATATTTTCCACAAAACCTGAAATATTATGCATTTAATAAAGGCCACTTTATAACCTTAATTAAATAAATAAAGTTACGTTTTTTTGTAAATGTATGTAAAACATATTCGTTATAAATCTAAAAAGAGATGTTTGAATATTGTAAGAACATATTGTTATAAAAATCAAAGCTAAAATCAATATTTTACATTGCAAAATTTAGTATTTTTAATGGGATATAAAATTGAACGGAAAATTAACATAAGAAAATTTAATTAACATAGTCAATCAAATTTTAAAAACCATATATAAAATCAAATTTTAAAATTTTCCAAAACACTAACTACTAAGTTTCTTACTGTCAGAATAACAGTAATTACATAAAATACACCTTTTAAGAATAGATTATAAGTTACAAATGATTTTTAATAATTAATTGCTTGAAATTAACAAATAAGAATCATTTTATAGTTTAGAAATTTATTCAAATGAGTTATTAAACATTTAGAACTAAGTAAATCCCATAACTGGAAACATTTTTTTGAAGTTTTTTCCAAAGAACCAAAATATACTCTTGAGTTTTGGTTTAAAATAAATAAAAAAATGAATATTTTTTTTTTTTTACAAAAAAAAATAAACATAATTTATATATTTATTAAAATACACTCATTTCCAAACATTAAGCACCAAGATGTAAAATGCAAAAAAAATCAACAAATACTGCTTTGATTTACGCAAAATTCAGCAGGAAAGTAGCATATATATTTATGCATAAAATAAAATCAATAATTATATACAGAAATAAAAACAATATTAAATTTTTTTGCAAGTTATCAGATAATGACATACTGCAGATTTAAACAACAGAATTATGTATAAAATGAAAATAAACAGCTTAAAATGAAAAAAAGACATTAATAGGGTATGTGAGCCCCCTCATCTGCATACTAAGTTTACATCTTGTGACCATGCTTTCAATTTGGTGGACAACCACCGCATAACTAAGCAATATCCATTCTTCTTGTGGAGCAGTTTCTAGCTCAATAAGAGTGGCTGGAGGTGGGAAACGAAAAGATACAGTACAGCTGAGAGTATCCCAAAGATTTTCAATGGGATTAAAGTCGGGTTAACATGCTGCTCACGCTATACGTGCAATCCCTTCACTCTCCACGTAGTCATCGACGATGTCAGCTCTAAGGGAACGTGAGTTATAGTCCATTAAAACAAAAGCAGGGCAAACTGTTGTAAAGTAAAATCTCACAATGGGTTCTAGGACTTAAATTCGATACCGGGCAGCCGTCACAGAACCCTGTTTAAAGATGTGCAGGTCGGTGCGGTATCCTAATGAAAACCCGTACCATACCATAATGCTTTCGCCCTCGGAATGCGTCATGTTCGGTGATATTTTGGGGCTGATTTAGTGTTCCTTGTTCATGTCATATCTTTATATCCTTGTCATCTCCAGAGCAAATCTTGACTCATCAGTAAACATGACATTGCCCAAGTCAGACATAGTTTAATTGACATGTTCCCGGTACCACTTTAATCTTACCCCTCTTGATTGGACGGATTCAACAAACTTGAGGTACAGACGAATGAGACTTGAGGAACGGATTCAACAAACTTGATTGGACGGAACACAAACTTGAGGTACCCGGGCGTACAGTCCACTCATATGCAATCTTCGTCGTACAGTAGCTGCAGATATCACCTTACCAATGGCCGCTGTACCCATAGATGTCACATGTGAGGAGGTTACTCTGCGATTCCGCTTGGATAAAAATATATCAATCTTCCGTGGTGCTTGTAACCCTTGAGCGACCGGCTACAGGCCTTCGGACAAATGTCTGTGTGGTTTGGAAGTGTTTTCATAAACGTGAAATTACAGAATGATGAACGACGAAGAAAAGAGCAGCATCTGAGATCGACAGTCTTGCTTCAATGCGCCCCACAGCACGCCAGCGCCCAGAATCTTCCATTCGTCTTCTGAAAATCCTAGAAACACGTATGTCTTGAAAACAAATTATACCAAAGTTTTAAACACCTTCTATCAGCACTTCCAATCAATTTCTGTAATCCTCCATAAAGCTGGTATCCTATAAGATTGCCCTTTTTGCATATTTCTTGACATGAAAGCGCGATTGGCTGTCACCTAACATATTTGCATCCATCCATCTGCCTCTGCAGCGACTTGCATTCTCTGCAATTCTAATTGGCTGCCGGAAATTAGCATTTCTTCTCCATGCTTAACTTTTAGAAGTGAGTCTAAATAAGAAACTCTTAGAGTTATAGTTACTAATCTGTAAAATTATATTAAAAAACTATATTATGCTGATAACTGCAAGAATTTCTTAAAGTTTCTTTTTAAAAAAACATGTAAGAAGAAAATAATTTGCTAATGGTAAGCAATAAGAAACAAATAAAAAATATCAAACAGGAACGTAACTTTTAAATCTATAGAAATAAATGCACATGTAAATTAAATAACTGATAACATGTACTTTAATCCATTAACTTGAAGAATTTTTTAAAAATTTCTCTTAAAAATATATAATGTAATATATGAATGGTCCCAGTATTCACCTTTATAGATTTAAAATCTTAATATTAGTTTTTAAACAGTATTTATAATTTCAGTGAAATGAAGAAAAAACATTTAGGTTAAGTACTATTTACTAATGAGTACCTTAATATTATAACTGCGAAATCCTCTTTAAAAATCTCAGTATACGAAATGAACGATTTTAATATTCAATTGTATGTTAAAAAAATATTTTTTTTACAATTAAAATAATATATAATTTTAAATATAATATATAATTTTTTTATATTATATAATATTAAATATAATATTTAAATTTAATTACAATAATAAAAACATTATATTTTAAATTTATATTAATATATTTTTAAAATAATTTTTAAAAACTCATTAAAATGAAGAAAAACATTTACTTTTAATGAGGCTAGCAAATGAATATTAATTTCTTATTTTAAATATAAAATTTTTATTTTACTTTAAAAAGAACGGTTTTGTGACCTTATAGTTGAGTTAGGAGTTAATCGCTTAATTGTATATAACAGTAATTTAATATATATATATATATATATATATATAAACACATTAATCAGAAATTTCAAAAATTTTGTTTAGAAAGCATGTACTGCGCGAAAGCTTAATAAAATAACTGGACGGCCTTATGTTGAACTATTTGTAATTGGTTATTTTGAAATAAATTGAAAAATATTTTTTATCACCTAACTTAATAAATGAGAAATTCAATTAAACACTTGAAACATTTTCAATGCGAAAATCATGCAGGATTAGGAAAACTATTAAAATTCTTTGGAATAAAAGATGACGATTTCTTTGGATTAAATATAAATAAAATAATTTCCATTGCGCGCAGTTTCTCCAATTTTTTTAAGTTAAAAAAAAAAAAAAAAAAAAACGTTGTTTTTCATACAATAAAAACTCGAATTTAGTGCACATTTCTGCAGAAAAAAATGTTACAAATTACTAAGTTTCTTTTATATTTAGCTTCTGACAAACATTTAGTGTTGTATCAGAATGTTATCACAAGAGGGACATTTATTTCCTCACTAATCTACTGGACAATGTATAGTGACATACACGGAATAATATCTCTATTATCTCAAAGAGGGCAAATAAAGAAAATTCAATCCACAGTTCAAATTGACCTCCTAAATTACCAAACATTTCACTTTGATCAAACATGGGTACCTGTCTGTATTCTTTTGACACCAGACTTGAGAAATAGATTTTCAGTCTTATGCTGTTTTTCCGGAGGTATAACAAATCTTCATTATTGATTACTTGCTTTTTGATTCCAAGGAATTTTTTTGAAGGCCAAATTGCTTTTGATAGTTGTTGCTCGTAGTACTTCGAAAAACACGCCAATGGACAATCGCATGGTGCATCACCTTTAACAATTTGATCCTGCGCATGATCGAGGCAACAAACGTCATCGATAAAATTTATGTCACAATGCGTTTGATTTAATCGTGACATCACAGTTGGATCCACGCAACCGCATGAGTCATTATTTTTCTTCTGAAGGCAGTCTTTTAGGCATTCGTCTTCATTTCTGTGCAAGCCTGTTGCTCGGTAGTCCCTGCACTGATCTCTGTATGGTGCTGGTAAGCGGTGCATGACCACCTGCTTCAGTGCAACAGATACTTCGAATCCCGGGCTTACAATCACACCTCTGTCATCTGGAACTGGAATTTCTTTAGGGTCATGTATCAGAACATGCACACCTATGCTTGGGGTAAACTGCATGTATTGTTCTTGTTCAACATTTAAAACCAGCTCTAATCCACTGTTGTAGCCAACGGAAGAAATTTTGAGCAGTTTTTCCTTATTTGGCTTAAATTTATTGAAAGTGTAGCAATTTCCATACTTTAAACTTTGGAAAAGAGTGAAATTTTCTGATGAACATACATACCCTTCAAAAGAACAGAATTCTATAAGCTCTTTCATTTTATGGCCAACAGCATGTTGATTTTTAGGATCCATTCCCATGTAATTCCTTATAAAACCAGTTAATTTTATGGTTGCTTCTTTCAAAGTGCCATTGTACAAATCCTTGCATGACAGTATATATCGCCGCTCTGTTAACTTCATTCCTGACACTGATACTTTTGAGTAGGTCAATTCGGGCCTAAAATAGGTCCTTGAGGACAAGCAGCCCCTATCTGCTATGTCTACATTGCTACATCTGCTAAACATTGATTTCATGCGATTGATGTTGCAAATTGTGATTGCTGGAAAATCTAACGCCGATTTGAGCTCTTCTTCTAGTGATATTACTACAGGATAAGTTAAATAAACTTTCAAGAATTTCGAAATCTGGTAACTGCAGACAATGGTTCCAAATAGTAAGAACAGCAACCAAAAATACTTCCTGATCCGCGCTCTTGCGTATTTGAATTGAGAAATTGCGTACATAGATGATTGGCGTTTCATAATTTTCTTAAAAGTACAAGTTATTTAATTATTTTATTGAATAATTATTTTTGATTTAATAGTTACTTTGATGATATATGCTTAAACCAAAAACACTTGCTGTTGTTTCTAGTTTACTGTGTGCTGCAGTGAGTGATGCCAGCCTGTGAAACAATTAAGAGCTATTTTTTGACTAAGCAGTGAATCCAACTTTTTCTGAAAATAACAAAAATATATGTAATTTTGAAATTAAGTTTACAAATTTCAGAAAAATATTTACAGATAATTATATAGTTGTAGAATCTAATAAGGCGTAGTGTTGTGCATTTAATATTAAAAAAGTGTGTTGTTATTACAAAATGAAAATAAAATGCATATCAAATTAAAAATCTAAATAAAAAATTAAATAAAAGTTTTTAATTAAAAATCATATAAAAGACTCATTTGAATCTAACAAAATTTTTTATAACTCTGGAAATAAATTGAAAACCCAAGAGTTTGCTGAATGTTGATCATGAAAGTACTAATAGATTTTTTATTATTACTTTCATGAGCAACATTCAACAAAAAAAAATTCTAAATTCTTTTATATTGCATATAATAATAAACAAGATAATATTGAATTTTATATTATTATTTTCATGAGCAGTATTCAACCAAAAATTGCGTGTTAGAATGACAATTTAAAGCTTTTTGAAATTATGACCTTCATATTGCTTTTGAAAGATTTAATTTTAAAGAGTTTCAAAACTGACATTCTATAATTTAAGGGAATTCAGTTTCAAGTATTAATTACAATATAAGTATTTGGTTAAGAAATAAATACTTGCTATGCAAAAATTTGGAAATTTTTATTTCGTTTTATCATTTAGAGAGAAATTATATCGCTCATAAATAAAATGAAATTCAGAAAGAGTTCTTGTAAATTACTCAGAATCAAGGAGAATATTAATTCTTAATTCATGAACTAACATTCAAAAGAAAATTATAACAATGAATATATTACAATAATTAACTACACAACAATGAATTAATATGCATTCAGCAATTCTTATCAATTAAAAGTGCTTAAAACTTTTTAATTCTGTTATTTAACAAGTGGTATTTTATAAAAGAATTAGCATTTGATGAGAAACAGATTGTGTGTGTGCTTTCTTAAGCAAGAATCCAAACCATATGATTTCTGTTATGCATCATGCATTTCATACTTTAATTGAGAATGAAAATAACTGTTGCAAATTACCCTAAATTGAAAAATGTTAACTGAGAAAGTGAGTACTTAGTTAGGAATTGAATAATTGTGGAGGATCACTAGAGTTTGCAGTTATTATTGAATGAAAAATCATTCAATCTCTAATTTAAATAACAATTAAAATTTTGTCTCAATTTATTCTTTATTAATAAAAGCATTCATTAAGCGAATGAGCAAATGGTTAAGAGCCAAATTTTCGCTTAAAAAGTCTGGAATAATTACAATTTTCTTAATCATTTTGTGAGAAGTTTTGCAATTCTTAATATAAAGGAAATCAAAGCAATTCTTACTTAGTTAAAATAAATTGGGTTTATTTCTTTGAAATTAAAATTGTTTCACCTTCAGTTTTTATGTTTAGTTTTTATGATTTATGGATCATTGAATAAAATAATTATTGAAATAAAATCATGAACAATAAATAACCTTTTGCATTGTGTGACCACAGAAAAATAATTTATATTATCCTATATCTCATATGAGTATTTTCCTGTAGAGGATTTTTATTTTTTGTAGAAAATATTTAATGTTTAGTGAACTTTAGAGAATATATAATATTATTTCTGTTTCCTTAGATGATAATATCGTAACATATGTGTATTTTGTTTTCAAACTTTCACTTAATATTGAAATTGGAAATAAATAAGTTCTAATTTAAAATATACTTAATTATTATAGTGGGAATAAGTTGGTGTAATTGGGGGAACGTGAAGTTATATACAACAAGAGGAAGTAATGTGTTACATTTCACTCTATATTGTAAGAAAAAATAAAGTTTTCTTAAACTAATTGTTTAACAGATAAACATTTTGCATTATACAAATTAAACATTTATTTAACATTTTATAAACAACATTTTACAAGATAAACAAAAATGTGTGTATCTAATTTTTAATCAGATAAGCAATTTTGCTTGTCTCTCTACGGTCATTTTTTGTTCGTGAGAAATAATTAAATTGGAACTTACGATTTAAAGTGGGTTTCGAACTAGAAACATTCAAACCTAAGGTAGGGTTTGTATCCATGAACAGTTGAACTAAGTCCAGAGATTTTATGACTGAATCCATTAATCTCACTAATCAGCATGATTAATAATTATACAAAACAAACTGTGCATTTAAATACGCGCAACTGTAGTATTAAATTGAAAATTTTAATATCTTATTTACGAAACACTCTTTTTTCTTAGTGTTAGAATGAATTCTTTGAAGAGTTTTAATATTGAATTAAATTAATAATGTTATAATGCAAAAAATGTATCACATTTGTCTCGAAAGAACAGTGTATATGTTTTGTGTTCATTAAATATCATTTTTGTATTTTGCAATCAAAAATCATTGCACACAACTTAAACTTGATACATATACATCGATGTAACATATATTTCAAAAGGTGTATGATTTAAAAGTATTCATTATGATAAAATTTAGAGCTTTTTAACTATGACTTTAAATTATTTTAAAATTTCAAAGTGACATTCTGGTACATTTGCATGTGTTTGTAATTAGGCATAAATGAATATAAATAGGATATATTTTTCAGCTATTTAGTCCTATGAAAATATTCACGTAAATACATATGTTATAATACAAATATATATAAATTCAACAATAGTTGTTTTGCATGTAATATGATGTTTTTTCATGTTAATTATCATTACCAAAATTGAAAGACATATTATAGAAATTTTTTTCTACGCTACCATTATCCATGATGTATTTTCAGGAGATAACAATATTATATATTAGAGAATAATCTATTGTCATACAAAATTTAATTACATTTTTCTTAGAGCTAGAGATACTTTCAAGTAAAATCATTTAGAACACATTGCATAGTAATTCTTTGAATGATTGAATTTTCATTTTTCATTAATTTCAAAGCGTTTTTATGCATCCTTAGTATTAAAATATTTTTTGATTTAAAATAAATTTGAGAAGTATATACAGTATATGAAATATGACAATAATTATTTAAAAACATAATTTCAATATTAATTTATGCTTATAAAACGTAATTTCAATATTAGGTATAAATATATCAAATTAGAAAACAATATAAAGTAGTTTTTGAACTATTATGGTTCTTACCATTATAACTAACATCATCTAAACATTAAAATATTTTTTTTATTCGAATTAATTATAATATTCGATACTTCAAAACAACATTTGGCTTCCGGTAATTACACTTTTGCATCTTCTTCCAAATGTTTCAATTTTTTTTATTATTGCGCACTTTTATGACATTAACAAAACGAAATTAACAAAATATTCTATCAATTTTAAATAAAATTCTTTCGAAAAGGAAATTGGGTTTATACAAGTCATAAAAGAAAATGATCGGAAACTTAACTTATGAGCATGAATATGAGAAATACACATCTCTATCTGCATTAAAAATTAAATTTTGATAAATTTTTGATATCAAAATAAATGGAATAAAGAAAAAAAATACTTGAGTGTAATATTAGACTTACATTATTCTACATAAATGAATACATTCGAGGTATAGGTAATTAATTGCCCCTGCTTACTATCTATCGTCAGTGCTATTTCCTTTCAATCCTTTTGCAGAGACAGGATATCGTGAAAATAATTCCTCTTTTGATGAATTTAATATTCTTCTCAGCATTTGGCTTAGAAAATAAACTCGTGTATTTGCTTGAGGTACATTACAGAATATCATTAGCTTTATTCGAAATCATGCAGTATTTTCTAGATAATTGCCGGCAAATCTTTTCAATCAATAAATAGTGCTGAGCACTGGTTTGCTACCAAATAGATAGGGTTATTTGCATAAAAAGT
This sequence comes from Latrodectus elegans, assembly GCA_030067965.1. NCBI lineage: Eukaryota > Metazoa > Arthropoda > Arachnida > Araneae > Theridiidae > Latrodectus > Latrodectus elegans. Next base: position 92,858,499 of record CM057811.1, read on the forward strand.
AGATTCACCTAATTGTCATTTAAAAGTTTTCAGTGTCTTTAAATTGTATATAATCTTTTTTTAACTATTTAAGTGTAGAAATAATATTAAGAGGTACAATTAAGTGCTTTCATTTTATATGATGTAGAGCAAATGTTTTTAAGATTTTAATTGTTACTATCAAGCAATAAATTATTATTTGCTTTGTTAGTGACATCTGTTCTTTTTCTGAAAACAAAGCAGGAATCATTGTAAATAATACAAAATAATTTCAGAAGCCAGTAAATATTATTAGGTTATTAGGTCATTTTCAAATGATTTTTCACAAAATCTCATCTAACGATTATGTTAAAGTAGTGAAATTATGATAAAATAGCAAAACAATATCAAAGGTGTTTGTTAAAATATATAAATTGTGAATAGAATTTAGTATGAGTTGAATAACTTATACTGAAGAATTAAGTAGAGTACACCTTCTTTTATGGCAGCATTCTTTAATGAAAGAATTTTTTTTATCAGTATATGAAATATGACAATAGTTATTTCCATATAAACACAATACTAACCACTTTGCGCGTTCTCATAATAATTTTCTACCACATAGCGCATTCATAAGTTTTTGACACTTTTCTATTGATATGTAATGATACATCCTTTTGGATAATATATATTATGATTTAAAATATTGTTTTTTTACAGCTTATTGAGTTTGAATTTTGAGGCTATCACCATAATAACAAAGGCGCTTTTCCGTTTCGCCAACTCGAGAAATAACAATTAAATTAAATACAAAATTCAAGCACCTGGAATAAAGAGGGAAGCATCCTAGTCTTCAAAAAATGACACTAACAATACGAAGTTTCAATAGGGTTGAGGATTCCGAAAAAAGTTTTTCTACAGCCAGAAACTTTAAAAATTGCTGTATATGAAGCTGTAGAACAATAAAAATATCTCAAAATACAAGGTTTTATCCTTATCAGGAATCCAGCCAGGTTTATATACTTGTAGAGCAATGATGATAGCAGATCCAGCTCGCACACGCGTATACACAAGTGAAAGTGTGATATAAAATAAAAATCTTATGAGACTACGATAAAAAGAAGGCATGAAAATGTGGAATGTTCAGTTAATTCAGATCATCATTATTATGGTTCAGGAATGCATAAGTTATACACAATTTTTATATTAAAGCTCGTTTTTTTTTTCGAAATGAAGTTTATTTCTTAATAAGGCACATTTTCTGAAAAAGTTCTTGATAGAACACGTAAAATTTAGCACACTTTGTGTGCCAATATATTCTTTTATATACCTTAATCACATATTTTTTCTATATAATGTTACCGTAGAATTTTATAATTTAAAATGTTTGAAAATGTTAACGATATTAAATACGTGTTACTAGAGTTATTTATTTTAAAAAATTAACTATAAAATATAAAAATTTGGTTTAATAGTTATTTTTAAATGTTCCTTAAACAGAAGAAGTTTTAACATTATTGGTATAGGAATTATACTGAGACAATTTTTCCCTTTAAATGTTTCAAATTGTTCTTATTAAAAATGCTTTTGTCTTATCATTTCTAAAAAATCTTTTATAATTTGAGCAATTAAAGTTATTTTACTTTTTACTGATTATGCTTCTTTTTGTCTTTTCAATTAATTTATTAATTTATTTAGTAGTTTCTTTGAAATCTACTCTAATTATATATATATATATATATATATATATATATATATATATATATATATATATATATATATATATATATATATATATATATATATATATATATATATATATATATAAACACCCACACACACACCCACACACCAGGTGTATGTAAATGAAATGAGACAATTGTTTGAAAAGACACAATAAATTTGCGAAAACTGTCAATATTTCTTTATTTGAACTAATATCCATCGAAAGCTACACATTTTCCCCATATTTTAGGCAATTTGTTAATACCACACACAAAAAAAAGATCAGTCATTTGAGGCCAGTCAGTCATCAAGCCAAGATTTGACGTTTTCCTAAAAAGTGAAGCGTGAAACTGCCAGTGCGTGTCCTAATGATACAAATAGGTGGTAAACGGAAGCAACCAAGTCTAGCGAATGAGCCGCATGCGCTAAGAGCTTCCAGCCAAGCGCCTTAACGATGTACTTGGTTAGTTTAGCATGGTGACTACGTGCTTTGTCATCAAGAAAAATGAATTTGTGCTGCCGTTTCTTGTATTCCTCACGTTTTCCGAGTATAATATCATTCAAATCAAGTAATTGTTGCTTGTAACAATCAGTATTAACGGTTTCGCCGGATTTGAGAAACTCATAATATATAGGTCCCTCCTGATCTCAGAAAATATACAGCATTGTCATGCGGCATAACCGATTTGGCCTTGTGGTTGATTTAGACGGCTGTCCGGGGTCAACATATGATCGATTACACTTGGGATTCTCAAAATAAATCCGTTTTTCAACGCTAGTCACAATACGATAGAGATATGACTTACGTTTGTATCGAACAAGCAACAATTAGCACACGATTTTTCGGTTTTACTGCTGACGGTCCGTTACTTCATGTGGTACCCATCTATGAACAAAGGTGCTTATTGCTTTGGGATAACGGGAAACAGTGCTCTGGTCAACATTCAATTGCTCTGAGAGATGTTCTTGCGTTTTGCCATCATCTTCATCGAGTAATGCTTACAATTTAGCATCTGCAAATTTTTTTTGCTGGTCTACCACGCTCCTTGTTTCTCACATTGAAATTACTATTTGAAAACTTTCAAACCAACTGTATCACTGCGTATGGCTCAAATCATTGCCATTCTATGCTTTTATAAGCATTTGATGCGATTCCGCAGCATTTTTCTTCAGATGGTAACAAAAAATTAATGCTGATACGCAAATCTTGGTCGGAAGGCATATAATTCGACATTTTCAGCACAGTAAAAAGAAGCACAATGCAAATGAAAGCTAAACGAGAGTATCAAAGGTCAAACTATGAAAAAAACCACGTGTCCCAGTTACGTAATGTTTGTATATATGAGTGGCAACATCTGTTAGCAATCGTCTCATTTGATATGCATACACCTGGTATACATTAAACCAAGCCACAAGTCCAAGTCACTTAGTGTTTATTTTGTAACATCCAAAATAGTGTTCTAAATTTTTGACGAATTTTGTAAAAAAATCCCAATTACTTACTCAATGCGAGCTATAAGCTTACAAGCATAAGGCTTCAAAACTGTTTCTGTCATATTACTACTACTACCTGGTATATATATATATATATATATATATATATATATATATATATATATATATATATATATATATATATATATATATATATATATATATATATATATATATATATATATGTATATATATATATATATATATATATATATATATATATATATATATATATATATATATATATATATATATATATATATATATATATATATATATATATATATATATATATATATATATGTGTATATATATATATATATATATATATATATATATATATATATATATATATATATATATATATATATATATATATATATATATATATAAGATAATGGTTTTTCTAATAATCAAGTTGACACTATCGATTTTATTATCAATTTTTTAATTTTCAGAATATAATTCAAATGTTTTGTTTGAAATTCAAAGTGTAAGAGATAAATATTCACTGTGGACTTTTATTTAACCTTATTTTTGAGTGAAACATACAATCATTTTAAAATTAATTATGTGTAAAATAAAATGCAAAATTTAAAAAAAAAATTAGTTTGTAACTAAGCAAACCTTCCTTTTCTGTGACATTGTAGCTTAATTATTGGAATGAAAATAAATGCTATCAATAATAGTTTCTTAATCGATTAATAAAATTTAGTATTCATGCATAAGAAATGATTAAGGAGAAATTATAAATATCAATCCTTTTAAATAAATTAGAATAAGAGAGAACAACTGAGGAGAAATTATAAATATCAATGCTTTTGAAATAAATGAAAATGCTGATTGTTCTGTGATCAATTACATCAATGAATGTATTAAGAAATTCCTATAAAATGAGAAAATTGATTTAAAACTAAAGTGAATTAATTTTTCGTTGAAACACCAAATTTTCTACATAATGCATTTAACTTATTCATAAATATAAGATATTAAAATCTATTATTGACTAATATAACTCTTATTGTACAAATTATGTTATATACTTTCTTGGTATACAAAACTAACATTGTGTATGCAACATATTTTTATTTATGTATTTAAATAATTATTATATATGTTACTTAATGAGCATTTTAATGATTACTTCTGCTCATCTATTTATTATTTAAATGTGTTATAAAACCTTCCAAGTCAAGCATATATTGCGTATGAATAAAATATTGGACACATTTTGATAATTATTAAGTTGTAAAATAATTAATATAAAAACAGGCTCATGGCATTTATACATAGAGTTAACAAATATATTTGGATTTATATTGAAAGTTGCTATAGAAAATTTCTTATCATTTCTTTTTTAAATAATTTCTACCAGTGGTATTAATTTTATATTTTAATGTTTCTTAGAATTTTTTTTCTAAAAATCGCCTATGTTTGTCATTGTTTCCTTTTCTGTTTTGTTTTTAGCAAAGATTATAATGCAATGTTTTTCTTTATTTTCTATGCTTTTGTTTGGATTTTTATTCGATGTGATGCTTCATTCTGTCAGAAGTTTAGGAGAATGACGACATCACAAGAAAAAGTGCAGACGTGATGGAGGCTCATCGAAACAAAATCAGTAATACAGAAATTACAAAAGAGTCCACCAGAAAGATTCCTAATTGAAGAAAACAATACCTTGCAGTGGAAAATCCATCTTATAGTAGTTGAAAACGCCTTAAATAAAATGTATACCGAATGTTCCTGCAGAAGGGATGTAAATCTTGTCCGACATTCTTACACTATTTTAAGAGATCTTGTGACATCAAGAGAAATCGATGTCCTGTTTCAAATGTGAATTAGGAAAAATTAAGATTGTATGTTTAAAAATTTCAAGTTGATCAAGCTTTAGGTTCCATGGTGGATCACCACACTATGCTCATATAGGGATCTGAAAATTCTCACGAAATCTGTAAGATACAAAAACACTTGCAAATTGTTACTTATTTGAACATGCTAAAATTTTTCGTATTTCTACAACTAAAAGAGCGGTAGCACCATGCTTTATTGCAACGAATTGGTGCATCACCATATTCTGGTATTTTCTTTCACATTTGTTTGAATAACCATTTTTCAGAAAGATGGATTGGGCGAAGGGGTCTAATTTCTTGGCCACCCAGATAAACTAATATAATGATATTGACTTTTTTCTTTTGGAAATTTGTAAAAGACGTTGTTCTTTGGAGGAAGGTATTGAGCTTGTTAATTTAAAAGTCGGAATTTCAATCACAATAGTTTTTGTCTGTAAGCTGCACCAAAATTGACAACCGTCTTGATATTCTGCTTCCTAAAATCAGCGCACTGCTGAAATTCATTGACAAAGGCCGTAAGACTTTGATAAATATAATAATATTATATTTTTAAGCTTAATAATAATTATATGATTAAAATGCTTTAATTAAACTATTATATTCCTTTGAAAATAATTAAAGCAAGTAAAATAAAGGAATTATATTGAAAAAATCGCTAAAAATGAATTATTGTCACCTAGATCTTAGAATTATTTTTAAAGATACATTAACTAAGATAATGCACAAATTATTGCTTATGATAAAGTAATGAAGATTAGTTTAAAATAACCAATAGTTAATACAAGTTTATTAAACATGTGATATGAATTCAATGAATACAAGCAAATAAAAATAAGAGTAGTTAAATTTTTTATAAAAAATTTGACATTTTTCCTAATTATTTCCAAAAATGAGTACAAAAAGTAGAAATTCATGTGTGAATAATTCTCAAATAAATTTTTAAACTATATTCAAAGTAAGAAAAGTTTTCTACTTTTTGTAAAAACGATTAGTTTGAAGCAATAAAACTGCAGACAATTGATTATGATAATCGAATATTTTGATTAAAGAAACCCCATATAGGATGCAATTAATATTTTTCTATTTTTATCTCAGATTATGAAAATTGCATATCATATTAATATGTAAAAGTGTGAACATAGAGTTAATTAAAGTTGTATATACATCTAAAATTACAAAAACAACTATTCTTTGTTTTATGGCAATATAAAAGTAATAAAAATGATAAAATGCAGGTATTCTTTGTATGATAACATGTAAAGTCCATGATAGCCAAGTGATTACGGCATCGGTCTTCCGTGCAGGAGTGAGGGTCCTCGGTTCCCAATGCAGCCAAAGCCCCACCGAGTACATGCTATGTACGAGCTCGTTAAATCCGTGGAATCGGAAGTCCTGTGGTCCTTCGATAAACAGTTTACCATGGGTTTGAATGATCTGGGGAAAATTTCCTTACCTCTTCAGATCAATGTCAAAATTGCGGGAGTGGATCCTCTGATGGTTCCATCTGTTGGAAGAGTTCAGGGAAAGTCATCTTTCACCTTCGTGGTACTCTGATTAAAACGAAGGACGCACCCTATTGATTTAAATTCTCATAGCCAATAGCATAGCGAGCTTGGCTTGTCCATTTGTCATCAGTAACAACACCAATATCATACTAATGTGTAAGGTAAGCAAATACGTAATAATAAATAACATTGTTTCCTCAAATAATATTTTATTTGAGAATGCGGTGCTTGTTTTTAACAAAAGAAAAATTATTATGTAGGTCAGTTTAAGATTATGCATTGATGCTTAAAATAATTTTGCTCTATATCTGTTTTGATTATATCCAATACGCAGGAAAAGTAGCTTCTTATTCCAACACTAATATTCTAACTGACTCTTAAATCATAATTATTTAGTTATCAGAAATTCATTTGTTTTTGAACATCAAAGAAAAACAATACCACAATTTTTTATACATATCAAACCATTTATTTTGTTAGAAATATATTTTACTTACTTTGCTATTTTGAAAATTACGTATTTGTGTTTTAAGTATTATAGTAAATAATTATTCATAAATATGTTTTTTTTAATGAATATACTTGTATTAAACACTGACTGTATTTTTCTGTACTAAACACGAAAATTCATTTTTTGTGAGCATTACTTAGATATAATCTATCATTGTCAATCTATCTGTGTGTGTTTCAATTTATTTAATATTTATTTATTTCTAAAGCTATTATGACCTATATTTAGATTTTTTTTTAAAATAAGGATATAGGTAAAATTGTTATATTTATAATTTGAATATGTAAGGGGAAAAACTTACTATACATATTAATAATAGATAAAATATTCATAAAATTTACAATACTAAATATTAGAAAGGTTCTTAATGATAAATTGATATGTGATAATATATCAAATATATTATTAGATGTAATGATCAATAATCGGGATAAAGGAAGACAATTAAGAGAAGCTCTTAAAAGGTTTTGGATATCAAACTAAGTTGAATTAAACATGTTTGTTAGTAACATAAAAACAGTAAAATATAATTATAGATATTGGTCAGAATAATACAAATAAATAATTTTCATTGATTAGATTGAGAGAGAGAGAGAGAGAGAGAATTGCTACAAGAAATCAGAATTTATCACATGATAAACAAACAAACTTTTTTGACATGTCTTAGTAAAAATCTAATCCAACAAAGATATTTTCTGTACAGATTAAGAAGAAATATACGATCATTTAAAAGTTATTTAGAATGAAAAGTATAGCACACAAGAGGTAAGTGCTAAAAATTGTAATCATACTTTAAAGAAGAAATTAATGTAGACCAATATAAAACGCTGAATTTTTTTATTATTTTCAATTTATACTCGTTTCTATTAATATTTTTTATATAAACATAGTATTTTATTTCACAAATAAAATAAAATATTACTAGAAAATATTAATAATTTTAATAGGAAATATCTTTTTATTTTAGAAATATCTTTTTATTTATTCTATATCTATAATAATATAAACACAGTATTACAATAAAAAATTATTTAAATTTTAATATTATAATAATTTTTTAAAAGATATAAACACAGTAATACAATAAAAAATTATTAAAATATTAAAATTTTAATAATTTTTTTTGTAATACTGTGTTTATATTATTATAGAAAAAGTGAAAACATTACTTTTTACCGCTTAATAAATAACACACTCAAGATTGCAAAATAAAAACTAACTGTAATTTCTTATGTAAAATATGAAATGTGTGCCAATACGAGTACTTTATTGAAGGTATATTAATATTTTATTATTATTAATTAAATCTAGATCCATGATGAGAATAGTTCAAAACATTAAGAAGAAAAAATGTATATAGTCCTTATTCAAAAATTAAATCGATTATAAAAAGTTGCAAGTAAATAATAAAAAAATGAAGCAAAATTTAAAAATTCATTTTATTTTCTAAAAAACATTAAACTTTTAATATTTTTATAATAATATTATGTTTTTTATTATTGAGAAAATGGAAAAATAATTGTATCAACAAATAAGTGTACTCAAGTTTACAAAATAAGGACTAACAGTAATTTTTAAGTTAAGTAAAGTACGTACCTCTAAAAGTATTTTATTGAAAGTATTTTAATACATTAGGAACAAACAATGCAAGTATTTAATGATTTTTCAAAACAAAAAGTTAATTAAAGCATAAAAAATGACAAATATATTAGGAAAAATAAAACAATTTTAAAATTTATTCAAAATATCTTAATTTTTAAAATAATATTTATTTATATTTTAATATTATTTTATTTACATTGTGATGCTAGTTTTATTTTAAATGATTTGAAAACTATTTCAAATATATTTTTTGTATGGCAATATAAATTTTGTATCTTAAAATCTTTAACTATAGATGTAAACAGAAGCTGCTGTATTAAAGATAAAATAATAATTAATTCATGGTGTTACCTCAAAAGGGGAAATCTTCAGATTTTCTTCGATGATAATCTTGAATTTTTTAAGAATCTAATTAACTGCAAAGACATTAAGATCAGCAAATATGAAGTTATAAACAACATCATTGTGCATGCTCTATCAGTAAAACATGGAAGATGATTGTTTAGTTAACGTACATACATAAATATGTTGGGAGACCCTGGACTGTACCTTAAGGTTAACGGATGGCTTCTCCCCAACACCTAGTGTACTCCACATCTCTACGGGGTCCTTGAGGGAGCTACCATCATGGCATTTATGAAACAATCAAATTGTGCTTACAAATTGGCAGCAAGTAGCCCCAATACATCTTAAGAGGCTTTAAGTCCTACTAAACACCAGGCAATAATATTAAATATTTTTTCTGGATTAAAAATAAAATTTGACATGATGACACATAAAATAATCAATTAAGAAACAACTTACAATCAATGAAAAGACAGTTACCAATTCGTAGAGTAGTTATAGCATTAAATACATTGAAGGAAATTTTTATAGGTATTATGAACACTTAGTTATGATGAGGAAAAATGTGACATCATACGAAAAATCATAACTATGTATAGGCGCAGAATTACATGATGAAACATGAAATGACGCATGTAAGTTTAATAAATATGTTAAGTTTCAAAAGCACGTGACATTAAAAAATTTTAAAAGATTTCGAAGATTCTAAAAGTGTATAGATTTCAAAAAGTTCTTAAGATTCAAAATCAGCCTTACGATGTTCGAGAGGTTCATATAATTCTTAAAATAGTATTCTTAAATTTCAATAAGTTCACATACAAAAAAATTAATACACCATTACTAGCTGTGGCAAAGAGTTAAATTTAGGAATAGTTTTCTGACTCACCTGCTTAAAATTCTATGTCTTCTGTGATAGAGGGGCCTGTATCTTAAAAAAGTTCCAGTTCTCGTTTGTTGAAATGAATCATCAGGTTTGCGTGAGGAGTAATCTATGGTATTGACTATTCATGCATAATCTCAGAAATTCCATATTTGTCTTTTGGGAGTTCATTTTTATGTGGTATTTCTCAGTCTCTGGGCACTCTATGACATAGTGGAAAGGATCATATTGGGCTCCATAGATACAGGTGGATGAAGCTGCCTTTCCAAATGTGCGGAAGTTCTGTGGAAATGGTCTGTAAAACGTTAACAGCTGATTGAGTTATGGATTATCATACGTCAGCTTGCTGGAAGCTTCTGTGAGTAGATGTTAGGTCGTTCAGCCTCTTATTGCATTGTCTCTCAGAGACTGCCATTTCGGTAGTGTAAAGTGCTTCAGTTGTTTGATAAGGGAAGATTTTGGATACGGAATCACTGATGCTTCCGATTCATCAATTTTCGCGGCTTCCTTTGCAGCGGTATCTGCTTACTCATTTCCAACACCACTTCGATTGCGCTTTAATCGAACTAAGGTTGATGTGAAAAAGTTTCAGCTGCTAGTTTTTCCTGTATTGTGTTTTAACAGAAAGCTTGATGGATTTTATTTAGTTTTATCCATCCATTTCCCATAATTTAGCAGTGACTGTGATCACCTGGGACTTTTCACTATGAGAAACGGCTTTTTACAATAGGCGAAAGGAAGTCTTGCGACTGCTCTTCAATACATTAAAAAAATACCATTATTTACAGATTATATAATTAAAGTAAATGGATACACACTTGTGAAGTACTGAAAGTTTCTGCTTCGATAGATTTTAATCGCATTAAATAACAATGCATATTCTGCTACAGTTATAGTTTTGAACAAAACAATTCTAAAGCATGTTGTTAGGTCGTGTAAAAATGATTGAAACCATAAATGTTAAATAGTAATTCATATATGCTCCATTTTAAATGACAGATAAATATAAATGTGAATCTTTAACTGTGCAAATTGTGCAAAGAAATATCCTCAACCTTTTTATTTATCTAAAGTACAGTGGTAACTAAAAGTCCTGGGCTGCCTCTGTTTTCTGACAAATTGAAAATAGTTTAAAATTAACAAATGTTAGTTTAAATAGGTTATAAATTCATTTATTAACAACAAATGTCTTCTGAATTTGTTCAAAAGCGAAAAGGATTGTTACTATAAGTCATATCCCTGAAATATGAAGAAATTTTAAAACTTACTTGTCTCTTTTAAGAACAGAAAAGTAATTAATTTTTTCTCTTATACAGGCAGATTAGGTTAGATTAGTTTAAGTTAGAGAGTAAAAATTGTTTGTACCTAAACATTTCTAACAAATGAAAAAACTAAATGCAGCCAAACGCAGTCGTTTTTAGCCACGTGCAAGTGATTTTAGACCTTTTAACGTGTATAAGCACTTTTTGTACAGTGATCTTCGATTAAATCAAGCTTCGATATTTAGTGTATTTTCGGGGTAGGAAAGCAATTTTTTTCAGTATACTTTTGCACACAAGCACAATGATACAAAAGAACCAAAGGCAAGCTTTCCATCATCAGTTGAGATTGCTGGGTAATTTTGAAAACCGTGATCAATTAATGATTCAACAGCGCTAACTGTAACTTTTCCCTACAACAACTGAAAGAATAGTATTAGGAAAAGTATATAATGTTTATAACATTTCTATACATTGCAATCTATTATCGGGTTAAAAACTTACTGGAAAAGGTCAGTTATTCTACTTACAGATTTTTCGTAAATTCCATAGAAGCAATGTATGTGGACACACACTCACGTGTTTTAAGCAAAGAGCAACGTTTCTGTTGCTAGTATTTGAATTTTCTTAAAGTTTATATAAGTCTAAAATTATTTATCACAAATCCTTGAAAAATATAGTTTTTTTTATTATTTCTACGAAAGCAAACTGAAGACAAAATGCTGTAGAGCATCTTACGGAATTTTATGAAAGGCAATCTTTTTTATTGGGGAAGTGATAAATACATAAAAACATCCCTTACAAATGAAGGGACATTTTTAAACTTTGAAAAACTTCCTCATAATTTCTAAAAACTATTCTATTGAGTTGCATTTTCAAGGGCAACTTTTAAGCAATTCTAATTTTTTTTTTAAATACTTATAATAAATAAAAATAGATAAGACTCACAAAATCATTGGATATGATTCAGGACTTCATTTTCATCGCATTTAATTTTAAGAATATTTATAGTCATCATAAATCCAAAATTAGGGAATCTCTCAATATTGTGTGTACTTTTCTACAGTTAAAACGATATTCATGCATTTTGTAGAATATCAAGTAATTAGCCCTTTAATTTTATTCATGTTGTTACTCTAACCACCAAATATCAAATAATCATTATCAATCTATTTTAAGGATCATTTGGCACAGTTTTAATGATTTTATAGCTGTCCAACTTGTCTAGTGGTCAGCGTGCCTGACTGCGGATAGGGAGGTCCTGGGTTCAAATCCCATTCCAGGCATGGATGTACTTTCTCTCTCTACCTATTCTGTCTTTGTCCTTTCCTTGTACGAATGGGTTATGAATTGTTGCCTACCCTATAAACGGGTACCTATGGCATGTGTGTACTGAAGAAGTTGGACTCCACACCAAATATGGTTAAGTTGGAAAAGTGGAGCAGCGCAGCCCATAATGCCAGTTTAGCTTTCACACGACCACAACACCAATGATATTATATCCTAGGTTTCTTGTTATAAACGGCATTATACTTATATATATATATATTTATATTTATATATGTATATATATATATATATATATATATATATATATATATATATATATATATATATATATATATATATATATATATATATATATATATATATATATAATTACAATGTTTACTAAACAAACTCTGTGGAACGACAGTCTATGTGGTCCAAAACCTACAGCGCCCACCTCTGTTTTCATGACTGGGTTGCGAAATCTATGTCCCTATTAAATGGTCAGCCTAATGAAAAACTCCCAATATTTACTTCCCAAGTATGCTTGATACTCAGTTTATCGACATATTGAAGGGTATTTACTTCAAAATAGATTTATGATAGTAAAAAGTCATTTGTTTTCTTTTCTCTAATTAACTAAACGTAGTTTTACAGAAAAAAAATAGATATTAAAACAAAACTAAAAATGAAATGGTATAACTTTGAACTGCTATGAATACAATGCAAAAAGTTAGGATTAAATGGGTAAAATATCCATTGAAATACTTGATAAGACTCAGAGAAAGCTGTATTACTCAAAAACTTTAATAATTCGGAGAACATTAATTCACTAATTCATAAAAAAATTAAATTTTTAATGGCAAAATTTTCCTACACGTTTTTTCAATTTTGGATCCACAAAATAAATATACAATCTCTATTATATTCATCATTTAACGCTATTTTTCTAATGATTAAATACGTTCACAGAAAAACAAATTAAATATTTGGCAATTTCTGTTTAAAAAACAGAACCATTTACTCCTGATTATTTCCTGTTTGAGATGCATTGCTGCTAAGGATATTAAAGAAAATTATCACAAAATATAACATATCAATCCAAATATGCATTTAAACAATGTATAAACCTATAATCGACAATATGAACTTAAGCACTTCTCGAGGAAAATTACAGTGATTAACTTCTCTTTCAAAAGCATTTATTTAGTCTTTAGAAAAATCGTGAAATTATTTCTATTTCTTTGCATTCTTTATAAGAACTGAAAAATGGTTTTCGAAATTCATGATCACTGATAATCGGAACTGTACTCATTTATTAATTTCCGTGAAAAAAATGAAGCATTTAAAGTAAAAAAATATTAATTCTGATCGATATTTTTCATCAAACTGTCTCTCAAATTCAAGGAATACTATCCTTGTAATAGGCTTTACTGCAGACCAGATTAAAAAAAATTATATGCGTAATTTACTTCCACATGTAATTATTGAGAACGCCCTTTATCAAATATTTACTACCATGAAGTATTTTTACAATTTATTTCATTTTTAATTAATAACTACACATCCAACAAATTTTTTGTGCTTACTTGTTTTGGCATAACGCAATTTTAATTGGCTATCAAAAGCATATTCATTATTAATAATGATATCAGTGGCTATTTACTTAGCAATCTATAAGTCTAACTAGAATACATACATACATTCATTCAATCTATGAGGTAAGTGTTTAATTTAATGAATTATATTAAAGAAATCTATATTTTTTATTTATATAAAAACTTGAGATTGAAAAAATGAATTTATTCAATTATTTATCGAAATAAGATTTGTATTTTATTTGTAATTTAAAGAAATTATAAAATGATATAAAAGAAAGTTGTAAGTTGAAATTTAAAAGACACTTTTATATCATAATTTATTTCCAAATCTTATAAAATCTCCATTCAGTTGAGTACAAATATTGTAATAAAGTCATTGCTTAGTATGGTTCATAAAATTTAAAAATAAAATTAAAACATTATTATTTTTATGATATGAAAAACTTACTTTATACTTTATGTTAATATTCAAATTCTTTAAATTCGTAAATATTATAGTTTGATATGTATTATCATAATACTTAATTGATATGTTTCATTTTTTTTTATCTTTCTTGCAATATAGTATCATGAAAGAAAGTTTTTTTTATCTAATCTCCTACCATTTTTGTGAATATCTATTTTTGGAATTACAGAAAGAAAAACTGAGGCATCTTGATTACCCAAGTCTACACCAGGCTGACCACACATTACTGTTATCGTAGTCCGAAAGTGGTTATGTCCCCGTTATTTAAAACGTTGACCTAAATAATAGATCCCCAGTCTTGACCTACTACTCCTAGAACTATCATATCACAGGAAACACAATACGATAACTGTCTATTTTGCTTACACCAGCAGCCATTAATGAATATATTACATCTTGACTGGGTCAGCTATAGAACCCTCTACCTTCTGCTCAGCCTTTCCCAAACAAGACCACCATATCCTTGTCAAACGATATTGATGAGCATGATAGTATCAAAAAATGTTAGTAAATGTCAAAACTGTAAGTGTATCGATTATTTCGAAAAATCTTTATACATATATATAGGTTTCTTTTCAATGTTATGTTTTTGAAACTAATAAGAGATTATTCTATCATTTAAGATAGAGAAACATAAATTATTTCTTTCACTTATTCTAATTGCTTGACCACTTTTTTAATAAAATCACTCAACATTTTCATGTGTATCAGATCATTCTTCTAAATACGTTTCACCTATAAAATTGATTTTTAAAAGTTTATTAATTTCATATACTTTTCTCTACATATTAGAAAATTATCATGATTAGATACAATGCAGTCTTCTTTAAGTTATGCAGTTAACATTTTAATGACACAATCTTCTTTTTTTAATCAATATCATATTTGAATGTTAACTATGACACACAGACCGTGTAACTATTTTAATTTATATAAAATGAATTGCTTTTAAAATCCCTTTTCCTGTTGGTTTTCTTTTCTCAAAATAAAAAGAAGAGAATCGTTTATTTTTCATTTCTGAATTTACAAACCAAAAAATTCTCTACATGTTAATGTGCCAAATAGAAAATTTAAAATGTTTATACCATTAAGTGTCTGAAAAATATAAATTCGCACATTTTTATGAAATCAATAATGGTGCAACTTAAAATCATTAAAAGCTTTTAAATTGTAATATGAGTGAAATTAAATATTTATGCAAATGACGTTTTATTGAACTGAATGAAATAATGCCAAGCACTATTTATTGATTAAGATTTGTTGATATATATTATTGTCTACAAAATATTACCTAAAATACAAGGATATCAACAATGTTTCTTCAAATATCGCGAGTCATTTCAGAAACCTGTTTCTAAAATCTCGTATTTTTGTCGATGATGAAATGCATCAAGTGAAAAATACTTTTCTAGAAATAATGAAGTACTCATAATTTTCTTAAGGAGATAAAACTGAAAGACCTAAACAATGGTAAGTACTAACAAAACCCGTGAAAACAATTCAATATATTTGGGTTTTGACAAATAAGATGAAATTGCTAAAATTAATTATGCTGAAAATCACCCCATTTATTTGTAAAATATGTCGTAAATGTTTCAAGTATTTTTTTACAATAATCATGTGCTTACGAACATTTGATATGAGTTGTTTCATAGGAAAAGTTCATTTTTAAAATCAGAAAATTATATATTCTTAATGTGTTAAAATTTATTTAAAATGTATGTGACATATAATATATATATATATATATATATATATATATATATATATATATATATATATATATATATATATATATATATATATATATATATATAATATATATATATATATATAGTTTTTTATTTCCATCCTATTGTTTTATTAAAACTATATCATTATTATTTTAATTGTTTTTCAAATAGAGTAGAGAAAAATGCTAAATAAGTGGTCATATTTTTTTAATATTATGATTGAAAGGGGTTACACCTGAATAATGTTTTCTCCTCCTGAATTCAGTCAAAGCAAATATTTTTGAAGTTAGATGAAGAATTAGAAATAGATGATTGAGGTCACTATTACCACTATGAAGTAAATTCTGATGAAAGGATTATAAATGATATTTTTTCATTTCTGGGGATTAAATATAGAAATATTTTTCAGAGTGAACCAGACACAAATTCTAGTTCTTCAGAAATAGACTCTAAGACATAAAACTATGAAATCTCATTCATTTTAAATATAAATAAGTTATCGTAGTATACAAAATTATAAATTCAGTATTATCATTCTGGAAATCATTTGCTTAAGCAAATTGGAAACGGATTGAAAGGTAAAAATATAGTAAAGAGTTTTGAACTCTTTTATTCCAATTATATTTATAAATCTTACAGAAAAAGAAATTGTTAAATGTATAAAAGTTGTGAAATTGATAACAAAACACGTATTCTTTCAGTAATTTTACTTCTAACTAGTTGTCATATAAATATCTGTGACAATAATCACTGGTCAATTGCTGAAACTTCAAACACATTCTAGGGAAAGTGCCACTTTGCTTTCAAAATTTGAGATATTATATACGCTCTGTAAGCAATAAGATTATAAATTAACATCTACAGGCTATGCTTTATGAGGCAAAGATTTTTAAGTATCATTTTCATTGTTAATTCTTTGAATGTTGAACTTTTCTCTCAGAAAGTTTCAGAACTGAAGAAATGAGTGTTAATCACAATAGTAAAATTAATTTATTTTACCAGAATTACATATATAATAAGCCAATATCTTTGCGAACAAACTTTATACTTTCTTTGACAGCGAAGAATATTTCTAAAAGTTTTCCCCATTTATGCCAAAAATGTTGCTCAAGAATAAAAGTTTCCCTCGTAATTGAGTTAAGAGGAAAGAGGCAGAGTAATGTGATTGTTTCAGGCTGTACTTTATATTTTGATTAATATTTACCCCACATTGATCTTTTGAAAAGTTTTCTCTAAAAACTATTGAGTCTTAGGAACCTCATGAGAAAACTGGATAATTCCCTTGTAATATATGAACCAAAGAAAATATAGTCTAACTTTTTATTTTTGAGATTTTCCTCATGATGCTAAATGATAACACCCTTTTTCGTCATAATTAATAAATCGTAAGCATTGTTGTTGCAATTCTTGCAATTAATTCTATAAATTCATGTAGAAAACATGAAATAAATAAATTACCATGATTCTAGTTGCTTAAAATGTAATTAAAACTCTAGGAAAAAATGAAACAGGTGACATAAAAATAGTAATTACATTGATAATAGAGAAAGCTGGCAACAGAAATGATGACCTAGATACAAAATAATGGAGAAGAGGTAGATTAAAAGTTCCTCCGGAATAAACTTTGATGAGAGAACAAGAATCAGACACAAAATTGAAAATTAAAAAGCAGATTTTTAAAAATATGACAAAACACTTCACCAGTTATGATTTGGATTTACTAAGATTTGGCAAAAATTCAAGTGAAAATAAATTACTCATGGAAATTTGGTATTCGGATATTTTTAAGGAAAATTTTTACATGCTCAAAACTTGCTCTACATTGATAAATAATGCTCTGAATAATACAAATGAAAATTTCTTTCTCATTTATCCAATATCTTATTTAGAGAATTGTCCGACTGCTAACATAAAGTGCTTTATTATACATATATTTTAAGTCTAATTTAACTTAAAAATATGATTCTTTTGAAGTTTGAAATAAATAAGCTGCCATGAAAGAGTTTGAATAATTTAATATTTATCTCAGCATCTACTCAAATTTTCTTTTTAATATTAAAAAAATGTCAATTAAATTGTTATTAAGTATGTGTATGAATTTTTGTAGAAATATAAACCAAATTTTTACTAGCATTAGAAGAGAAATACATTTCTCTATATTATTATTATATTATATTAATGTAACTGTAAACTGTAATATTACTTTCATTAAGTTATTTCAAATACATATTTTTTAATTCCGAAATTTTAATTTTTTGCAGGAAATTTGGTTACCTATTTTTAAAGAAAGACATTATTTACAAATAACTTTGAAATCATATAACTCACTTCAGTCTAGAAGAAGAGAAAAAAGTATTTCCGGCTCAGAAAAATCTCTTTTATTAATTTAATTATTATGAAGTGCAAAAAAAAATCAATGGAGGATTTATAATAAATGAATTTGAATCAATTAACTTGTGCACATTAAGGAATATGAAACGCCAATCATCCATGTATGCAATTTCTCAATTCAAATATTCAGAATCACTACTCAGGAAAATCTTCTGGCTGTTATTTCTTTTATTTGGTGTCATTGTCTGTAGCCACCAGATTTCTAAATTCTTAAAAGTTTATTTAACTTATCCTGTAGTAATATCACTAGAAGAAGAGCCAAAATCTGCGTTAGATTTTCCAGCCATCACTATTTGCAACATCAATCGAATGAAAGAGCGCTTCACTCATTGCAGAAATACTGACATTGCGGAAAGAGGTTGTGTAAAAAGCAAGGCTGCTGTCCGGGAAAGAAAGCTGTCAGTGTCAGGAATAAAGCCATCAGAACGACGTTACTTACTCTCATGCAAAGATTGGTCGGATGGCATTTTGAAAGACGCGAAAAAAAATTTGGCGAGTTTTATGAAGAAATATATGAGAATGGGATATAAAAATCAGCATGCTGTTGGCCACAAGGTTCAAGATCTTATTAAATATTGCTCTTTCAATGGATATACGTGTTCATCGGAAAACTTCACTCTCTTTCAAAGTTTAAAGTATGGAAACTGCTACACTTTCAACAAATTTAAGCAAAATCATAAAACCTTGCTGCAAATTTCTTCTGTGGGATACAACAGTGGACTGGAGCTTGTTTTGAATGTGGAAACGAATGAATATGCAAAACTCACGCCTAGCATTGGTGTACATGTGCTGATACATGATCCACTAGAAGATCCAGTTCCAGATGAAAGAGGTGCATTTATCAGTCCAGGATTTGAAGCATCTATTGCACTGAAGCAAGTGACCATGCATCGCTTACCGTCTCCATACCGAGATCAGTGCAGAGATTACAGATCTGCAAGTGTCCAAAAAAGCGAGGACGAGTGCTTAAGAAATTGCCTTCAACAAAACAACTACAAAGTATGTGGTTGCGTGGATCCAACAATGGCATCTACTTTAAATCAAACTGTTTGCGACATAAACAATGAAAAAGACGTTTGTTGCCTCGATCAAGCACAGGATAAAATGGTTCAGGATGATCCCCTTTGCGATTGCCCATTGGCGTGTTTCTCAAAATATTACGAACAGCAACTATCGAAAGCAATTTGGCCTTCGAGAGAATTCATAGGAATCAATCGGCAAATGACTCCTAATCAAGACCTGACTTTTTCCCGGAAAAATAGCTTACGACTGAAAATATATTACTCGAGTTTGATGTCAAAAGAATACAGGCAAGTGCCCATGTTTGATTCAAGTGAAATGTTTGGTAATTTAGGAGGTCAATTTGAGTTGTGGATTGAATTTTCATTATTTGCTTTCTTTGAGTTATTGGAAATAGTAATATGTGCGTGTCATTATACTATTTTCCATAAATTTGCAAAAGAGTGAATACCTTAACATTAGCAATATTATGATGCTTATCCATAACTCTGGAAGAAAAATTAATTATTACAAATTAAACGAGAAATAACTGAATGATATTATTCAATTTTCTTTACTGATGGGCAAAATGTACGTTTTTATGGAAAAAAATCATCACAATGTACAAATGTTTGAAAAGAGTCTATGAATAAAGCATTCTAGAATGTGTGTGATCCTTTGGTGTTTCTTTTCGTTTTCTAATCTTCAATAAAGCAATATGTTTTATTTTGAATTTCTCAGCTCAATCAAAATAAATTTAGTTTTAGTACATACCACAATATTTTTATTTTGTAAAAATGGTGTAAAGTTCTCACGTAAATGTTTGCTTATAAATTTAATACAAAAAAAAAAAACACGTTTCGATATAGTTGATATGTACACAAGACATAATATTTTAATAATCTGAATCGTATATATATACATATGCATAATATATTGATAATAAACTGCATCCAATTGAAGCCTATTTATTTGAAATATTTCACAAATAAATTAATTTTATATTAATTGCTATTATATAAAGTAAGTTATTATTTAACTGCGTATAGGAATTTTCAATAGTGTTTAACTCAATCATTGATTCAAGTCATTCATTATTGACAAGAAAAAGGTAATTCAAAAGTAAAAGTCAATATTACCCTTTCAAATGAAAAACATTATTTCAGAGTTGAAAAAAATGAAATAAAATTTTATTCATATTTTTTTGTAAATTGAGTTTTTTTCGTTAATTGAGTCTTATTGCTGTAAGAAATTTTGGCATCACTGCATAAATTGTCTTTCCAGAGCACTTTTTATCGAGATGGTTTCACATTCATGTGTCAGTAGGAGGAAACCCTGAAAACTTCTATCTATCCACCCCGGCTGATGAACCGACCGAAAGGAGGAGTTCAACACCTATCTTCCGGTTGCTGAACAGTAAATAGGATTGAACCCGTGACCTTCTGCAACTAAGAGAAATATAAATGCATATAAATAACACATATAAACGCACAATAACACATATAAATGCAGGCCACGGTGTGCCCTGCAATTATATATGCTTAGCTTTAAGTGTTTTTCATTCATTTTAATAAAGTTACTAATAACGTACTTTCAATTCTTATGGAATAAACTTCCGATTATCCGGGAAACTGATTAACTCTGCAACACAGACAAGCCTAGTTTCTCAGATAATTTAGAAAATTACGGAAAAAAGAAAGAAACAAAACAAATATTCATTTTAACAATTTACAAACATTAAAAAACACAATCATATCCTTGAAGTAACAAAAATATATGAATTAAAATGTAATAAAATTATTTTTCAACAAATGTATAAGTTTACTTTTTGTGAAAAATCATCTAAAAATTAAATTTTTTTTCATTAATATACTTCGAATTTATTAGAAATAAATTTTTTGTACAGTTTTGACATTAGAGTTGATCTACAAAGTGGATGATATATAGCCTGAAGGTAATTTTATTTTTATTTTATTTAATCAGTTGAGTATAAAATATACCTTATCTTTTTATTTCCTTTATAAAAGAGGCTTTCTTGAAATCCAAGAAATATGTGTAATAGAAGACATTATAAGATGTTTCCAGACAATATTATTGATGCAAAGTATATGAAATTATTGGAATCTATGTTGGGATAAACTTACTCTCTTTTTCCTACTTAGTCTAGTACGATATTTCACATTTTTATGTCCAATTTGTTTACTGGTCAATATACGATTAGTAGTGAGATTTTCTTATACTTTTTTAAATAATAAATATTTAAACTTTGAATTTTCTTTTCTATACATTTTTACAGTAAAAATAACTATTTAACAATGCTCCACTAATTATTTTTTATGAGTTTACTGATGAGTTGATAACAAAACTCTTACGCGATTGCGAGTCTTCAACATAATTTCTATTAAAAATGTGGTTAATAGATATATAAAGTTTTTGATAATTTATGTTATGTGAAATAAATTAATGTACCAAATTTCCATAAATTTAGAAAATTAATCATTTTAAACAAGTTTAGAAAACTAAAATGTAAAATTTTTTTTACGTAGATCTCATTGTAGAAACACGTTCTACACTCATGTCCATAAATTAAAGATAATGCAGAAGCTCATAAAAAATCTAAAGCAAAAAGAAAAATGCCACTTGTAGAACATCATGCACATTATATGTAAACAATGGGAAATCACCTGTTGAACCAAAGTTTGCGCTACAATAATGAGGCATAAGAGAAGGGTATATAATAACATGCAGAAAAGAAGGAAACGTGTTCACAACCAGTCCATACGCACTCAGAAGACGATCGCATAGATATAAAATAGAGGATGCACGTCTATAATGAATGATGCTAAGCTGTGACAACAATTTCAAAGTGATGGTAATGACAGTAGACGTTATAGTACAAACTGCCCACGACCGAGTGACAGCACCCAATGACTTTCAGTAATTATGAGTAACCGCCAAAAGAAACAGGCGGAGAACAGAAATGACTTGTTAAGTCAACTAGCATCAGCCACTTGCACGATCGTTTCAAAGCAAACCATGTAATCATGCTATCGCATGATCTATATGTGCTCCCAGGATTGTGATATGTGTTCCACTCACAGAAAGTCCTGACCTCTAGTGGTTTGCCAGTGCCACTAAGACAACATTATTGAATGCCAAAATTAAGATGGCGCAGAAGCGCTTAATAGGGGAGGCATTATATTGTGTTCTAAAACAGAGCTGCAGGTTCAAATTGGAACTATCTCAGAGCAAATTTATAGGGACATCATTCTGGAACAACATGCCTATTTGCCCCATCCCTGAATTTGTACTTATGGATGACAATGCCCATCTTTACCTTTCGAAGATCGTCAACAACTGTTTTCAAACGGAGGATATCACTCTTACGGAATAACCAGCATTCTCTTCTGGATCGAATCCAAAGGAATCTGTATTGGACATGGATGGTCGATGAATCACCGTCGGTCAACCACCTCCTACAACAGTACCAGAATTTTGGAGAGCGTT
Organism: Latrodectus elegans; assembly: GCA_030067965.1. NCBI lineage: Eukaryota > Metazoa > Arthropoda > Arachnida > Araneae > Theridiidae > Latrodectus > Latrodectus elegans. The sequence goes on from CM057811.1 coordinate 92,881,594, forward strand.
GATTGTTTAGTGAAGTTCTTTGCCACAACTGCATCTCGGTAATGTTATCGTCAGTATGCCTCAGCTTTGTACGGACTGTATTTTCTCATATGGGAGACATACGATATATTAATCATCATACCAACAGTGTACTGTTTAGTTGCTGTAAGAGAAATATGGGTTGTAAGTGCTCCAGGGAGCTGTAATCGGGGATTTGATGCTTGGTATCATACACACACCATTTCTTTTGTTCTTTATTATTTATTTAAAACGCGTGGACTTTATTAATAAACCATGTTTGATTTATTTCTATATGTTTAGTTTTTACTTCCAATTTTGTTTTTAATTTATGTGTACATGCAAAAATTACAGTTTAATACAAAAAGTTTTAGGCTATAAATTTTAGACTATAAATATTTAGAAAAATAAAACTATTACAAAACGCATTACTCATAACTGTGAAAGATAATTTCTTAATAAATAACAACAAATTGAAAATAAAATTTTCATATAGTTTTCACAATTTTAGCTGAAGGCATTTGTATATTTTAAACGAAGCAGTTGATTTTATTTACTTTAAACTTAATTTTCAAAAATCTTGTTTATTTGCCTTATAAGATATAGAGATGGATGATTCAGATTTAAAAGATGAAATATAATTTTACATAAAATTCACCTATCTACTACAACAAAAACAACTCCATAAATGGTTAAATTAATGAAAGAAGCTTACAAAAAATGTTTTGTTGAGTCTACGATAGTTAGATGCCATATTCACCCTCTCTGTTCATTAACTTTTGTCTTCCTATCCCTCTTTTTCCCTCTGGTGTTTGGAAAGTAACTTTTCTAAGAATGTTTTATCGTCATACCGATAGATATATCTTAGCCACCTTATTTAAAATCTGATTGATTTTTACTTTCGGAGATTTCTGAACAATAGGTTTTTTACGGGGTGTGGTTGTTAGCCTCACGTCCAACCTCCAGCCTGGAGGACCAGGCTCTTTTTATACGCCTTTTACGACAAGAAAGAACTATGTAGGGACAAGACACACACAAAACATTGTTATAGCTTCCTGGAGCCCTTACACCAAATGCCACCCGTATAATAACTGTACAGGAAGTTGTTTTATGATGGTTAATGCATCGTATGTCTTCCATACCAGAAAATACCGTCTGTACAACATCGAGTCATGCTGAGGAACATATTAGAGCTGCATTTAGGGCAGAGAATTCCACTGAGCAAGCATTGCTCTCCTAAAATTAATCCAGTACAAATGTAGAAGCCGGTTGATGGGTTGCCATTCATTGCCCAAGCTTATTCCACACAGTCTACCAAATTTAAGTCTAGTGGAAATTCGGGCCATTCTAAGTGAGTGAGATCCTTGGATTAAAAGCAATCATTGATGATGTTCAAATGGTTAAAAAGGTCACTGTCATCCATTAACACAAAATTTGCTATCATGGCATCCTTTAACATACACAAATATTGTTACTGAGTGAAGTTCTAATAAATTTGGGCTGTCATGGTTCCGATATGAACATGCAGATATGTTCCGGAACCCAGAATAATGCCTCCCCAAACGAGCACTATACCATCACAGTAACTTTGGTGATCTGTGATTTTATCTTGTTGGTAGTAAGTACTTATCAAGAGTTCCCTACATAAACGTCTTATTTGAACTGGACTGCAAATTAAATTTCAACTCGTGGAGAAACAATACAAACCCACTGAGACGGTGTCCACATTGCATGTTCTCCACTCTAAGCTAAACGCTTGTAAAAGCGAGTTGCTGTGAACGGAACACATTTAACAATTTTTTGGGTATATACACCATACTGTCCCATCCGTCTGTACATGGTTCGTCTTGAAATTATCGTACCAGTGGCTGACGAAAGCTGATGTGACATGTGCGGTGCTGTGCTCCATTTGATTCTTTTGGTGTGGTTACTGTCAAATATTGGTTGTCCTTCCTCGTAGTCTTTCGGGGTGGGTGAAATATAATGTCAAGGGTTATTTCCATCATATTTGAAATGAGATACTCGGATATTGACATCTGCGTGCACTCATATTTTAGGTGGCCAATAATTCTACATGTAAAGCATCATCGACATACTTCCTCTATCTTATACCTACGGTGTCGTGGCATTGAGAGTCCTATGAATAGAAAGTGACCTCATTACGTTCTTTGCCACAATTCCTTATACGAGGGTTACTCTGAAATTTTTGCAGACGAGAATTTACAAAATAAAAATAACGGTTTAATTTTAAAATACAAAATATTTTAATACAGAAGACGATTTTTTTCTGACTTACATCAACTTGTTTAGCGTAGAATAAATTTTAAACAGAAGAGAAAATGGTATTAACTCAAGAACATTTTCGCGCTATGATTTTCTATGATTTTAAAGCAGGATTAAATAAAGAAGAATGCGTTCAACGGCTGCAATTAGCATTTGGTGATGAATCTCCAGCTCGTGCTACAGTATTAAAATGGCTTAGAGAATTTAGAATAAGTCGCAATTTTTTTCAGGATGAAGAACACACAGGAAGGCCGCCGTCGGCAGTAATCCCGGATAATGTGTCTGCCATACAAAAAATGTTATTGGATGATAATCGCTGTACCTATCAAATGATACAGAAGGAACTTAACATTTGATCGACAGTCATACACAAAATCATTCATGAAGAATTGCATATGAAAAAAGTAGTTTGTCGTTGGGTTTCCCGTAATCTAACTGAGCACCAAAAAGAGGAGCGTATCAAAATCAGTAAAGAAACTCTTAAATTGCTAAATGATGGTGGTCACCACATCATTTCTAAAATTGTAACAGGGGATGAAACATACATACCGTTTTCTGACATTCCAACACGTCAAGAAAGCAAAGTATGGGTCTTTGAAGATAATCCCACGCCGACAAAGGTGAGAAAACAACGCGCACTGAAAAAAGCGATATATGCCGTTTTCTTCAGAAGTACGGGATTGGTCAAAGCCATCAAGTTTGAAGGACAGAAGACAGTAACAGCAAACTGGTATATCACTAAATGTCTTCCAGAAATTCTACAAGAACTGAATGTTTGGTGACTAATGTTTCACAATGACAATGCATCTTCACATACAGCCGGATTAACAATTAAGTTTTTTAAGCAAAAACAAATTAAAGTGAACGAATATCCTCCGTATTCACCTGATCTAGCTATGTGTGATTTTTGATTATTCTTTAATCTAAAAAAGAACTTACTTGGAATAATTAGATAATAATTTCGTGGAATAATAAAAAGAATTCATTGTAATAAAATGAGAAACCGTAAAAAGCTGTTAATTGTAAGAAAATAGAAATTATTTTGCTTGTGTTATTGCGCCAGGTGGTACCATAGTCAAAACAAAATTTATTTTGTAGATAACCTGTTGAATGAGTATTAAATGTAAGTATGAAATGATTAAATTTATAGACTACTATGAAGTGTTGTCCCTGACAAAATCAGTACCCAGAGTAGCACCATTGTTGAAAATCATCGCTATGGCACGCCTCGGCATTGATTCAAAGAGACTTTGAATGTGTTCTCGGGGTACAGCCAACCAACCATTGTTATGTTGCCAAAGTAGATCTGATGTGGAAACTGGATATGTAATCTGGGTCAATCCTTGAGAAGCCATGAACCACATGTTTTCTACTGACGAAAGATCCGGAGAGAGAACCGGCCAGGGAAGTAATTCAATCTGGCGATTAACGAAGAATCCTTGGACAATGCGTGCCACGAATGGTCGTGCATTATCCTGTCTGAAATATGACTGTGGGCAAGCCTTGAAAGTAAGGAAGAACAACTGGCTCAAATACCTGGGAAGTGTATAACTAGTACAGGCAATGCGTATTAGAGAAGAGCGAGAGTCATGTCCAATATCACCGCATACCATAATACTCGGTGCAGGACCAGTGTGGTGATGCATAACACAGCTGTTAAGCATCCTCTTTCCACGGTGTCCCTAGACTTGAATGCTACCATCGTGGTGTTAAAGACAGAAGCGTGACTCGTCATTAGAAACAATTTCATTTCATTCTGCCGTCCACATTCTTCTTTCATTGCACCATTGGTGGCGAAGCCCGTCTGTGGTTTTGCGTCAAGGATGGACGAAGCAATGGACGTCTTACGGAACAAACCATTGTACTGTAAACGGCGTCGAACGGCACGTTACTGGAAGGGAGGTTACAGATTGAATGTGCTGTGCTATGGAACTTGATGTGGCTGAGCGATATATCACTACCATGTGCACAGTTTGCCTCTCAGTACTTAAAGTGATGCACTGAGGTGGTTGCGACAGGATATATAGGTTCTTCGTACCCTTCTGCATCCAGCGACCACATATCCGCATTATAATTGTTTGGATTTCGTCCAGCAGGACTACCGATTTCCCTGAAAGATAATCCGCACTCTCAGTAGGCAACTATCCTTCCTCTGTTGAACGCGGATACTTGATAAAGAAATGATTGCTGTTTTCTACGGGGCATAATTGATCGAATTTTTTAAAAACAACAAGCGAAACACTATTGCCGAACTAGAAATCATCGGAATCTCCAAGCGTTAAATAGCGCTTTGAAATGGCGCCACAATAACGCATGATATGCATCCGTGTTGAAATTCTATTTATTTGCATATCTCAGCTACGCTAAAGCCTGTTGTAAATTTCCTGTTATTGAATGCTTCATTCACGGTGTTGTATTTATGACGACCAGCAGTGTACAATTTTTTTAAAAAATTGTGTTCTTAAAGCCCTATGATATAAATTTTCTTCATATGTTAGAATTATTAAAAAAATTGGTTAATCTCATGGTCTACTTTTTATATTCGCCATTTATTAACATATATTCCTCTAAGAGTACTTATATTATTGTTACTTGGATGGTTTCTTAATATTTTAATATTAATTTGAAATAAACTTTAACATAATTATATATAACAATTCATCAAATTAATGAAATTAATTTTACTCCAATATCTGCTTTTTATCATAAAATTTTTAAAAATTTTCATATATTGTTTTTAATAGAAGAAGCTTTTCCCCTTGAAAGAGATACTAAGCAAATGGAATATTTAAATGGGAATAAAAATTATGGAGACTTTGTCTCGCCTTATTCATAAAGTTATTAGTTCTAAAGGATTAAATATTCAATAAATCACAAAAACATTTCAGACAACATAACAAGTTTTACCAAACATTCATAACAAGTTATACCAAATATTTTAAAGATAAAAAAAAAAAAAAAGATTTAGAATTTTAAAATTATCTGCAGATATTTAACTTATGATTTATGAAAGGCATTATATTTAAATGTTCCGAAATTTACAACATAAGTATCCATTTTGTGCTTTCTTTTACCTTACATTCAAAATTTTATTTTCATTTATTTAATTTTTAAATAATACTTTAGTTTAAATTGTAAAATAAATACATTTATAATGACATAGTGATTTATATTATAGTATATGTCATATTCTGCAACGTATTTTTATTTGTTACATTTTTCAAACGAATTTGAAAATATTCCTTAGATTTAAAAACTTGTAAATTAAAATTTTAACTTGACATTCATATTCTTGTTAAATTTCATGTTAGAGGATTTCTTTTTCAATCTTCACATCTATAATTTCTGTTATCAGTTTAGGATAAAAAAAATCATGGCGATACTATTTTTAAAATATATTATTATTAAGAAATGAAATTTACTAATTAACATATTTTCATTAACTTTATGTACTTAAATAATTTATGTACTCAAATAAAATTTAAGTGCATAAAATGGGAAAGAAATTTAGAAATGATTGCTTTAAAGATTCTTTTTAATTTTCAATTCCAGAAACTAAAGATGATTGTTTTTTAATCAAATCAATTTATAATAATAACATTCATTACATTAAACTATAATTTTTAAAATGTTACTGACGGTTTAAGTTTTAAAATCTATTGAATGTAAATTTGAAAGTTTGACCTTCTATATTCTAAGATAATTCCAATAAAATAACAAGGAAGACAATGTGTGTATTTTATAATAAATGCTTGTAATTTAATTATGATTTATAAATTGAACTAAATTAATATATAAATGCTTGAATGAATACTTCAAAAAATTTCTTGATTATATATATATATATATATATATATATATATATATATATATATATATATATATATATATATAATCAAGAAATTATAAAAGAAAAAAAAGGCAAGAAATTTTATATTCCTTCAGTTTCAAGTCTTTTTTATTTAATTGATAGAATAAACAAAAAAATTCATGATTTGTTTTATTCAAGTGACCGAAAGTTTCTCAGATTTTGAGAATATATGTTTAAAGTAAGAAGTCTGAAAAAAATATGCAGCAATGATGTTTATTAATACTAATTTTTAATAAATTTAAAAATACAGAATATTTATGACGTGACAGAATAGAGAATATTTATAAAATGAATTTTTTTCCATGTTAGGATTTCACATTAATATATTGGCAACAGCTGGTATATTTAAAATATTTTCATTTTGGAAAAAAAAATACTGAATTTATTCAGAGGATTGAGGATTTTTAACAAAATGAAAGCAAATTGACATTTGTCAATTTTGTATGATTCAATTGAAATATCAAGAGTAGAGGCACTGAGTAGATATACTGAGGTAGTATAGGAGTTGCAAACTCGAGTATAAGGTGCTTTGTTTTTATAATATTTCCCTCTCTCTTGATTGTAATGCGCTGCACATGTTGTACTGTTTGGTCAACAAGATTATCCAAAATTTCCTCCTCTGAATCATTAAATAGATTATCTGCTGAAATTACTCCCCGTGTAGAATATAACTTACTATGAGAAGTACTATAACATCAATATTACCAATACATTTTAGGTTTAGAATGGCTTTGGCTTGTTCAATTAATAAAATTTCAATTAAGAGATCACCAGATTTCATCTTGCAAACATTTTTGACATTTCCAACTGTACGAATAAGACTGTTTTTAATTAAGAAAGGGGAAACATAATCAAAATTGCTTTCATTTCTTTTAATAACAAAATATTTCTGATCACGTATCATTTGTTGCTCCCTAGGGAGTAAAGAATTAGAAGTACGCTTCACATAAAAATAAGTTAATTACTTCAAGGCTAGTCTGCACCACCTATTACCGAGTCCAACAAGGGGATGCAGTACAACTGCAGCAGTGCTAGACAGACCCTATACGCTTTCAATATATCTTTGAAGTGGCCTCCATGCTTATCGGGTCACACAACAGATAGATGATCACTTGATCCATGGAAGCTGATTGATGCGCTAAGGATCGCAACATACCACCTTCCCTTTACCTGAAGCAGAAGCCAAAGTAATGTGTTGGTCTTTAGGAACCTTAATCATCAGGATCGTCCTTTGATTAAGACGGGACACGTTCTAGGGACACGGGTATCCACACACAGCAAACACGTGGGTGATTTAGTCCCCAAAAAAAAACTAATAGCAATAGGGTGGCAATAGCTACTCTTATTCTTTCGAGGCAACCACAATAAGGGAGAAGAGGAAGAAAAAGCGGAAGAGAGAGGAGGACAGTTCGCTAGAGTAACTCGGGAATGTAACACCCGTGTTTAAATAAAAAAAGTTAAGCCCCTGAGGGAGCAAGAATTTTAGAATGAGCTAAATCTTGTGTCTATAAAATCATGTTTTAATCATGCATAGCTTTGCATAAATTCTAAAAATTAATTTTTTTTTTTAAATTAGGACAAATTTCTATCATTAAGTATTTTAACTAAAAAGAGAGATAAATTATAAAAAACATAGTTTCATAAATTTTTCTTTATTAAATTTCGATAAGTTAATTGACAAGTTTCCCAAAATTAAATTAAATCCAGCGCAATTTTTATATATTATTAAGACATTGTCTTTAAATTTTAAGAATTAAAGCTTATTTAGAAATCTATTATATGTGCGAGTTTCTTAATTTATGAGATTAATTATGATAGTTAATTTTCGTCAGCATGTTCAACGGAAAAATGTATATTTTTGTATCATTTATAAATGTTTAAATTATTATTTTGTTTCTCGAGAATAGTGTTGATTGTTACTACTACTCTTTTTTAAAATTCATATACACAGAATATTTATATTTCGTATTAAAACTTTATTTATTTTACGACAATATTTTATAAAATTTTAATAAATCATTTAAATTGAATAAATTAGCTTTATTAATTATATTGGTTTAATTAATATGTAAAATGTCAATAACTTTTGTAATTAATAAGAAACACAAGGATGTGTTTTCAATTAAAATGTAATAAAATATAATAACTATATAGTAGTAGTATCAGTATTTTATGAAAAATTGTTTATTAATCACAATAGAAAATTATTAATAGTGGGCTCGCGCGAATAGGTAAAGAAGAATAAATGGTTCCTTATTAAACTGAATAAACTTCACAAATATATAAATAAATTCAAATACAATAAAAATTTACTCTTTATACATAAGTTAATTTATTTTCCAGTGAAATTTGTGTTTGAACAATACAGCAGTTTTATTGTTTTTATTTAAATATTACAGATGTAAATCTGTAATATAACAACAAATAGCCAGATACTGCAATGAATAACCAGATGAAGAGTGTTCATTTATAGTTAATATTTTTAATTACTTATTACTGTATTCTGTTATAGTGAATCAAAGTATCTAAAGAAGTAATTTTTAAAAAAAAAATATTAATTCAAAATTTATATATTTTAGTGTGCTATTCCGCTAACTGATATACAAGCTTAAGAATATGGGCTACTTTTAAATAATACTTTCTTATGTATATATTGAAAAAATCTCCATATTTTCCATATTTTTAAATATATATATATATTTGTGTATCATAGCTATATATCTGTATACATAGATATAAGGATGTGACACCTAAAGTTGTGTGAAGTATGTTATTAATATAAATCTATACAATTTATACATTAATCAATGTTAGGAATGAAATAAGATAAGTTATTGTTACCTAATATATATTTCATAATAGTAACATCAATTACCAATTTTATGTCTTTGTATAGTTTCTTTATGTTTTTATATAATTTTTATTTTACTTTAAACTACAACATTTTGCCATTTAGTGAAAAATGAAAATAATATGTTAGATATATAGTATTATGAAAATCATGAGAGAAGTTTTTTTTTACAAGCTTCAGTAGTTTTTCTTCTCCTTGTTATTCTCTGGTCTAAATCAGACCAGGTGCATGACATCCTTCACCTTCAAAGAATCGAGGACAGCTCCAGGGCTGTACAAAAGTTCACGGTTTGAAAAGCCAATGCAGTTCAGTAAGTGTTCGGGACTGGCTTCGTTAGTATTTCTTCAGTAGTTTTTTTTTATAAATAATTAATGGTTTTAGTACAAAAATTTCATTTTCATATTTAATTAAGGTAAATTTAACATTCGTGAATACCATTAAAATATTGTTATATTTTTCTCAATTCATTCAAAATATTTTAAAATTAATACAAATTTTCGCTTCAAGAATTAAATTTATATGTCTTTTAAGCTCCTCATTTTATTTTTCAACAAGTTCTACACATTCTTTACCGTTGAAAAGTTTAAATAATGTCAATAAAAATAATTTTACTTATAAATAAAGTATTATTTATTGAAAAGTCTTTTAAAAAATAATTATTTTACAATGTTGAGTAGAAACCATATTTAATGATGTAAATTACCGTATTTCAATTAACTTGTAATACTTACTTTTATTTGTGAAACAAGTAGAAAATACAAAAGAAATATAACTACATACATTGACAGAAATTTCTGCTACATAATTTCCAAAACAATATAAAATTTTGAATATTCATCAAAATCTTACGTTTTTTCCACTTTCTATATGTATATAAAATATCATGTATTTTTTTTTAATTCCTTGAGAAATTGTCATCAGATAAATTTTCTTATTTGTTCTACTTCAAGAATCAAGAAGTAAATATTCCTGAATTTCTTGATTCAAAGTCATCAGGAGGCACTCAATGCATTAAAAGAGTCTTGAAAAAAATTGCTCAGAAATTCAGTTTTAATAGTTCTTACTGAACATTTAAAAACATATCTCTCCAATCAATGATTATTATTCAGCAAAAATTTTTGTTTCATTTCTTTCAGAATATTTACACGCAGATTTAATTAAACTCAGTTTGACATTCAAAAGTTTTGAAATGCTTTTTAAAACATTTACATTTTCCCGATAATTGATTTTTGGAAAATATTTTAACCTCCCATTAAATTTCTTTTTCCTATTTTGTGTATCAATTATTGATGGATATTTTATTCAAGGTAAATATTTAATAAGTTGTTTGCGTTGCAAATTATGCTTGCAGGAAAATAAATATAATAAAGTACTTATTTTTCTTTTGTTTTGGAAATAAATTATAACAGTTTTAGAAAAATCAATTAAATTAGTTGATATATCTGCATCGACTATGATGGATTTAATGCAAATAATATACACAAAAAATGAATTTTGTTTGTTTAAATTACATAAAATATAGTAAAATATATCCATTAACTATAATTTTCAGTAGTACTCAAAAGACCAAATGTAACAATGAATTTTTAAAATAGTGTATTAAATTGCGAAATATATTTCTATCTAAAAGAATTGTTAAATACGCATGAAATTTTTGCCATGTGTGAAGTCACAAGCAATTACACTGTTTATTAAGCAGTTAATAAATGTTGATTTAAACATTTGCCTACTAAATGCTTATTTCAGAATATGAGACTCTAGGTCAATTTAGGAAGCATTAATAAAAAAAATACTTCCAAATTACATAAATCTTTCCATTCGTTGTATAATTTTCTAATTGTTTTTTATGAATATTTTATTTCTTCTAACGGAAAGTTTTCTTTTAGTTTAAGCCAAATACATATTTCCAAATGATCATTTATGTCATGACAGTATATTTTCTGTTACCATAATTTTTAACCATCCGGAGAGGCGCAGTATAATTCCCAATGTCACCAAAGACCCACCAAGCACGTGCGATATACATCTTCGTTACATTTATGGAATCAAAAGTCCTGTGATCGGTAGTTGACTGCTCATCTACTGACCACAAGGCTTTCGATTCCATAAATGTAACGGTCTGGAGAAAATTTCCTTTCCCTTTAGGTCAATGTCAAAATTGAAGAAATGGATCTTATGGTGATGTCATCTATCGGAGGAGTTTACAGAAAAGATGTATTATCAAGTGCGTGATGCTCTGGTTAAACGAAAAACACACCATACTGACTTAAATTCATATAGCCAACGGCATAGCAAGTTTTTGTTCGTCCAAGTGTCATAAGTAACAACAATAATACTTTAATTTTTATTTTATAATATAAACATTAATTACATTCTATTGTCTTATTTACTATTTTCTCATTGTTATAAATATTTTGTTATTGTGTTCATATGCTAAGATTAAAACTGACAAGTTGATGCATAATTAGGGAAATTTTTTAATTTCAAATTTACCATTCTCCTTTACAATATTCTGACTATTTTTTGTAAATTGTTCCAAATGTCGTTTTGACCACGACTCATTCGACCTGAATCAAGAGTTGAATATGGATTCTGAACTACAACAAACATCGAAACTTAACGTGAGAATCATTATCAAATGATTTGTCGAAGAGAAGAGTAAAGCGGAAGCCATTCGTCAGCAATAATTAAAGACACATGGAAAATGTGTCAAGAACATGTTTATCTTCGAAAGAGAAGAGAATAGTTTGACTGTTTTTTTCAGTGTTTATCACTATAACTATATTTAAAATTTTTAACATATTAATTTATTGAGAGCTATATTCAGCCACTTTCTTCTGATTTGCATCTGTAATGATTGCTTGTTTTCTTATCCAATGCATATTTGATAGCAATTTTGAAGATTATCTATAAAAAGATGAAATGTCAGTATTTTTGATTTATTTTTAAAATATTTGCTCGTTTTCAGGAAACCATAGGGACAGGTAAAATAATTCTTTAAAGAAAAAGTTTATCAAATAGAAAAATATATTAGATTTTTTATCAAATAGTTTCCTGTTTTTATAAAGTATTATTAGAATCATTAATTTCAATTATATAGGAATCACATACAAACTAAAATGAAAAGGAATTTTTACTTTCCTGTTATTGACGAATAATTTGGAAAAAAATTATTTTCTGTTTCAGAGCTACATCCTAAAGAACACATTTCCTCATTTCTTCGATGTAAGAAAACATTTTATTGTTTTTTGTGAAAAAAATATCTTAATCCTGTAAAAGAAATCCCATTCGTTTGCTTGTTTTGCAGAAATTATTGCACCATATCTTTTGTCATTCTGTTTGCTGTCTGAAAGTTTTTATTCATTGTCATTCATTGCATTCTCATTCATATGATAATTTGATACATCCAACGAAAACAATTATATGTGAGTCTTCACACATTCAAAGAGTTCTGAAACAGAATTTTGGGCTGTATTCTTTTTCCTTTTTTCGGTAAGTCCAAGTACGAGTAGTTCAGGTTTGCTTAAATATGTAAGTAAATATTCTTTCTTTTCCTTAATTACGGCAGTTTTTTTTAAATAAAACCTGCATGCAAAATTGATTGAGATATAGTTTTCTTTGCCACATGATTGTAAGCAGAAACTGATGACTAAATTGCGTCTAAAATGTCGATTTCAAGTCATGATCACTCTTTGCAAAAATAACAGAAGATCTGCCAAGTTTGCTAAAGGTGGTTGAGGCATGTTAAATATGTCATGGTCGCAATGACTTTCAAGGTTTTCTGCTTGGTTCCAGCTTGAAAATCAGGAGAACTCCAGGGGATGCTTCAATTTAATCAGCAGAGCCCAATTCAGTGCTAGGCACAAGGCAGCATTCTGGTGCAACACAACTCCTTGCAAAATACATTATATTTTCCTTTAAAATTACTGAATATACTTTGATGAATTACCTGTCGGATAAAAATAGGATTATCTGGTTAAAATTACTCACAAACTGCTTCAAAAATCTGTGATGGATATTCTTACGTAATCATAATTCAAAGGATTTAAAGTTCTTCTACCCAAATGTTAATCCAAGATTTAAAATCATACAATCAAAAAAAAAATTTTTTTTTTAAGAAATGACAAAAAATAATGGCAAATAAGCGACGAATAAAAATGAGTTCACAGAAAATAATTTTCAAAATTTTAGTCCGTAAAGTTAGTCCATAGTTAAAATTACGCTGCTAGCCACACCAAGAAAGACAAGAGATATCACAGAATATTTATTTTGTAGTTAACATGTTGACCAAGTATTAAATGAAAAATTTTATAGACTTCTGTGAAATATGGTTCCTGAAAGAATCAGTAGCCATAGTAGCCGTCATTGTTGGAGATCACCATTGCCACACACCTCGGCATTGCTTCAAAGATATTTTGGATGTGTTCTTGGGGTACAGCATACCAAGCAGCTTCCACACGTTGCCAAAATTGGTGAGGCAACTAGGGATATAATCTAGGTGAATCTTTATCAACCCTGAACTACATATTTGCTATCGGCGCAAAATCCAGAGAACGAGTGCTTTAAGTACTGGTAATGCGTACTAGAGAAGTGCGAGAGCGATATCCAATACCTCTCCATACCGTAATACGCGGTGCAGGACCAGTGCGGTGGTGCATAACGTAGCTGTTCAGCACCCTCTCTGCCCGGTGTCTCCAGACTCAAATGCGATCATAATCGTGTTGCAGGCAGAAACATGACTCGCAAAGACTATTTCATTCCACTCTGCCGTCCACATCCTTCTTTCATCGCACCAGCTGATATATATATATATATATATATATATATACACACACACACACACATATATATATATTATATATATATATATATATAGATATAGATAGATAGATAGGTATAGATAGATATACATACATATATACATACATACATAAAATATTAATAAATTTATTTAAATCAGAGGATAAAAGGTTTTGGTTTGTGAACATTTAAGAAAATGCTTGAATATAAATATATTAACAACATCAAATTACAAAGATTTATACAAAAGCTCATATATATTTTGTTATTCTGTAATATAATATTGAATATACATACTTGTGTGTGAAGTTTTAATGTGACTAGGCAAATGGGCATAAATATATTCACTTTAAGCAGAAGTTATGTTTTATTGTTGCTTCATTGAAGATATCTTTTAGTTTTAAGGATATAATATTTTTATGTTGACATTGTACATATAGTTGATAAAAGTAAAAAAATTTCATAATTCAGTATTCAATTTTTGTAGTGAGCTAAGGATTTAAAATTTCAGCAAAGTAAGCTATCATTTTCTTTTCATTGCTTCTAATTTGTTATATTTGATTTAACAAAAAGAACTTTTGTTTTTCTTCTCTAAAAATCGTGATAATAAAATCTTTACGTGGATAATAATTTAAAGCGTCTATACACTACATAAAATTATAGCAAATTCGATGAATAAATTAAAGGCTTCAAAATATTTCAGAATAAGGAAAAACTTTTCAGAGACTTTGTGAGAATAACATTCTAAGACATTATTTAAAGCAGAATTTAATATAATTGTAAGAAATGTAACATTTGATTTTAATAATTTTTCAAGGGATATTCTTTTTGATGTGAGATATAGTATTATAATAAATTTATTCCTTACGAATCTATTATTTAGTGCTTGATTAGCATGTACAAAATTGTTTCTATTAGTTCGAAAATCGCAAATAAAGAAAATCCAATCCAGAGCCCAAACTGACCACCTAGATTACTATATATTTCACTTGAATCGAACATTGGCAATTGTCTATATTCTTTTGAAATCAAAGTTGAGTAATATACTTTCAATCGTATGGTGTTTTTTCTGTAATAGGTCATATTTTTTTCGTTAATTCCTATGTATTTTCTTGAAGGCCAAAGCGCTTTCGATATTTGCTGAACATAAAATTTCGAAAAGCATGCTAATGGACAATTGCAAGGTAAGCCTTCCTTAACAAGCTGATCCTGAACTTGATCAAGGCAGCAAACGTGCTTTTTGTAAAACATATCACATTTCTCAAGATTAGAATTAAACGTGAGTGTTGGATCTGCGCAACCGCATACTTCGTAGCTTCGCTTTTGGAGGCAGTTGTTAAGACACTCGTTTTCGCTTTTTACTGAGCCACTTGATCTATAGTCTCTGCATTGATCACGAAATGGAGCTGGTAACCGGTGCATGGTTACCTGTTTCAGAGCAATTGATGCTTCATATCCAGGACCTATATTTAAACCACTGTCTTCGGGAGTTGGAATTTCTTCTGGGTCGTGTATGAGAACATGTACACCAATGTTGGGTGTCACTGAAGTGTACTGATCATGCTCTACATTCAGAATTAGTTCCAAGCCACTATTGTAACCTATAGATGAAGTCATAAGGATCTTTTTATTTCTTAATAATTTATTGAAAGTGTAACAATTCCCATACTTTACGCTTTGAAAAAGAGTAAAATTTTCGGATGAACATACATTCCCCGCAAATGAACAGTACTGAATGAGCTCCTCAACATTGTGACCTACGTACTGCCTAATTCGGGAATCCATTCTCATATATTCTTCTAGGAAATCAACCAAGGAAATTTTGTTTTCGTTTAAAATATCATTACGTAAATCTGAACATGATAATGTATATCGCCTTTCTGATAGTTTCATGCCTGATGCCTTGTTTCTTGAGTCTGGACCATCCATATCATTTAAACAGCCTTCTTCTCCAATAACTATGTTCCCGCATTCTTCAAACTTATTTCTCATTCGATTGATGTTACAAATAGTGATAGCCGGAAAATCTAATGAGCTTTTTTCGTCTTCCTCTACATATAATACAATTGGAAAATTGAAATAGGATTGCAGAAATTTAAAAATTTGATAGCTGCATCCAATGATACCTAACAGCAGAATTACTAACCAAATGATTCTCCTGGTTTGATTTCTGGCATTTTTGATTTGAGAAATAGCATAAACAGATGATTGGTTTTTCATAATTACAGTGTAAGAATATGAGTTTTGTTAATTATGGAAAAGTAATTTTCTGTTTCTTTACGACTGGTATTGTTAGGGGTTTGCTTAAGATGTATTGAAGTCTTTCCACAATTTTTGACCAAAATAACTTGTTTTGAATGATTAATTATAAGAAATGAAGTTATATCCTTTGCATTTCATAGTCTGGAAAAAAAAGATGAAGTTATAATAAACATTATAAATAATTAATTTAAAAAATAACTGAATTCATCATGTTATTATACTTAAATGTTTTGTATATCTGAAAGTTTAAGCATTAAATACATTGCTTTGGTGAATTTCTAACACATTATTTATTTATTTTTCTATTATGGCTTGCAATTTATTTGCAGTATACTAATTAAGCCAATAGTAGAAATTTTCAGAAAAAGACGAATTTCATTTACTCAATGATACAAAATATAGGTTAAGAATGCACAAAAAATGTTACAGAAAAGAAATATGGGAAGAAATATTATTTTTAGAGTTTGTCAACCATGATTAAGACAGAAAGTAACATACATATTTATCGAGATATTTCTGTAATGTTTAATTAAATTTCGTAGTTTTGTAGGAAGGTAAGATGACTTGTAATGAAATCTACAGAGGTATCATTTTTACCCAGGATGATTTAATCATATATTCACTTTATGCAGACGCAGTAGCCAAGAACAGAAGCTTGCATGACTGAGACACAAATTTATGTAAAATATTCAAATTTTATATGATAACAAATTTATGTTTTTATAAAAAATAAGATTCCTTATTTTGTATAAAAAAATCTAGTACTGGAAGATTCCTTATTTTGTATATATATATATATGGATGGCCATAAGACTTCTGACTATTGCATTGATTTTAGTTGTCACTTAACGATTATTTGTAGCACATTAGAGCTAATTGTACCCATCCTGCAATTTAAAGTGAGTTCTAAACCACTAAAACATATATGCTTTAAGAAGAAAAACGGAAATCAAAGACCATTGGAGCTAAAGGAAAAACACAAATTGCCGTCAACATGGTGTTGTGTTAAAAATGATGCCATAAAATTATTAACATGAATTTTTTCAAAATATAAAGGCTAAATATATGTGTCATTCAAAATTTCTAAGAAACTTTTACTTTTGGAAAATATATAATTCTTTGAAAGTGTACAACAATTAATGGCTATTTTCCGTTACCCATAGATTTATGCATTTGTGGTCCATGTAGAGGAAACAATATAGTTGAAAACCAATTTGACTTACTATTTAAAATTTTACTTGGACTTGTTGCAGACTACATGCGTATTTGTAAAGTATATTAAGAAAAATGCTATACTGGTATCTAGTAACATTTGAACTAGTATTGCTTTGTGATTCTTTGAATAATTTGGCGGAAAATCATCTAAGTGTGTTTTCAATCATTTTTGTAAAGTAAATCAAGTGGTTGTTGATAATATGCAAGAAATTCACTACATATAATCTTTTTTTATGCATCATGGTCCGCTGTCAGTTTCATTGAGCATTTGAACTACCTCCTATTCTAGGAACCCGGGGATAACTAGATGCTTGCACCTGTTATGGGGAAATAGAAAACACACTTTTTGGCTTCTTTTTTATTGAGTTACTACTTTTATTTTCATGATATAATGCGTTAAAACTGGCAAAATTGCTATTTTTTTCGGATTGATTGACAAGCGATTTCAACCAATAATGTTATTTTGAGTATTCCCCTACACAAGCTTTGAGAATTAACGCCAGATGGGGCGACAAGACAATGGAAGTTCCCACTTCTGCCTGGGGGAGCTTTAAATAGCAGGAAATCAATTAGTAGAACAATTAGCTTCATCTTAAGTTTTTTGATTCTGTTGGTCATTTTTGAACGAATAATATCTATGCACATTAAACCTTTGTAGTGCCTAATATTCTTTTCCAGTTACTATACAAGGAAACAAATACGGCACACGTATAAACGTCGTCATCTGGTCGTAGTTTAAAAATATATTTTGATTGAATTTGATAGAATTTATTTTGTATAAATTCTTTCCCCCTTTTATAATTTGCATATTACTTGTATAACTTAAGCTACACAAGTTAAATGCAAATATTATATGTATTTACTTTATGTAAGTTCTTTCCACCTTTACCCTTTCTGTAAGTTCATTATATCTGCATACACATTATATCTGCATGCCGTCTTCCCAATAAAAAATGTGCTCCACACCTCAACGAGGTCCATCGTAGCATTTATAAAGGGAATCAAATTGTGCTTACAAATTGGTAGCAAGTAGCCGCAATATATCTTAAGAGGCTTTAAGTCCTGTTAAGCATCAGGCAATAGCATTAAATATTTTCTCTGGGTTTAAAACAAAATTTAACATGATGCTACATATAACAATCAATTAAGAAACAATTTAGAATAAATGAAAAGGCAACTAACTATTTGCAGAGTAGTTATAGCATTAAATACATCGATATATTAAACGCTATTTTATAGATATTATGAACCCTTAGTTATGAAAAAGAAAAACATAGTGAAGTGAAAACATAGTGAAGTGAAGAAACACAAACAAAAAAAAGTGATAAAAAAGATGATAACTATATACAGACGTGGAATTAATTTAAGTTTAATAAACACCTTAGCTTTCAAAAGCACCTTAGGTTCAAAAATTTTAAAAGTTTTCTGAGGTGTTAAAGGTGTATAGGATTCAAAATGTTTTTAAGGTTCAAAAATTGGTTCATAATGTTCGAGAAGTTCATACGATTCGAAACACAAATTTTATAAATGCCAATAAGTTTATAAATTATTAATACCCATTACTAGTTGTGGAAAATGGTTAACTTAAAGACTCTTATGTGGAATATTTGTATACACAGAAGTACTTACTATTTTCAAAAAGCCTTTGCGATTAATCAAATTTTCATTTTCTCTAAAAAATAATTGAAATCTAAAATTGCTTCACCCTATATTTTTAAAAAATTCTTTTGAAAAAGATGTCGGGAACATTCTAGAGATATTTGTTTTTGATAAATTACACATAATCCATTGAGGGCCAGGATCGAGTTAGTTCAGATTCAAATCATCCTAATAAGAAAATAGTACCTATAAGAATTTAAAAAATGTTTGCGAAAATGTTGGAAATTGTATCGGAAAAGACATATCTTTATCAAAATGCTTTTACTCAGTTTTGAGGTTCCAAAGCAACATTCATTTGACACATCTATAGGTGATTGTCTAATTAAGCAAGAAATTTTCCTGAAGAAAGTGGATTCAAGTTTATTAAGAAAATTCCAGTGCAAAATTGTTATATAATATTTGTTACACACACAAATTAATTTCCTTTCTAAGGAAAAGCAATTATTAACTTGAAGATCAAAGCAACACATAAGGATCTGGGAATCATTTTGCAACGGAATATTATGAGGCACACAAATTTATATCTTTGCTTACTATATGCAAAACTTACGAAATGAAAACATTAACATAAGAATTAATTAACGTATTTTTTTGCACTTATCCCTTAAATATTTGCGAAAATAAATTCGAGTGTTTTTAGAAGTCCAGTATCTAAAAAATACATTATCATGACAGTTTCTTGATTTCTCAGCTTTTTAAAGTAAATATGTACATTTTTTAGAGAAAGAAAAAAATTATTTTCTATTCTAAATTTTTTTCATAAAATTATTGTTTACTATATATTTTTATCATTAAATTTTATAATATTGTTTATTATGTAGTATATTAAATGCTTATATTTTTGAATTTTTTCTTATTATTAGATCTTGTGAAGAAACAAAAATAAACTTTTAATATTTCATTTCAAAATGATTTAATTCTTTATTTCATTACAGAATTTTGTGTGTGTGTAATGTTATATTATTAGTATATTAAACAAACTTAGCAATTATTTATGATTGTAGAAAATACTTAATTGTCGTTAAAAATAAATTATCTTGGGTCCATATTTAATAAATTAAATTATAGTGCCTAATTCATTTATGTGAGTTTTAATAATTTATTTCACTCATCAATTTTTACTCTCAGTTAAAAAAAATTGTGGCACATAACTTGAACGATTTAAATTTATGCATCATAATTAAAATACAAAAAAAATTATTTCCTTATAAAATAATTAGCTTTTCTTAAATGTTATTTAATATTTGTAAATATGTTTGCTGCTATTAAACACTAATCAAATAAAAAACAATAATCAAAATAGGATACATTATTTTATTCTGGTAAGCCGTTTTACGTAAAAACATTTGTTTGTAATGAAAATAAGCACCCGATTTCTTTTAATAATTATCATAAATTTTGGAAAAGCTAATTTTATACTTTAAAACAAATATCTTAATGATATTGTATTGCTTCCCTTACATATTTAGCTTAATATTTTACTGGTTAAATATTTATATTGTTGATATTTTCAGCATTGTTCAAACTCACATTAAAAGGTAGTTATTTTGAATTTTACCAAATGTGGTCTAAATTTAAGCTGGAACGTTTTGGTCTAAACTTTCACAATGAACGAATCGAAGGATTTTTAACTTTAAAAATATTTAACTTTCGTAGAGTGTCTCAGGATGAATTGCTAGATTGGCAATCTCGCTAACATCCGGACCCTCCGAGCAATTCTTTTTCATTTAAGTTACCACTTTATAGTATGAAATACTTTAAAGAATAATTGAAAAACTCATTTCTATTTTTATGTAACTATTTCTATAACAGTAAGTTATATATAATCTAGTACATGAGGAGAGAAATTTATGCTCTTAAAGGTAAATGACTACACAATACATTTAACATGTATAAATTTGATTCGCACTGAATTATTTGATTAAGGAAAAAGTGGTAGCATTACAAAAAATAAGAAAACTATAATTAAAATTGATTACTATTAGAGACTATTGTATTGTTTTATTATTCTGCTGATAAAATAGTACTGTGTTTAATAATTCCTAATGACTGTTAATAATTCCAATTATTTAGGTTGATATAAGTTATCATAGACCTTTATTAAAATGGGTGTCTTTCCGCCCTCTTAAATCATTTTCACTATTCTCCAAAATAGGCACTCCGATAGAAATTAATACCAAATGCTTTCAAATATGCGTTGCATAACTAACTCTATTTATGCTATTTCATTCTTTTGAAACAACAAAATTAGGAAACAAGTTCGATGAGAATCTTTGAATGTTTTCAAGTAACTCTAAATGTGTTTCAAAAGAAATTTATCTGCCGCAGGTTTCATAGAGATGACCAATTTTGTTGATTTTTGTGGATCGATTTTGATATTCTTGATTGATATTTGAATTTAAAAGTTATACCAATTGAATTATGCATCCAAAATTCATACCTCTTAATTTGACCTATATATTGGAAGGTAACAGAAATGATGCCTTTATCTCATCTGTTTAGTAGTGGCTGAAATTTTATTTGACACATCTCAGCAAAATGTCTGAGATCAGAAGAACCAAACACAAGTTACTTAACAAGCCGAAATGCAATACATTTTAGGGATGTAACCTTCTATTTCGCAAATCTTCTCTCTTGATTAAAGAAAAAGTGTGATGGTTCTCCTTTTTGAAAATTACTGTCTAACCCTTGGATGCAAAGAAAATATATTTATAGCATCTTATGGCAACCATCTTTCAACATTACGGAAATGTTATTTATAAAAAAAACAATATTTATTATCGTTTGATTTTCAAAAAAAGCTTTTTTGTTCTTTACAATGCCTATAGTAATTGAATTAACGATATGTCAGGTGATTAAAACTGCATTGGATTTGGTACAAGATGTATTCCCCGGACTCCACTTTTAAATATCTTAATATATAAGTCTAATTTTCAAATTTTGATGCAGCTCTCGATTGGCTTTTAGCAGACCTGGATGTAAAATTTTATTTTACAGTGGAAAACAGATTTTTGAACAAAACTAAGTAAATGCCGATGTTTTTCAAAATCGGAATTCTGACCTGAAATCGATTTTACTGGTAGCTCTGACTCGCAAAAGATTTTGGTACTTGGCAGCAAGTTTGAAGTATAAAAGTTTAAAATAAATAAATCTGTAAATAACAAAAAAGTTAAATAGTATTTTTTCTAACTTCAAAAGTTTCTGTTTTAATATTTAATACTACTTTTTGAAACTTTGTTTTGTATTTTTTTTATATAAGTATACTATAAATTGTATAATGTTTCATGAAAACAATTCTTCGATAATCTAAACAAAAACAAATACCATGTAAAGATTATATAAGAATCTTCATTAATAATAGTAATATTTTCTGATATTCTTTTAAAATATATCATATTTTTACATAAGAAAACCTTATGCTTTATAAAAGTAAAAGATATTTTATACATTTTAATGGTTGTATATGAAATTGAAATTTTCATATTTATTTACTTTTGAAATGATAAAATTAAAAATGAGAATTTCTTAATTTTATATGTATCAATCAATTTTTTATTAATGTTTGAAATTAATTTTTTGTTAAGAATTAATACTTTTATCTTTATAATTGTGTTATAACTTATTTTGCTGTCACTTCTTAAAATTTTGAATAAAAAATATATTTTAGCTTTAAAAAAATTTTAAGCTATCACATTACAAATTTATAATATCAATAAAAATGTTTCTTCAATATGTTACTGAATGAATTCTAATTTTATATAGTTAGATATATTTAGATTTTAGTTAGATATATAACTAGAATGCTCTTTTGAAATATAATTTTACAAACTATGCACATATGAGTCAGCACATTAAATTTGAAATAATATAGAAACACGGAATATACTTACGTTATATTGCTTTTGTAAATTTTTAATATGTACACGAACACTTATTGATGTTTGCCAATTTCTTACAAAAGATTCACGATTTAATAAATTTTATTTTAATGTTTGGTATGAGAAGTCCAAAACATTTCAAAATATTTTAGATGTGAACTATAATCGGTAATTTTCTCCGCTTTTATTTGCTGATATATAGGCCTGTCTAGTAAATAAATATTATTCACTACAATTCATAAATTTATATTTTTACATTAAATATTTATTTGTTTCATATAGACATCGGAAAATCTGTCCAATGTTTTGTTTATATTATTTTCTATAAAAAAGTTTATCGTTGAGAAACATCGAATAAACTCTTTAAAAATGCATTACTGTAAATCATATAATTACCATGTTTTGCCTATTGAATTCAAAGAAAGTGCAATCCATTTCATGTTTTTATTTTAACACTGGAAAGTATATGAGGAAATATATTGAAAAACGATCAATAGAAGAACATAGTTATTCATTCATTGATATTGGAACATTTTTTGTAAATACCAAAATAACTAGTAAAATGCAATAAAAAAAGGTATAAAATTGTTATTTTCATTAAGATATTTTTAAAATTTCAGGGTGGGAATACAAAAATGAACTCGTAAAATTATTTCTCAAATTATGTGTCACGCAACCAAAAAATTTCGTTTATCATGAATTGACATAATTGATTAATTTACTTACATTTACAAGGACTGCAATAGTTCAGACATCGAAATAATTTTATTGTTACAGTAGAATACAAAACTAACATCTTTCATTACCATTGATAAAATCAATTACTATTAGTAAAGCCTTTGTTCTTAGAAACAGAGCTTTAAATTGCTAGGTTTCGATTAAATTTCTACCATTTTCTTGAATATTACTAATAAAATAGACGCAACCAGAATTTAAAGAGTTTTCATGACATTACACTTTATATTCATTCAAGAAGAAATTCATTGTTGAATTTACAAAAATTCTATAATTTTTGCTTAAACGATAAGCTGAATATTTACTGATACAGTTTGTATTATTTTTCTTAAGAACCCAGAGTGATCAATCCTGAATTTTTTTTTTCTAATTGCATACAAAATTACATCTCTCTCTCTCTCTCTCTCTATATATATATATATATATATATATATATATATATATATATATATATATATATATATATATACATATATATATATATATATATATATATATATATATATATATACATACATACATACATACATACATACATACATATATATATATATATATAGAGAGAGAGAGAGAGAGTGATAGATAGATATTAATATAATGGGGCAGATACTAAGAGATTAATCCTTTGCCACAAAAAGGATTAGTAACCTAGTGTATGCCATTGTTAATATCTATCTATGTAACAATTCATGGAGACAAGTAGCACTGCTCACGCCATACCACCACGAACCCCTTTTATAAAACTAGGCCACATTCATACATAACCTCAGAAGAAAGGACAGAGTTATACTAGTAATGTTATTCTAGTAATTATTAAATACAGTTTATTTAAAAATTCCATTAAATATTTGAAGAAAGGATAGAAATAAAATTTAATTAGTTAAAAGCAATAATTTTTTCACCTAAGAATTAGATTGTATTTTGGTGGAAAATAATAAAAAATGTAAATAATATACTTGAAATTAAAGTATAAAATGGTTTATATTTAACTGCTTCATGATAAATTTAAATTTTTTATTTTTCTTTGTTAGAAATAATAAAGTGATTTTGATATTATTAATTCATCCAACACAATGTTCGAAACATTTTTATTTACATTTCCAAACATAAACTGTTGAAACATTATAATTTTGTATAATCTTCAAAAATAATTAAGGCATGTTCAAATATCAAATGAAATTTTGCCATAATTAATATTTCAGGACTGATTTTTTTGAGCGTTGTTTCCAAGTCTGAATAATGTACACATAATTAAATGTTATCCGTTTTTAATTAAAATGTTATCCATTAATTAACACATTACATGTTATCCCTTAATTAACATTACATGTTATCCATTGTTTAACATTAAATGTTATCCGTTTTCGATACCATCTTCATTTTCAGCAATAAATAATTATTTAAGAATTTGAACTATTTTTTTTTTATTAAAATGCAATTTTAAATTTCTTGCATTAACTTTACGAATTCTTTCACATTATTCAAAATGAGATGTTATGTTAACATTTCTTTAACAGCGTAATGGTATTTTATGTATTTTATCTATCAAGTAATGCTATTTTATAATATAATAAAGATATTGTATGTAATAACAAAATTTAATCATATTATATTATATGAAAACTTTCAATAATTCGTACCTTATATTTTTATTTTGCTCTCAATTATCATTATGAGAAATTTTAATAAGGTATAATACTGCCCAAAAATTAAAATTTATTGAATTTGTTTACATAAAGATTCTAAAAATCTTGTACAAGATCGTGAAAAAGTGGCAAATATATTGAAGCAAAGGTAGGAAAGCTTATTTTCTTAATTATCATTTCTTATGATATTTTAAAAAGATTTTTTAAGCTTTAAATAATTAGTTCACCTGAATTTTTTTTGATATGGTTTATGAAACCGAAGAAGAGATGTTTTATCATTTGATTAAAAATATTCAGTGTTACATTCTCTCACATTGCATTAAATTGAAATGAACATGCACTTATGGGCAAATGATAAGATTTTTTAAGTTGTATGTCTATATAAAATTGAAATTTTTATAACATATTTTCCAATTATTCTCATTATTTTTTACATACTGTTTTAAATAACATGCAAAAAGAATTATTCATTCTTACTTTATGAGAATTTATATATAGTTTTCATATTAACTTCTTCATTTAGTTTTTATTTTAAATTAAACTAGCAATCAGTTTATAATAACGGATGAAACACTCGCTTCATTTCAGTTGACTTGCAGTGACACTCCCCTCTTGAGACATATTAGACATTCCAAACAACCGCTTAGCCCGTTGGCAGCGTTCTATGAATTTGTCTCAGACTTTATGTAAAAGGCAGTGGCTTGATTACCTTGTCAATTTCCAACAGAGATCTAAGTGACAGTCAATAGTGGTAACGCTAAGCCAGATATGGTTGTTATGTTAAGGGAAAATGAATTACACCTGAAAAATCGGTAGAATTAGCATCGTTACACTTGGATGAGTTAGCAAGCTGAGAGTTGTCCAAGGCAAAGGGTAATTATAGGAAAAGTATATGAAATATTTGTGTATTTTACCGATTTCTGATAACCGCCTACTAAAGAGTGATATCTTTTCTTTCTAGTGAATTTATATTCAATCATATATATATATATATAGTCACAGTATTAATTTCATTATCTAGACTTTGTATTAATTTTTATAAACTCAAAATCTTTATATGTTTGAAGGGGAAAGTATAACCGCGCAATGTTACTCTACTGAAATAAATAATTGTTCAATTATTATAAAATTATTGCTATTGATATTTTCAAAACTGGAGTTTTTATAAGTTTAAATAAAATGTTTTTACTAATCACTTTATTTGAAGTATGCACCTTAGCATTTACTTTACAAATTTTTTTCTGGACAAAAACACAAATTATAAAAAACAGAGCATGCAGTACTAATAAATAATATGACACCCTCAATAATTTCAATAAAACATCATTCTACCTTATAATATATATTTTAGGTTCCAACCTTATTCATTTCTGCATATTTTTTATTAAGTAAATTGAAAAGTAAAATGTGGTTAATTTATAAATAAACATCAAATGCTATCTGTTTTTAATAGCATCTTTATTTTCAATGATAAATAATTGCTAAAAAACTAAATGATATTTTTTTAAATTAATGTATAATTTTCAGTGCCTAGTACTAATTTTGTGTATTATAAAATTAGTATTAGACTGTGAAAATTAGCATATAGATTTCAATTTGCATATAGTCTCTTCAATTATAAGCGTATAGTTTTCAATTTGTTCATTCAGTAAATTGAAGACTATACGTTTATAATTCTCCTAATTTCTTATGATGATTTAAAATATCTTCGGAATAGTTATAAATTAAATTTAATTGCATTTTTAAAATCTAAGGAAGATAAAATATAATAAAAAAATTCAAGCCAAATACTGTGTTTTATGAACAATTTCTCTATAATGCATACTTAAAATTTTGAGTAGGTTTCCACTAATATTTTAAGCAAGTTTAATAATCAAGATACCTTAATGCTGTTTTAGATACTAAAAAAAATATTTAATCGGAAGATTTGCAAATCATACAACCTTTGAATTAGTTAATGAATTATTACGCCAAACGTATAACAACTTAGTAATTTAAGTGTACAATTAAAATTTTATAAATATAGTAAGTTCACTTAGAAATTTATACTATCCATATGGTTTATGCGTTAGTATGTATTGTCTTATAAATAGTTGAAAATCCTACACTGTTAAATTTTCTCATATTGCAATAAATTAGAATAAATATGAATTAATGGAGAAATTCAAATTGTGTATGTGTATGTGACTTTATTATTTATATTTACTACTTTTTATATTAGTGTCTTCAAATTTGGTATTTCTAATAATAAATATTTTAATTATTCTAATTCTTTAAATACTCTGGGTACGCTATATATTTTTATTTACAGATACTTTCTTGGTAGCATAGCACATTATAAACATAAATATCACTATTTCAATAATCTCAAACAAAGCAAACAAGGAAAATCCAAGCCAAAGAGCAAGTTCATTACCTAAATTACTGAAAATTTCACTTCCAACAAACATAGGCATTTGTATATATTCTTTTTGCATAAGACTTGCAAAGTATATTTTCAAACGCAAGCTGTTATGTCGCAGGTGCATTAAATGTTGATGTCTAGTTTTGTTTCCCATGACAACAATGGATTTCTCCGAGGGCCAAAGTGCTTTCGAGATCTGTTGTTCGTAATGCACAGAAAAACACGCCAACGGGCAGTCGCAAGGAGGTCCTATAGTGGTAATGTCATCTTGAACTTGTTCCATACAACATACATCAGTTTGATTTCTCATGTTGCAATGTTTCACGTCTGATGCATGTGGAAGTGTCGGATCTACGCACTCGCATTTTTCTAAGCTTCTCTGCTGAAGACATGCTTTCAGGCATTCTTCTGCATTCTTCACACTTCCGTGTGACCTGTAATCTCTACATTGATCTCGGTAAGGTGCAGGTAAGCGATGAATCACAGTCTGTTTCAAGGCTATGGATGTTTCAAATCCCGGACTGATGTTCACTCCTTTATCACTAGGACTTGGATTTTCATTGGGATCGTGAACCAAAATATGCACACCAACATTGTGCGTGACACTTAAATATTCACTCTGATTCACGTTCAGAATAAGTTCCAATCCACTACTGTACCCCGAAGAAGAAAGTTTTACTTCTTTAGGATTATTTTTATTCCCTTTGTTGAAAGTGTAGCAGTTACCATATTTCAAACTTTGGAAAAGGGTAAAATCGTCAGGTGAACACACGTATCCATCAAAAGAACAATATTTTATCAATTCATTAGCTTTCTGACCAACTAATTGCTGATTTTTCAAATCCATTACCATATATTTAGTTAAAAAATTAATAGAATCCATTGTTTCTTTATTAATATTTCCATCAAGCAATTTTTTGCAAGAAAGCAAATCCCTTCGTTCTGAAATAACCATACCAAGTCCTCCACCTGAATTGCCGACACTTATTCTTTCCTTACAGCCTCTTTCTAAAATGTCAATGTTCTTACAATATTCAAATTTTGCTTTCATTCTGTTAAGATTGCAAATTGTTACAGCAGGAAAATCCAAGAAAGATTTGGGATTTTCATGCAAGGACATTTGTACTGGATAGGTAAGGTAGACTCGAAAAAACTTGAAAATTTGATAACTGGATCCAAAGACTCCTAACAATAAAAACGAAATCCAAACTGTCTTCTTAATGCTTGTTTCGGCATATCTTATTCGAGAAATAGCATAAATTGATGACTGAGCCTCCATTATTTTTCATACAATACCTAAATCGTATTTCATTTATGCTGCATTACTGAATTTATTTTGCAAATATTTTATAAAAATGACAGATGAGGTATTTTTCTTATAAACCATTCCTTTGCCATACATTGAAAACATTTGTCTTTTGTCGTAGTTCAATGCATTTACTTTATTTTCTTGTGACATATTATAGTTTCTTCATAAATATCTGCCTAAATAATAGGGTTTCGCTGCAATTATCATTAATGTGCTTGATGAGACTAAAAAATGATAGTTTCCATAAGCGTTGAGGAGTATATTTGTATCAAAATTTTCTGCCTGTAAAAAATGTATATAATAAGTTTAAGGCATAATTATAAGGGAATAAAAAAAGAAATATTAATATGTATTTAATTTTGTCTTGTAATATGCATACTGAAACATAATTAAGTATATTTGTATACAAAATTTATACAGATACAACACAGTGACTGACATAGTCAATCAAAATGTAACATTTTGTTTCTCTAAATGTTTTAGAGTTATAACATAAAAGGAATAATCCAACCAATTATTTTAAAATTTTGTAAAGATAAACATTATTTTTAAGTATTTATTATTATATTTTGAAAGAATCACGCCTAACAATTTATTACCTCAGCAATAACGTATGCTCGTTTCCTTTAAAGAGATTTCCAAAGATTCTATGCTTGCACTCACTTCTACTTGCGGTGATTAAAATTTACGTTCATACTTTGAAGCTTACTTTCACCACTAAAAAGTCTTCAAATTAGAGTGATTTTTTTTACCTGATATTGGTATTTTAAATCCTTCCTTAATTATCTAGATAGTTTAAAATTCAATATGGTATGGAGTTGTCTTATAAGAGAGGAGAGCTTAATGTGGTTTTTTTTTGAATGATTTACGCCTTAGCAATTCTTAGAACACCAAAGAGAAAAAACGTCACTTTTTCAAATAACTCATTAATTACTCAGTTGGGCTGATTTGCTGAAATCATGCTAACTGATTGCACCACCTCTACAGTCAAGAAAAATATACTTACTAGAATAGAATTTAATTTAAATATCAATACACTCATGCTTGTTATAGAAACTACAATTTAGAAAAAACAGAGTGTAAAATATTTTCATCAAAACCCTTATTAAGTATTTCCCATCGTTTCGAGAAATGCAAATTACTAAACTTTGTAACTCAACATCCAATGTAAGCTAAGGCCTACCTTGCCCATCTTCTGTTTTCCTGACCGAGAGGCCTTTTAGTGAGAAGCATATGTCCTAATTAGGTGGTCAGCATTAGGCGAAACCCCCAGTGTTTAGTTCCCAAGCATGCTTGGTGCTCAGTTTACGTACCCCCTCAAGGGATTAAAGGCTAGTCGACGTTCCCTAGTCCAAGAATTGAACCTGTGCCTTGGGAGCATGAAACGCTACCACTGAGTCATCGGGCGTTTCAAGAAATATGCTACTGAAAATTCCAAACAAAGAAAACATCCTACAATCAGCTGTAAGAGTGTAGTGCCTACCGATAGCTGAGTGGTTAATGTTCTGGACTCCTGAGCTTTAGTCACAGATTTGAATCATGGTTCAGGTGCAAATGTTTCTTCCTCCGTCTTTCTCTGTGATTACTTGCCTTTTTGCTGAGATGATGAATGGAAGTATCCCAGCTTTTAAATGGATTTGTAATAGGTAGACGTGGGTAATGACTTGGTGACTTCATGACTTGGTTCACAAGTACCCACATGGTAACAATAAACGAGTAATAGTTTGTGGGCTTATTGTGGCAAAATGTTAGTCACCAAGAGTCCGGCGTTAGAAAAAGTGTGATATTATTTAGTATTTCTTAAGAGTGATAATGAACAGAGATGAAGCCCAATTTATTTAGAATCGAATTTTTTATTTCTTCAATTTGCCTTATAAGCCCAACAAAATCATTTTAGAAATTTAAAAGTACCCTTTTAAATAAAGTTCAGACATTTTAATTCATTGGATGGACTTATGGGAGAAGAGGAGTTATTTGATTTCCTAAATTATTTTATCTTATGAATTACTTTAACTTAAGTTGAGGCCAAAGGTTTTTAGCACAAAAGTTGCAAGTTTGTCAGACTTGAGAAGCTGGAATACAGAGCAAATATTGAAGCTGGAGTACAAGATATCGTTTTGTGTTACAGCAGTTTCAGCTCGCTTACTAAGGACACACATATTAGGTGAAGAATGGGGGTCATTTCCAAATTGGGGGAAGGGAGAAGTTTTGCATAGTTCGACTTCATCAACATTTATTTATGGGAAAGTACAAAAGTATTTACGGAATTACCACATTTTCCGATTGAATTTTAACGTTAATTTAATTTTGCACATTACAAACATTTGACCATCTGTATCTTTCATCTAAATATAGGTATGATAGTAAAATTTATTTCTTAAGCACTCTAAAATTAATGCACAAATTTTTACCAGAAGTTTTAAGACTACTATTTTATACTGTAGAATTTTAATTCTTATTTATATCTTAATAGCACATAACACACATTAGTGTTTCCTAATACCTTAATATTTCATAAACTATACATACATGTATGTATGTAAATAATTTAAGATCAATTCAGTAAAATTCAGAATATATATATATATATATATATATATATATATATATATATATATATATATATATATATATATATATATATATATATATATATATATATACATATATATATATATATATATATATATATATATATATATATATATATATATATATATATATATAATTTTTCTTACCACATTTGGATACATTCACAGCAAACCATTTTAATGTTCTTTTTTTCAAAAAAGCACCCTATTATTAAATGCAACAAGTTAACTGATTTTATTTGAATGAATAAAAGTATATCATTACTAATATTATTAATCATCATTATGCTGCTGATTAAACTTCGATGATACGCCTCAGATTTTATGATCCGATTTTAACAATTTCATTAGTTTACAAGTCTTAAATACGCGCAGTTTCAAAAATAATTTAAGTTTTCAGGCATTTTTAAAATGACACCCTATTATAAATCTGATGCTTTCCTGTTTTGTTGTTACAATGCATTCAGAAACTTTACGAATATATTCAACAAATAATGTAATAATAACAATTATTTTTAGATAATTTTTTGTTTACCTTAATTGCATTAATATCATTTGCACAATTTATGACAGTTACATTTTTATCTAATTTTAGGTATAATTTTAACTTGCATGGATTACATTTATTTGAATAATTATTATTGATATTTCTATATTCTTCTTTTTTGTGACTTAAATACTAAATTTAACTTTTAATTCAGTACAGGTTTTTACATGTACAGATAAACCTATAAAAACAAATTTTTAGAGTATACTTTTTATTCAGTCATTCACTTATGTTTGACTCTACAGTTTGTAACATTATGAAATCTTTGGAGATTAGTGATACAGATCTTGTCTTCTTACGTTCATTGAAAAATCACATTTAGTGTCCCACCACACACACACACATACTAGCAAAATTGTGCGAAAATACACATACAATAGCAAAATTGTGCGAAAACACTCACACAATAGCAAAACTGTGCGAAAACACACACACAATAGCAAAATTGTGCGAAAACAAACACACACAATAGCAAAATTGTGTGAAAACACACACACAACAGCAAAATTGTGCGAAAGCACACAAACAATAGAAAAATTGTGCAAACACACACACATATAATACAAAATTGTGCTACAACTATTAAAATAAATATATATTCAAAATTGTCATCCTGTTTTTCAACACAATTTTCCTCCTAAGTTCAATTCAGAACAGGAGTAGAGAATGGAAGAAAACTCATAATAAGATGAACGTTTCTGGTTTTAATTTAAAATAGGAACTGTTTTATTTTAAAATTTTCATTATAGCGTTTGTAATTAGCTGCAGCATTTTCTGATTTTGCAGTTATTAAAAAGCTAAATTGATGTTTCTGGTCACTGGACCAGCAGTGCTAAATTAATTCCGAGTGTTCATTCAGCTTGAAGAAATCCAGCACTAATAGAGGATCTTGAACCAGGTCTCGCCTGTTAAGTCCCAGAGAAGATAAAATGTGACCAGGAGATGCTTGTGCAGAAGAATACCTAGTGCAAATTTCAAAGTATTTATTGCCTCCAACAAAAGTCATTGATGACAGGTGACCACAATTGAAACGAAAAACACTATAATGATACTAAACAAACTCTAAAAGGAAAGTAATCAATCATATACGTCAAATGTAACTTCATCTGCAGCATTTGCTGATTCTGCAGTTGGAGTTATATTTGACGTAGTACTTAGAATACAGATGCATGTGACGTCTGAGTGTCATCTATGTACCTTGATGAAGGAAATTGAAGATTTTTATTTGTAATTAGTTAAAATTGTAATTAACACTTACTTGAAAGTTTTTGAAGTCACTTATTTTACAATGTAATTCATTGAGTCAATGTAATATTTAGGCCCTGAACTTTTCTGGTTTCAAAATGAATGTGTGTGGCTCCCTTTAAACTATCATTTTTCATAAATATTGGGAATTATCAAAAAAGTTACGTCATCAGAGTCCACTTCGTTTTTAATTTCTTACAATGTATTTTTTTTCATCAAAAATCATTTATGAATTTTCCAATTTTAGAGAAAGTATTTTTGTCTATTGGAGTGTTTTTTTAATACTGCACTGATAGATAATGGTTTGAGACACGTATAAAAGAAGTTCCATCTTTGTACTTCTTAACTAAAGAGAATTTTTAAGCGCTTAGTACTTCATTCTAGTTGATTTTAACTAATCTTTCATGAGTTCTCATTTTGATGTTCGAAAAAATATTTTGAATAGCTAAAAAATAATAAATACCATTAAATATAGTAATATATACTATTTTAAATGGCTATTATTTTTAAAAATAACGTAATTTATATAACTTTACCTTTTGATTCTCAATTTCCATTCCCAAAATCAAAGTTACAAATTTTCTCTTCGATATTATGATTCTCGTAAAATTTGGCAAGCATGTCTTGTTAGTAGAATATACTTTAAATACTAAATAATAATTATTTCTAATTTTATCATACATTCATTCATGTAAATAACTATGATATGTTTCTGTTATTAAATATAGAAAGCTAATGACAAAAAATATAGACTCAACAATTGTGCAAAAGAAATTGATTTCTAATCCATAAATTATGTTTAAAATAAAATTGTAGAGAAAATATGCTCTAATTCTCAATAAAAAAAGAAACTTAAAATTTTGATTCTTAAAATTAAATAATTCACATTTTTATATGATAGTTATTAAAATAATTGTTTATAGATAAATAATTTTTATCTGTAAGCAATTATATACTTATAGATAAAAATAATATTCCTGGATTAATTTTGAAGAACATTTTATTAACTGGTCTCTATATATTACAGATACGATCTAGATTCAGAATTCGTCACTAAATATACTGCTATTTGAAATTCATTTTAAATTTAGATATATTACCTATCTGTTTCCAAATCATAAGGATGTAAATATTTATTTTATGAAAAAGGAATAACTAAATGTAGTAAATAAGACTTGACTCTGTTGAATTTAATTACTCAGATAATTTACTATGCTGTTAATATCTTAAATATTTTAGAGCATTTTTTAATTCATAAGTGTTTGCGTTTGCATAAAATAGATAATTAGTGTGAGACTGAGGAAAAAAGATATTCAGAATGATACATACGAGCAGATTTTTTAATGTATAAATATGCACATTGTAATGTAATTTGTATATTAAATTTTCTGTGAAAATGTTATTAATATTCTGTATGCATTTTTGATTAGTGTTATGTGAATAAAT
The DNA here is from genome assembly GCA_030067965.1 of Latrodectus elegans. Taxonomy (NCBI): domain Eukaryota; kingdom Metazoa; phylum Arthropoda; class Arachnida; order Araneae; family Theridiidae; genus Latrodectus; species Latrodectus elegans. Next base: position 92,916,333 of record CM057811.1, read on the forward strand.
AAATTGTATTATATGTTGATTCTTACGTTTGAATTATTTTAATAAATTTACTTATACGTAAAATTTATTTTCTAAGTCAAACTGACTTAATTTCAGCGAGAATTAGAAATGATATAAGCTTTTATATTAATTTAAATTTTATAAAAACATTGTGCACTCACCTTCATTAAACGATGTAAGAATATAATATTAAGATTTAATAAATTTTTGAATCTTCTTAAAAATATTTCGACTTTTTCCAGCGAATAATGCAAAGCTTATGAGGTACTTGGTTCTTTGAAGAAAATGAGAAGTGGTTTTTTCTTGAATAAGTTGAGAAATTATCGATACTCTATAATCATGGACAGTTTTAACGCTCTTGAAATATATGACTTAGAGTTAACATGCAATGAATATTAGCGTCAATACTTCATTGATAACCTTTTACAGTTTAATTTATTAACTTTTTTGCTAATAATTTGTGGCAGGCTAATAATTGGCATGTTTGCTTAGTCACACGCTTTGTTTCGTGCTCACAGATATATCATCATTCAGGAGATGGTCAATGCATGCCTTATATCTGATACGCGCTTAGCAAATATCAAAATTTATGCGTTGAAATTATAAATGTGGATTGCTTAATGTGTTACGTTATTCATTATTGATTATCTGTTGCAAAGAATATTCTAATGTTTATGCATCACGTACTTGTGTGGGAGATACTCAATAAAATGCTTATACCAATTCAATATGATTAATAAAATTAAAATTTTACAATAATATTTTATTATATCATAAAATGTGACCTAACTGCATAAAGTGTTATTATTTTTATCTCTTAATTTCAAAATTAGTTAAGCAAAAAATAAAAAAAAGGAATGTTTTTTTACTTTCTTAATATTGAGAAGAGGACAAAACATTAGTCAGGTAAGAAATACTTGTCAAATTAATTAAAATAATAAAATTATATATTTTATGGAAATTATATTTTGAAGAATTATATTGGAAAATTTTATTTGGATAAAAGTTTTATTTTAGTATAAATAAGAAGCGTCATGAAATCATATCTTGAGAGTGATTGTAATCATTTAACAGGAATTGTAATTTCTTTTAAAATACCCATTGTAAATTTATACAAATGCCCAAGAGAATTTTTGTTTGAATAACTGTATTATTAAATTCTGTGATAATCGGATAAATGAAATGTTTTTATTTTCTCTATGTGTGTGTGTTATATTTTAATTTCGTAGATTATATAGCTGAATGCTCTGTATCACTTCATTTAATTAATGTGACTTTTATTATTTTAATAACAGTTCTAAAATGACTCATGTGCAATATTACCGAGTATTTTGATCGCAAGGATTTTGTTAAGATAACACGGTCAGAACATGGTCAATCAATTAAATTTCACAACCTTCTACACCATTAAAAGTAAATGTTCTTAAAATACACATATTTTGTTTTGGATTCTTATACTTTGTGTCAAAACAAAGTTTAAAGGCTAACAATTGATATTTTTGAATAATAAAATAAAATTCTTTTGAGAGTTCTTAGTATTAACGTTTATCAATATTCCCATTAATGAAATCTTAGAAAAGTCTCAAAGTGAACAAATATAGTTGAAACAAAACTCATTTTCAATTTTGTTTTTATTTTAACTTACTTAATCCCTTTTTTAATAAACTGAATACTACTTAAAATATAATCAGATATTTTAAAATCATTTTTTAAAATCCAAAATAACTCAACATTAGATCCCAAAATAACTTAACATTAGTTTCTAATCTATATTTTCTATTAATTGATCAGAATGGTTGCTCAAACTGGAATAAAATGTATATCAAGATGGTTATTCTAGCTAGATTTAAAATGTAAATTTATAGTGCTTTCATTTGATAAGTATAATTTTTTATATATTAGGAACCGTAAATTTTTCCTTAATCCGCATTAAGCAAATTTATCTTTATAATTATTTCAGTTATCAAGATATATGTCATTAAATATCAATGTATTTGAATGACAAAATAAATTTTATAATAATAGTGTTAATAATTGTAATATCTGTAAATAAAGGAAAAAAACTTGAATGTTCCTCATCGCGTTGGATATCAAATTTTTCTACATTAGTATAAATAGCTAAAAACACATTTAGCATAATAACAGCTGGAATTTGAATAAAGTAAAGTAAGAAATGACAAATAAGAATGTTGCTTACAAAAAATGTGCATATTTTCATCAAAATTTCTATTTTTAACCAAAGTTTGAATAGTTAAATAGAACTACAAGGAGAATAAGTAAATATAAGCAGTTTATGTAAAATAAAACTTTTTACATTGAAGTACACGTCTAACATTCAATTAAATATTTTAAATAAAGGCATTATTCCAGAAGGAAATTTTTAGGTAATGCATTATCAAAATATTACTTTAGAAGAAAAACAAACTGATTCTACACTACTGGTCATTAAAATTGCTACACAAAGAAGGCGACATGCTACAGACGTGAAATTTATACGAAAGGCAGAAGGTGCTGTGATATGCAAATGATTAGCTTTTCAGAGCATTCAGACAAAGCAGGCGCCAGTAGCGACACCTACATTGTGTTTAAATGAGGAAATTTATCAGCCGGTTCCTCATACACAAATTGCATTTGAACGTTGTTGCCTGGTGAAAAGTTGTTGTGATGCCTCGTGCAAGAAGGAGAAATGCGTACCAGCACGTTTCTGACTTTGATAAAGGTCGAATTGTAGCGTACCGGGATTACGGTTTATCTTATCGCAGTATTGCTGCTCGCGTCGGTTGAGATCCAAAGACTGTTAGCAGAATATGGAATCGATGGGTTCAGGACGGTAATACGGAACGCCATGTGGGATCTCAACTGCCACCTATCATTAGCAGCCGAGAAGACAGGCATATTATCCGCATGGCTGTAATGGATCGTGCAACCACGTCACGAGGCGTGAGTCAAGAAACGGGGTCGTTTGGAAGACAACAAGTGTCTGCACGAACAGTTCGACGACGTTTGCAGAAGTATAGACTCTCAGCTCGGAGACCATGGCTGCGGATTCCCTTGACGCTGCGTCATAGACATGAGCGCATTAAATGGTGTAATCAACGACGAACCTGGGCGCACGAATGGTGAGACGTCATCTTTTCAGATGAATCCAGGTTCTATGTACAGCATCATGATGCATCCGTGTTTGGCGACATCGTGGTGAACGCACACTGGCAGCGTGCATTCGTCATCGTCATACTGGCCCATCACCTGGCGTGATGGTATGGGGTGCCATTGGATACACGTCTCGGTCACCTCTTGTTCGCATTGACGGGGCTTTGAACAGTGCACGTTACATTTCTGGTGTGTTATGACCCGTGGCTCTACACTTTATTCGAGCCCTGCGAAATCCTACGTTTCAGCAGGATAATGCCCGACCGCATGTTGCTGGTATTGTACGAACCTTCCTTGATAGGGAACAGGTTTGGCTGTTGCCCTGGCCAGCATGTTCTCCAGATCTTTCACCAATAGAAATCGTTTGGTCAATGGTTGCCGAGCGACTGTCTCGTCACTAAACGCCAGTCACTACGTTTGATGAACTGTGGCATCGTGTTGAAGCTGCATGGGCATCTGTACCTGTACATGCAATCCAATCTCTGTTTGACTTAATGCCCAGGCGTATAACTGCTGTTATTATGCCAGAGGTGGTTGTTCTGGTTACTGATTTCTCAGGATCTATATCCAGCCAAATTTTTTAAAAATTTAATCACTTGTTATTTCTAGTATAATATATTTGTCCAATAAATATCATTTTGTTATCTGCATGGCTTTCTGGTGTAGCAATTTTAATGCCCAGTAGTGTATGAAAGTTAATTGTGTGTGTCATTGAATATACTTATTCAAGTACTTTTCATTAAGTTCGAAATTTTTCTCCAAATATATTTATCTTTTATAATAAAATAAATACCAGAAATAGTTTTAAGTGTCTATATTATACTAAATGCACCCAATAATTTCTATTTCATCTGAGTATTTATTGAGTTATTACTAATTTTAGAATATCAAAGAAGTCCAAATTACTAAATTTCGTGAAATATTTGTCAAACTGGAAATGATGGCTAATTTTTTGAAAAAAATTAATTTTTTTATAATAGAAGAGATACCTGGAATAGATATACATATAAACATAGATGTGCAGGCGAGTCTTGGTCTGTACCTTCAGGTTAATAGGTTTGACTACTCACCCATCACCACGTAATTTTGAACCACAGTTAGGTGACGATTTCACATCTGAGCTGGCATCCTCCTCTCCACATCTACACCATACCAGAGGAACGATTTTGGATGTCACATATTAACGTGGACACGTTTCCAACCCACAGAGCTCCAGCAACCCAGTGGTGAGGGAGAAATTGCGGTCACCCTCCCTATCACTGCCCGCGATAAATGATGCTTGACTGTGCTGATATTAACGGGAAGTGGTGTGAAACTACTGAGACACTGGAGCTCTGGAATAGATATAGGAGTGCATTTTATACTAACTACACATGTTTTTTAAAATAAAGCAGGGTATTTTTCGATTTATAGTTAAATGTTTGAACTTAATAACCACGCATATTTCCAGTTTTCGGTCTTCGATGAGCATAAAACGGAAAAGAAAAGTGGCAATTTTAAGGATTGATAGTCATAGAAAACATACTTTTTTGTTATCTTTTCATGCATAATCTCCTTGCATACATAATTTAAATGTATTTGCATACATAAATAATATCTCTTTGCATACAAAAATAATATCTCTTTGCATACAAAAATAATATCTCTTTGCATACATAAATAATATCTTTGCATACATTAAGATCTATATTAAGATCTACATATTAAGTTTAAAGCAAGTACTAAATATCAAGAGATCTACATGATTAATATCTACATATTAAGTTAAAGTAAAATTATGTTTGGAGAGGTTCTTTTATGTGATACATGCTTGTCAACATGTTATTGCAAGGTCCCCAAAAGTAGAAAAATAAATGAGATTAATTTTTACTAATTTATTTTTCCAGTACTTTTCTATTATAATTACTTTTGATAATCACCATAACGACAAAGTATAATGCATTGTTTAAAAATGTTTAATTTTTTAGGAATAATTAAAAATAGTGCAAACATTTTATAAACTCGACAACTATCACTTAATAAAGCTCATTTAAACGCCAATGTTTATTCTTTCAGAAACTGTTTAGCAATCACATCGATGATCTATTGCGTAAGTATAGTGTAATAGTACATTCTTTCAATGAGACAAATTAAATTTTGGTGTATTTAATTGTTTTTTCCCTTTAGTGGTTTCTGACCATAATATTTGTTTTAACCGAAAAAAATATCATCGAACAAATTTTTTGAACTAACTAACTTTAGCTTTGTTTAGCAATTAGCTTGTTAATCATTGTTTATTAATTTTCAGATAAGTTTCGCCCAAAAAATTTCACTTAATACATATTTCATTTCTGCGCCAATAAAGTCGTATTATCTACAAAATATCATTTTTACTTCTCCGTAAGAAACATACTATTTCTTTAGTATCAAAAGCGGGGTTGTAATGAAAAAGTGCCATTTTATTCAAATAAAATAATTGTTCAGAATTGCTTTGAGAATATATTTCATGCTAAATGCACCCAGAAAGTTTAATACAGATAAGATATTTATCAATTTCTAACTAAACTTTAGAATTTTCTTAAAACCGAATCCCGCGTAACATAAGTCGCAATAGAAATAGTGTCGTATTTGTAAAAATGATAATTTATACAACAAAATTGATTTCTGGAGTAGTTTTAAGAAGGCATTTCATGATAAATGTACACCAAATATAGATGGGATATATTTTGAGATATAGGCAAATTTTAGAATTTTCCCAGGAGCGCAAATTTCAAGCCATATATAACGTAAGTAAGAATAGAAATTACGAAATTTTTTCTTAAAATTTATTTCCTATCATAAAACTAAAACATGCTGCAGCTTTAAAGGAATACTATAGATATTAAACACAACTAATAATTTTAATATAGACTTCTAATATTAATTGAGTTACATTGGATATTTACTGATATTATATAAACTATTTTTTTATTATGGAAGAATATACCTGTATTAGGTTTAAAAGCTCATTTTATACTTAAAAGCCGGTCAGTTAAAATAACGATAAAATATATTTTAATTTTATCGTTATTTTTCAAAAGGTTAAATTTAATAAAGACTTGTGAATATTTCCAACCGTGTCAGGGCATGTATGAATGGCAAAAGAAATTATGCAATTTTTAGAATTTCTAGACTTGAAATATTTACTTTTGTTAAAATATATTTGCCTAAATTCGTAAAGTTCACATACTTAGTACTAAGCATGAACATTGAAAAAGTTTCCAGAGAAAGAGTTATATGAGATACATACATATCAACATATAAACATAAGAGTTGAGCGCACAAAAACGTAACATACACGAAGCAAATTTTTAACAAACATTTATTTTTTAAACAAAATAATAATTATTTTTAAACAAGCAAAATTATTTTTTAAACAAACAAAAAAATATATGTTTTAAACAAAATAAGTATTTATAAGAAATGAACAACTAAAGCTATTCCATGCATTTATTTTATTATAAAAATAAATTTTTGAATAAAATTATTGTCATTTATAATTTGTCTTATGTAACACGTCACTTAGAAAATAGCTTGTCTTTGAAATTCAAAATATGTGGCTCTAATTCCATAAGTATCTTATCTCTATTAAAATTATTATATATATTTAGTACAGAATTCAATACTGGAGAAACTTTGAATATTTATTTTTAAACAAAATAAATATTCAGAGTTATGTAAACACATTTGTACTGGATAGGTAAGGTAGTCTCCGAAAGACTTGAAAATTTGATAACTGGAGCCAAAGATCACAATAAATAAAGATAAAATCAAAATTGTTTTTGTTGTGCTTGTTTCAGGATATTTTACTCGAGATATAGGATAAATTGATGATAAAAACTGTATTATTTTTCATAGAATTGCCAAATTCCATTTGATGTTGTCTATACCATTGATTTTATTTTATAAATATATTAATGAAGTGATTGATAAAATATTTTCTTATAAAATTACTCCTTTGTCATGTATTGATTCTTACTTCTTTGTTAAAATGTAGAATTAGGATTCTTTTTTCACCAAAAACACACATTTTAATTTCTCTGTTCCTCTGGTTAACCAGTATTGCTGATTAAACCATGATTTGTGTACTTGATATGGTAATGAGTTCATAAATTCCCTCAAATTTGAGTTTGTTTAATTCAAATTTTTAAGCCTGTAAATATAAATAAAATTATTAGTTCAAGGCATAAACTTAAAGCTCCTAAAATAATTAATGAGATTGACTCATTAAAGTAGTGGATAAAATGAAAAAAACCGCTCATAAATATGATATATCTGTCACTAACTGTTTCCTGGTTATAATCTAAAAGGAATAAGCTTACCAAATATTTCAAATTCTTAATAAATACATGTGGAATAAGGACATATTTAAATAAGCCGTAAAAGTAATTTGAAAAGACATTACTTTTATATTCGTATACTTTGATTGAAATATTTAAATGAGAAATGGAGGCTTTGGAGTGGTATATATACCTGCCTGACACATCACTTCAACGAATAAGGCAATCACTATTTTTAGTATTCATTATTTTTTTACTAAACGAGAATGGATGCAATCCAAATCAATTAAATATTTGTTCTAAACTTTGTGTATCCGCGTTTTTTACTAAACAAGCCACCTGTAGCTGGTGTATTATATAAACTTCAGTGAGCCAACGCGAAGACTTCGCCAAACGCGCAGACGGGAATTTACAGAAATTTTTAGATTCTGGATAATTTTTAGAAATTAAACAACCCATTTTTTTCTTTCTGGCTGGAAATCCTTTTTTTTTTATTATATTCTATAATCCCCCCCCCATATTGACGAATTGAGATGCCCTAACGTAGGACTTGAAGGAAACCAGTTTCGCAAAGCGAAAGCGAGGGGAGGAGCAGAAGGGACTTGTCAGCGCCAGAGAAAGGAGTAAAAAAAAGGCTGCAAGACATCCACTCAAAAAGGGACCCTGTTAGTATGTGATTCAAGCCCGACGCTTTAGTGGATTCGATTAGCAGAAAAATTGAAATCTCCTGATAATAAGAGCCTACATATTTTAAATATAATTAAAGTTTGAAGAAGAAGAAGAAAAAGGCCAATGTAGTTTTATTCCGAAGAAACTGAAATTACGATCCAGATAAAGGAAGCCTCGTCGTACTAGCTATCAAGCAAGTTTTTGGAAGCCATCTAAATAGGCCGGCCTAGTCACTGTTTGTACGTAAGTCAGTGTTTTTTTAAATGTTTTTCCACCCAATGTTTTAAATGTCTTTTTAAATGTTGTTTTTTTAAATGTTAGTGTGGTACCACCTATTTTATAACTTTAAGTAATAATATGAGTATAACTTTAAGCAATTTAGTATCATTATGAACTCCACGTGAATGCTTAATCGTGTTGGTAGCAAAGTTGTAATATTGAAATAATATAAGTGATTTATAAGTAATTGAGTTATATGTGTTTAAATAGTTTTGTTACTTTGTAAGTGATTAAAAAGAAATTTCTAATTATTAAAACAAAGCCAATTTCTGCTTCTATTTTTCAGGATTGGATCTGGGTAGAAAAATATAAATAAAATAATAAATACACAACACAATTAAAAAAATAATACCTTATTGTAATTTAAAATATGATTTATAATTGTTATTCAATAACAGTAATCATATACACAACAAAATGGTGCCGTTTAAAGTGAATTTTGAAAAACTGAAAATGGAATAAGAATCTGGCTTAGTTTTAAACATGGCTGGCTTTTAGAAGGTTGCACGTGGCACATCTCCTTATTTAATTATTTACTGTAATCTTATTTTGTTTATTTTATATTAAGTGGAATATTGTAACTGTTGTGAAAATTCTTATAAATAATTGTATGAATTTCATATATTTAAATTGGCATTTGTTAAGGTAAATTACTTTTTAAGGAAAATATATTTAATTTATGTAATTATGAATAGCGAGACTCAAACCGCTTCATGTGTTGTCTCATTAGACACCCCTAATATTGGTGAATTTCTAAATAATATTCCTGTGTTTGATGGTAGTTGTAAAGATGTTTCATTATCACAATTTTTGGATAGAATCGATGAAATTGGTGACCATTGCTCATGGCGCTCAAAAGACAAATTATTAGCTCTAAAACTGAGAATTTCTGGAGAAGCGGAGAAATTCTTATCAAGTCAGGGTGACCTTGAAAAACACGGTTCATATGTAGATGTTTGCGCGGCGCTTCGTGATAGGTTTAGCTTCAGTTACTCTAGGACAACAGATATTTCTCGTTTAACTACGAGTTATCAGTTACCGTCAGAATCAGCACGAAGATATTTTTCACGAATCGAGGGTTTATCGTATAAATGCGTTCCTAGTGATCGAGAAGTCGTGTATTCGAGCAATATAGATTATATTTATTATTGTCTACGGCAAAAAATGGACTTAAGCCTGAACTTTTAAAAGGAATAACGCCTTTAGCTCTCACGGACTATAGTGAATTCAAGAAGCAAGTCATTCTCTTAGAGGGATGCATTCCATTAAATAGACCGCCAACTACACAGTTTGAAACAGTCCATGCTGTAACGCAAATAAATGAGATAGGTGAACTAAAATCATTAATCAAACATAACACAGAAAAAAACTCAGAAATGCAGGGCTTGTTTATAAAACAAATTAGTGACTTTCAAGCTCAAATAGCTGAATTAAAAGTCGGTCAAATACAAACGCAAGATAGAAACCAAAGAATACTTAGTTTGTTTTGCGTCAGGTGTAAAAAACATGGGCATGAAGAAGCCACGTGCAGAATACCCTTTTGTTCCATCTGCCGTAAAAGTGGACATGAAACGCAAAGATGTTGGTATTCCAACAAACAAAACAATTTCCAAAAAGGTAGAGGTAGTAGAAGAAATCATTTAAACTAGCAGTAGGGGGAGAGACGGCTGCAATATATGTACGGGAAAAAATTTATCATAACAATATTTGTACGGAAAAAAATTTATCATATATTGCGATCAAGCAAGTCTGTCATTCGCACTCAAAGTGAGAGATCCAACTTCTAGAATAGCCCGATGGGTAATGACTCTGCAACAATATGATTATATCATTGTACATAAACCGGGAAAATTAAATATAACTGCTGATTACTTGTCTAGGGGTGTAAACGCAGTAGAAGTAATAGCTTCCAACAACGATTCTGATTCCACAATGAAACATCGAATTAAAATTCACCAGGAAAAGGATCCAAAATGCCAACAAATTATTAATTATCTGAAAAATAAGGAGACACCATCTCCTAATAATATGTTATTTTTTGAAAAAAATGATCTTCTTTACTGTATACCAAAAAAGGCCCCCAAACATCGTGGTGACACCAAAGATAAATTAGTGGTCATCCTAACTTTAGTATCAGAAATAATGCGACAGTGTCATGATTCCCCAGTGGCAACCCATCAGGGATTTCAAAAGACTGAACAGATTTAGAGACAATTTTTATTGGGGTAATATGTATAAACATGTTTTAAACTATGTTAAGTCATGTACTTCTTGTGTTGAAAAGAGAGGTCATAAGGCCGAAAACTTAGCCCCATTATAGCGCGTTCCAGTCACGCAACGACCAATGGAATGCATAGCTATGGATGCCCTGGGTCCACTTCCTCTAACTTATTCAGGAAATAAGTATATCTTGGTGATTTCTGACTATTTTACACGCTGGCTGGAAACATATCCGACACCGGATATAAAAAGCGAAACCGTTGTTAGAGTATTAGAAGAATTTATCAGTCGACATGGTGTACCTTCTCGTCTAATTTCCGATAGAGGCTCTAACTTTATCTCAAAATCCATTTCTGAAAGGTATTCAAAATTAGGTATTGAAAAACACACTACTACTTCATATCACCCTCAGAGCGATGGAATGGTAGAAAAACTTAACTCGACTTTAATTAATTCATTAAGTCATTTAGTAAATTCTACTCAAACAGATTGGGACCGGCATGTACCTTTCGCCTTATTAGCTCATAGATCGGCACGACATTGTACAACAAACGAAACACCATCATATCTCTTGTATGTCAGGGATATCCAGTTACCGTATTCTGTAATGTCTCAACCTGTAGATCATAACTATGCGGATGTCCGAGAGTATGCTGGAGATCTAGTTGTACGTTTGCAAAATTCTTTTCAAATTGTCAAAAATAATTTAATAGCTGCAGCAGAAAAACAGGAAATCTATCGCCGTAAGACTGCAGTTGATAAAAAAAATAGAAATAGGTGATGTCGTATATCTATATCTTCCCGAAAAAAAAAGCAGGGACTTCAAGGAAATTAATGAGACCAAATGTAGGCCCTTTTAGAGTTCTAAATAGAAAATCACCAGTAAATTATGAAATAGCATGCATAAAAGAACCCTCAAAAACCCAAATTGTTCATGTAGATCGACTTTCAAAAATTAATGATAGAATTATATTCCCGACTTTACACGAAACTAATTCTACACCTCAGCAATCTACTGACTCAAATGAAGAAAGTAAAAATAGTTACCTCGTGGCTAATGATAGTGTGCGAAGAAAAGGTAAAAAAGCGTATGTTTTTAGCCCTGTAATTAGTCCTCAGAGCAATAGTTCAACATCAATTCCAAATAAAGGAGTTTCATCTGTCCCAAAATGTGATCCTGGAACATCTCGACAAATAAAACATAATTATAATACTCGTTTCTCTCGAAGGAACTGTAGCACATAATTGATTGAATAAATGAGTAATGCAAACATTAATAAATGATTGTATAAAGTGTATGTACAACAATAAATAACTTTGAAGTTTTGTAAATATATATGTTTTTATATCTTGAGTTACTTATGTAACTGCTGACTGAATTTATTAATTTTAGCAGTCTGTAAGAAGTTTTTATATCTTAAAGTAGCCAAGATTACACTGTGTGGTATATAAATGAATACTTTATGGTCGATTTCTAATTGGAAATCTTATTAATTATCAATTTATCTATGATTTTAAGTAAAAAACGGGGATGTACAAAAATATTCAAAAAAAAAAAAGGTTAACAAGTTAAAGCCATGCCAAAATAGTTTAGGTACCATATAAATAGATCATAGAAATTGCATTAAATTTGGAATATAAGACATGATCCAAAATAAAGATTGCATTTTCCCTGCAAACTCTCGATTGCCAGAGAAGTGATTCCTATTCGGCGAAGAGGAGATTCACCTCTAAAGATGTATTCTAAATTGTGACTGTTATAATTGGCTTGTAAATGTGTGGAAAAAAAAATCTTCGATTTTTTTTCCAGGTAGATTATTGGTGTTGTATTTACTGGCTGGATAATTTTTAGAAATTAAACAACCCATTTTTTTCTTTCTGGCTGGAAATCCTTTTTTTTTATTATATTCTATAATCCCCCCCCCATATTGACGAATTGAGATGCCCTAACGTAGGACTTGAAGGAAACCAGTTTCGCAAAGCGAAAGCGAGGGGAGGAGCAGAAGGGACTTGTCAGCGCCAGAGAAAGGAGTAAAAAAAAGGCTGCAAGACATCGACTCAAAAAGGGACCCTGTTAGTGTGTGATTCAAGCCCGACGCTTTAGTGGATTCGATTAGCAGAAAAATTGAAATCTCCTGATAATAAGAGCCTACATATTTTAAATATAATTAAAGTCTGAAGAAAAGAAGAAAAAGGCCAATGTAGTTTTATTCCGAAGAAACTGAAATTACGATCCAGATGAAGGAAGCCTCGTCGTACTAGCTATCAAGCAAGTTTTTGGAAGCTTTCTAAATAGGCCGGCCTAGTCACTGTTTGTACGTAAGTTAATGTTTTTTTTAAATGTTTTTTCAGCCAGTCGTTAGTGTGGTACCACCTATTTTATAACTTTAAGTAATAATATGAGTATAACTTTAAGCAATTTAGTATCATTATGAACTCCACGTGAATGCTTAATCGTGTTGGTAGCAAAGTTGTAATATTGAAATAATATAAGTGATTTATAAGTAATTGAGTTATATGTGTTTAAATAGTTTTGTTACTTTGTAAGTGATTAAAAAGAAATTTCTAATTATTAAAACAAAGCCAGTTTCTGCTTCTATTTTTCAGGATTGGATCTGGGTAGAAAAATAAATAAAATAATAAATACACAACGCAATTAAAAAAATAATACCTTATTGTAATTTAAAATATGATTTATAATTGTTATTCAATAACAGTAATCATATACACAACAATTCACTATTTTTAGTATTCATTATTTTTTTTACTAAACGAGAATGTATGCAATCCAAATCAATTAAATATTTGTTCTAAACTTTGTGTATCCGCGTTTTTTACTAAACAAGCCACCTGTAGCGGGTGTATTATATAAACTTCGGTGAGCCAACGCGAAGACTTCCCCATACGCGCAGACAGGAATTTACGAAATAAAAATAACGATTTAATTTTAAAATACAAAGTATTTTAACACAGAAGATGATTTTTTACTGACTTACTTCAACTTGTTTAGCGTAGAATAACTTTTAAACAGAAGAGAAAATGGAGTTGACGCGAGAACATTTTCGCGCTATAGTTTTCTACGATTTTAAAGCAGGATTAAATCAAGAAGAATACGTTCAACGATTGCAGTTAGCATTTGGTGATGAATCTCCAGCTCGTGCTACTGTATTCAGATGATTTAGAGAATTTAGAAGAGGTCGCAATTTTCTTCAGGATGAAGAACACACAGGAAGGCCGCCGTCGACAGTAATCCCGGATAATGTGCCTGCCATACGAAAAATGTTAATGGAGGATAATCGCTGCACCTATCAAATGATACAGAAGGAATTTAACATTGGATCCGCAATCATACACAAAATCATTCATGAAGAATTATAGAAGAATTACCAGTAATAGCTGGAGATTTTTTTTTATTTCTTCTTAGTGATATTTTTCTTTGAATATATTCCAATTCATTTAATATTTTTACAAATGTTTTATTAATTTAAAAAAAAATTAAAAAGAATATTTTGTTTTCCTAAATTTCTTTCTAAACAGTAATATCTTTTCCAATATAAATTATTTTTCACTTTTTCAAGTAAGCATACAGACTTATTGTAATTTTTCTTTAATTACAGAATATATTGTGGCACTAAGAGTGGATAACAAAATCATTCATGAAGAATTACATATGAAAGAAGTAGTTTGACGTTGGGTTCCCCATAATCTAACTGAGCACCAAAAAGGGGAGCGTTTCAGATTCAGTAAAGAAATTCTTAAATTGCTAAATGATGGTGATCACCACATCATTTCTAAAATTATAACAGGTGTTGAAACATACATACTGTTTGTTGACATTCCAACACGTCAAGAAAGCAAAGTATGGGTCTTTGAAGATGATCCCACGCCGACAACGGTGAAAAAACAACGCGCACTGAAAAAAGTGATGTATGTGCTTTTCTTTAGAAGTGAGGGATTTGTCAAAGCCATAAAGTTGGAAGGACAGAAGACAGTAACAGCAAACTGGTATACCACTAAATGTCTTCCCGAAATTCTACAAGAACTGAATGTTAGGGGACTAATGCTTCACAATGACAATGCATCTTCACATACAGCCGGATTAACAGTTGAGTTTCTTAAACAAAAACAAATTAAAGTAATTGAACATCCACCGTTTTCACCTTATTTATCTACGTACGACATTTGATTATTCTTTAACCTAAAAAAGAACTTACGTGGACATCATTTTCACTCAGAAGAAGAGATTGATGTGGCTATAAATGGATTTTATTCATCTATACCAAGAAATGAATGGCTTGAGGCATTTAATCTGTGGAAAATTCGCCTACAAAAGTGCATTGATGCTTGAGGAGACTACTTTGAACATACCTAAAACTTTGTATAACTTTAAAACCTAGTTATATCTCAAAAATTTCAGAGGTACCCTCGATATATATATATATATATATATATATATATATATATATATATATATATACATATATACCGCAAACCGTAAATATCACCAGTCACCAGTCATTATTACTACACCTATTTTACATTATTAATAGTCATTATTAAGTCTTTATTATGCACACATATTCAGGTTATATTTAGAAAATGAAAATATGAAACTTTACTATCCATGCAAATGAAACATTTATCTGAATTTTTTTTTTCGGTTTCGTACCGAAATTTTACATAGAGTTGATTTGAGAATAATTATAGAGAATAGAATAAAACTGATTAAAATGTTAATCTTAAACTTACTTAACATAAAACTATGTTATTTTAATATTTACATTGCAACGCTTGCAATTAATTAAAATTATAAATTATACTCTGATTTATAAATTCCCTTTGAACTTGCTTATATTACTATGTAATCAATTTAAACAATATTACATTCAATTCTTGAAGCATTCTGACTTAAAAAGCATTTCTTGTAGACATTGACTTTTGAATAAACGGAGAAATAGTGAAGAAAAGTAATTTTGTTATCTATACTCTCTCTTTTGGTATACTTACAGTCAGAAATATTTTTTAAAAATATCTATGTTTTTATAGGTTTTATAATAATTAATATGTTGATTGAAATGTACGTGTTTAGGCTTTTTTGAATACTACACAGATTAGTCTTCCGTTGGGACACTGATAAAAGTACTAATAAAGAACCTTAGTATCTTAAAATATAAGCACTTCCCGACTTTAAGGCAAAATCATAAATTCTATTTTATCTGATGCATTAATCAGGTCTCTTTCCAATTTTGTAAACAATGTTTTGATAGTAAATACCCTTAGTAACAGTAACATTTAATATTTTTAAATGTATATATATTAGATATTAAAAATAACATCTTCGATATAACGTTCTATTTTAAATAACATTTTTACCCCTAATTCAAAACCGTTTGCTTTAAATTTGTAACCCGAAAAGTTGAAACTCACAATATTATTTTTAATTTTCGACTTTTAATTAATAGGGAACCTTAGTGGTAAAAATTGAAGGAACAAGCCGTGAATTTTAATTAAAATATAAGGTCTTAAATCCTATATTATGTATAAATTTTGTATAATATGTTATGATTTTCAACATTTAAAATAATTTCAAAATAACTGATAGGGTGTTTAAAGTTTGATAGATTATATTAATGATTTTTATATGCTAGTTGTAAAATAATTACTAATAACGTATTTACGTGTTATAAATCTTCTGTGATTAATTTTGAAGAGCATTTTATCAATGAATCTGTTTTTGGCTCATATTTAGAAGCCATAATCAGTCACTATGCATACTTCTTCTTATAATTCCTCATTAATTCAGTTATATAATTTACCCATTTCCTTATGATCATATCCTTATGAGTAATATTTATTTTAGGAAAAATGATTACAAAATATCAAATAAGTTTAAATTTTGTTAATTTTACGTGCTCCATTAATTTCAAAAATATTCTTATATTTTTGCTTTATTATCACATTATAAAAGTTTACATTTGTTTCATAAACTTCCTAAATAACAAGTGAAAAAGATAATCAGAAAAAAATATAAAAACCGTCTTTTAAAGTTTCAATACTCATATAATAACTTAACAAATAAATGTTTAAATTTAATATGTGTGAGACATAATAGATTTTTGATTCTTTAACATTTTGTTACAGCATAATTAATACCTTAAGGTTTCATTTAAAATGTTATTAATATTCAGTACATTTCTGATTAGTGTTTTGAGGATAAATTTGAATGAAGCGTTTGATCACATCGTTTAAAATATTATTATTTGCTATATCAAACTGATTCAGTTTTAACAAATATTAAAAATCTCTTAAGCTTTTTCGTAGCTAATTGTAATTTTATAATTCTTGACACTCACCTTTACGAAATGAAGTGCAAAAGTAGTTTTTGGAACCAATATATATATATATATATATATATATACATATACATATATTTCTTTATTAAATGTATTTTCGACATTTTCAAATGAATATCGTAAAGATTATGGTGACTTCTGTTCTTCGAAGAAAATGAAATTATTTTTCATGGAACTTGCTGAGAAATTGTTGATACCCTCTAATCATAGATAATTTTAACGTACTTGAATTATGACCTGCAGTAAACATGCAATATGCATATTAATTTCAACATTTTATTGTGATAACCTTTTATAATTTTCTTTTATTATCAATTTCATGCTAACACTATATAGGTTGCTGATAAAGTCGTGTTTGCTGGCTCACACGCTTTGTTTCGTGTCGTGCTCGCATAGGAAATTATCAATGTTGGCCATACATTTGATAAGCACAAAAATTATCAAAACTATTATGTTGAAATAATAAATGGGAGCCGTTTAAATTATTCTTCCTCATTATCGATTATCAGTTGAAGAGAAGTTTCTAATGAATATACATCAAGTTTTAGTGTAAAAGATAATTTAATGAAATGTATACCTATAAAAGTTAATGTATTTAGTGGAGTTTAATTTTTATAATCGTATAAGTGATATAATAAAAAGGTTACATAACAATATGATATATATCTACTTTTTATTTATTTATTTCCATAGGCTATTTGCATAGAAAATAAAACGTTTTTTTTATTTTATTCGTTTGGGGGTAGGATAAAACATTTTTTTCTGCAAAATGTTCCTTGTCAATTAAGTCAATTATAAAGATTATTTATTTTATGAAAATTCTATTTGAACCAGAGTTGGTAGGAAGTTTATATTTCTTCGTATGCAGAGTGCGAGTCGTGAGCTCAAAATTTGAAGTTAATCATAGACACTAAGATGGAATCTGATTTTGTTTCAAACTACCCATAGGAGATTTATAGAAACTTCTATGAAAAGTAGTATAATTTTAGTATGGGAAAAGTTTATTTAAGTAATTGCTTTGCTATTTATGTTTTATTATCATTGTTTTATTGTCTATAAATTTTCATGCTTAAACCATTGTTTTATTTTATATTGAATTCTAATATTTTAAGGACAATTGGAATATATTTTGATTCTCTATAAGCTTTAAGTTCTTTAGATTACACACTTAAATGTTACTAAACATTAAGATGTATACTCTTATTTAGATGTTATTACACATTTTGATTATTATTATAATATTGTGAAATCTTATTTATATACTATTGCACATCTAAATGATGTAAAGAAACTTTATTAACATAGTTTCAGTTTACTTCAGTTCAAGGCTGTTTTATGGTAAGTTTCGAGTAAATTATTATGAGAAGAATTTCCACATTTTAAATTTTTTTTTAGACAGTGAAAGTTTTTTCAAACATATTATTCAACTTATTCTATATAAATAAAAATAAATATAATCTGAAAATAGTGTTTTGATCTGGAATTATTATCATTGTATACCTCGAAAATAAAACTAAAATTTTTAAAAATGCATTTAACTTTCTAAAAATAAATTGAAGACTTCTAGGAATATTTTGCAATAAAGATTATTTTTATTGGAGAAATATTTTAGATAACTTTGTAACATCGTAATAAAAATAAATACATTGGACTCTAAATGCATTACTCATATCACCATCATTATAATTTATTTGAAACATTTCTCATTTATTAATTGAACTTGATATTTGACCATCATTTACTTAATCTGCAAATGGTATCCTGAAAGTCACGTAATTTAAGTTTCTAATTTTTAAATAAAAAAAACCTTATATTATTTAACTTTATGATTTTTGTTTTGAAATTTGCGATTATGTGTGTAAATAAAGGACTAGTTTAGATTGAAGAAATTACACTATTGGCCATTAAAATTCCTACACCAGGAAGAAATGCAGATAACAAAATGGTATTTATTGGAAAAATATATTATACTAGAAATAACAAGTGATTAAATTTTCAAAAATTTGGCTGGATATATATATATATATATATATATATATATATATATATATATATATATATATATATATATATATATATATCCTGAGAAATCAGTACCAAGAACAACCACCGCTGGCAGTAATAACAGCAGTTATACGCCTAAGAATTGAGTCAAACAGAGATTGGATTGCATGTACAGGTACAGATGCCCATGCAGCTTCACCACGATGCCACAGTTCATCAACCGTAGTGACTGGCGTTTGGTGACAAGCCAGTCGCTCGGCAACCATTGACCAGACGTTTTATTTACTACACCAAGAAGGCGACATGCTACAGACGTGAAATTTATAATCTTTTTCTTGACGTTCAACGTTCTCTGAATTCCTTGGACACTAAAGTATAAGCAAAAGCAACATATATAATATGACCATTATATATATATATATATATATATATACACTACTGACCATTAAAATTGCTACACCAAGAAGGCAACATGCTGCAGACTTGAAATTTATACGAAAGGAAGAAGGTGCTGTGATATGCAAATGATTAGCTTTTCAGCGCATTCAGACAAAGCAGGCGCCAGTAGCGACACCTACATTGTGTTTAAATGAGGAAATTTATCAGCCATTTCCTCATACACAAATTGCATTTGAACGTTGTTGCCTGGTGAAAAGTTGTTGTTGCCTCGTGTAAGAAAGAGAAATGCGTACCAGCACGTTTCTGACTTTGTTAAAGGTCGAATTATAGCGTACCGGGATTGCGGTTTATCTCTTCGCAGTATTGCTGGTCGCGTCTGTCGAGATCCAATGACTCTTAGCAGAATAGGGAATCGATGGGTTCAGGACGGTAATACGGAACGCCATGCGGGAGCTCAACGGCCACCTATCACTTGCAGGCGTGAAGACAGGTATATTATCCGCATGGCCGTAATGAATCATGCAACCACGTCACGAGCCGTGAGTCAAGAAACGGGGTCGTTTTGAAGACAACAAGTGTCTGCACGAACAGTTCGACGACGTTTGCAGCAGCATAGACTCTCAGCTCGGAGACCATGGCTGCGGCTTCTCTTGATGTTGCGTCATAGACAAGAGTGCCTTCAATGGTGTGATCAACGACAAACCTGGGCGCATGAATGGCGAGACGTCATCTTTTCAAATGAATGCAGGTTCTGTGTACAGCATCATGATGGTCGCATCCGTGTTTGGCGGCATCGTGGTAAACGCACACTGGCAGCGTGCATTCGTCATCCTCATACTGGCCCATCACCTGGCTTGATAATATGGGGTGCCATTATGTAGACCTCTCGGTCACCTCTTGTTCGCATTGACGGTCCTTTGAACCGTGCACGTTACATTTCTGGTGTGTTACGATCCGTAGCTCTGCCCTTTATTCGAGCCCTTCGAAACCCTACGTTTCAGCAGGATAATGCCCAGCCGCATGTTACCGGTATTGTAAGGACCTTCTTTGATACGGAACGTGTTCGGCTATTGCCCTGGGCAGCACGTTCTCCAGATCTTTCACCAATAGAAAACGTCTGGTCAATGGTTGCCGAGCGACTGGCTCGTCACCAAACGCCAGTCACTACGTTTGATGAACTGTGGCATCGTGTTGAAGCTGCATGGACATCTGTATCTGTACATGCAATCCAATCTCTGTTTGACTCAATGCCCAGATGTATAAATGCTGTTATTACTGCCAGAGGTGGTTTTCTGGGTACTGATTTCTCAGGATCTATATATATATATATATCCAGCCAAATTTTTTGAAAATTTAATCACTTGTTATTTCTAGTATAATATATTTGTCCAATAAATATCATTTTGTTATCTGCATTTCTTCCTGGTGTAGCAATTTTAATGGCCAGTAGTGTATTAATAAATATGACGTTCTATTCATAAATTTTTACAATATTTTTGAGTTCATCTTAATTTACAGATGGTGAAACATTAATAAAGGAAATGATATATTGTTAAATTTTAAACAACATAAATTGATATTTTTATATGACCATTGTGAATTCTGGGATGATTTTTATGCTTAGAACACCTGATTATAAGTCTCTATTTAAAAGAAGATTCCTCTAAAATATTATTGCGTTTAACATCAGAAGTTAAGCAGTAAGTTAAGTTTGTTAGTTTATTTTCAAAAAATATTATCTTTAATAACAGAAAGTAATGTTTAGACATTTGGTTTAATTATTTAAATTTTTTATTGAAAATTTCAATGCACATAGTAGAATGTGTGTTTGTCCTGTTTTTGGTTATGACAATCTGCCTCAAAACAAGAAATGCTTCAGAATCAATTTGTAGCAAACTGGTCCTTTTTTCTTCACATCCAAAGTACAAAACAGAATAACTATCTTGAGTTGGATCTCCTTTCTCCTACTAACTGATAAAATATGCTATCTTTTACGATATAATTTTAAGTTCGCATCATATTTGTTTTGCGTTACTGAAAAATCATTATAAAAGTGTTTAGTGGTTTGTTTTTATTGGAAACCCTGAAAAAGAACATGATGTGTTCCATGGTAGATGGGAGAGTGTTTTTCTTTATCTCTAAAAATAACAACAATTGCATTTTTGCTTTATTAAATGAAATTGTTCTTTCAAATATATTGATAAGTTTTGTGTTTCATTATTTGAATAACCACTTCTTTGTGGACATTATTAGATCTTATATGAATTTTTTTATCTTAGATTTATTAAATGGAAATTTTAGCAAAGTTGAAAATTGGAAATAGATGAAATGTTAGAAACTACATTTCATAATCATAGCATGTGCATAATATTTGCTTGTACACACCACTAGTTTATATAAATAAGATTATTGAAATTAAATAGTATTTGTATTATTCAAGTTTGATTATACTGCACATAGTATTGAAATTAAGACTAATATGTGTTATAGTTGATATGAAAGAGTTTTAAGCAATTTAATTTAGAACAGTTTCAAAAATGTCTTAACAATGAAATACTTAATTGTTATCATGAGACTTGAATAAAATATTTTCAGACGTCGTAAGATGTTTTCCTTAAAGGAGGTCACATTTTATTTTACTTTGAAGCCTATAAATTGTTTCGAAGGTCAAATTGCTTTTGATAGATACTGCTCGTAATGTTTTTTTTAAAAAAAGGATAATTCTTTACCAGCATTGTTATCTTTGTCTTGACCAAGGTAGCAATAATATTTCCATTTATGTAAGATTGTGTTTGATTTGATATACATGTAACTGTGCTACAAGTTAAATTGCTCTACCTTTTTACCAGTCTTTTAGGTATTCGTCTTGGTTTCTGTATATACTCGTTGTTAAATATAGTCCTTGCATTGGTCCTTGTATGGCACTGATAAGCGAAGTATATTCACCTGTTTCAATGCACTGTTGACTTTTATATTGCCACCTCTGTCATCAGAGTTTAAAATCAGAACATGCATATAAATGTTAGGAATATGCTTCATATTTTCACCACGTTTAATACACAAAATTAGTTTTAATCCCCTATAGTAGCTAACTGGAGAATGATTAAAGAAATCTTTCCTTAATTTGTGCTTGAATTTGCTAAAAACTGTTTAAAGAAGGCATGTAAATTCTTTCACAAATTTTTTACCTCTTAACGTTACGATCTCACTCATCCCAGAAGCATTTTATAGGATTCAAGTCTGAGAGCCCGGGCCAAAATATATTTAATGATAAAGAGAATATGTTTTATGTGTTATTAAATATATGCTTTTTTAATATTAAACTGATACTTATAGTTTAAGATAAATTTCTATGTACGGAATTTATTTAATTAACTAAAAACTAAAATGATTTTTTTTTTAAATTTTGAGTTTTGCATTGTTTTTTTTTTAATCATTTTATTATACATTTAATTAGGTAGTAACATTTTGATTATAATGAAAATACGAGTAAGAAATGCTTGAGAAGTATGATTTTTAGAGACTCATATTAATATAACTTAGCCCAAGATTTTTTTAAAGAAAATACTGCAGTAAATCTATCAAATTTTCATTAAATGTTTATGCTTTTGAAATTTTTATTTCCATTATATAATAATGCTTCATAAATTTTAATTTCTTGTACATGAATCATACTATGAGATAATCATTCTTATTAAGGAGATTGTAAAAAAGAATTCCTTGATTTAATTACAAATTTTGAATTCAATGTTTTGAAGTTTGGTAAACTTTGCTTGGATTTTTTAATCATTATGAGCATTTTATTTCACTTGTAAAACGGGTAAAATGCATGAATGAATAATCATTAGACATAAGTTTTTATAATTTATTGTCATATAGTTGTAAGATATTACAGAAAATCAATATTTGAAAATGTTTATAATTTTCTTATTTTATCATCCAGTAACCATTCTTCCTATTTTTAAATTCCTGTGAGGGAAATTTCATCAGAAAATATTCCCCTCTTTCTTGTTAAGCAGATAGTAAAAAAAAGTGCTTTAATTTACTTATAGGCTTGGATATATTTTGAAACATTATTTTCATTTGATAAATATATTTTGTTTTCTTTGTAATCCGAGTGAAATATAAGAATGAAATATAATCATTAAATATTTTATATCAATATATCTTACCGTCAGTTTATCATAAAATATTGTCGAAAAAATTCAATACCTGCCAAATATATATACTTTATCAATTGACAGTGATTAATAATTTTAAATTTTTTATAAAGGAGCCCTCGTAAATATTTTTTATCTTTCGAATAAATATAACTATTTTTTTTTCGAATAATTATAAATATTTTTTCAAGCAAGTTGAAAAAAAATTTCACTGATTTACATAAAGGTTTCGATACATTATGTGCAATATATTTTGCAGAAGTGTATATACAAAATTTTGTAATCAATTTATTAGTTGAATTGTATCAATGTTTTAATCGAAGTAACTTTTAAAAGTATTAACATACATATTAAATGAGTATTAACATACACATTAACATACATATTTAATGAGCTAAATTTAACATGTATGATATTTTAAAATATTTTTCAATCATTTGTGTTTTTATAAATATTTATCTGTTGTAAATATTTATAATTTCAATAGTTTAGAGTCGAGTTGCCCTTTCTTGTTCAATGTCATAATAGTTTTGAAAGCATATATTTGTCATTAATTTATTATAAGTTACTTGTTCTGTAAATTCAAAAGAGCAACGAACAATAATATTTATCTCTTTCTAAATGAAATCTGAAAATAAATTAGAATAATATTCTTTAATGTTAAATCAATTCAAGCAACAATGGTAATAAAAATACTTTAAAAACTGTTATAGAAAATGAATTTGCCATGATACAGAAATATAATATTAAGTTTAAAATGTTTCTTTACACTCTCATTTGGAACATGAAAAATGGTTTATATACATGAAATACATTATTTGCCGTTTTTAAGGCCCTCAAATTTCTTTTAATATAACAATTTACATTGATGATTTAAAGGATAGACAGTTTGTCTGGCTAAGTTTCTTACTAAAACTGGGTACCTTAACAGTTAGTAGACAAATAAATATGTATATATATTTATTTATTTGTCTATGTATATATATTTATTTGTCTACTAACCGTTAAGGTACCCAGTTATAGTTACTTCGCTATATTAGATGGGATTAGTAACAACAACAGACAAATAAAATCAAAACTAAATAAACAATACAATAGAAAGTTTAATTTTTCTTCGCGTAACTTTGAAAATAATTTTATTACTTTACTTTTTTAATAAATTTCATTCTTAAATATATGTTTCAAACATCTAACAACGCCAGTCAACCATCAAATCAAATATTAGTAAAGTCAGTGAACAAGCTTAGTGTTTGCAAGGTCACAACTATGAAAAAAAGCTTTAAAAATTCTAAATTAGAAACTATTTGAAGCTTTTTTTTTTAAATTCCAAGGTACAATATCAAATTTATGATGAATTTTATAATGCCGAATATTAAGTGAAAATTAACTATTCAAGTGTAACGTTTCAATGGTTAAATGTTATTGTAGTTTACTTATTTGGAGTTGTTTTGTGATAAGAACAAAGATATTAGCTTTTTTTCTTATAAGTGGTGCACTGAAATTCCGCAGTGACAAATTGATGAGTGCTTGTTTATTATACGCGCAAGAAAATTGCATAGAAATGACGAATTGTTTATATTTCCAGGACAACTACGTTTCATTTTCATAATGCCTACTTTGTCAAACAATAATATTGAAATAAATTTTACTTCTTTTTAAAACTTTTGATAATCAGAACTTATATAACATTTTGGAACAAACTAACATTTATTACGAACATTTATAGACTAGGTAACCACGTTCTAAATCTGCTGGTGACTTTCTATAATCTAGTTGCAGGAATGGTATCAAAAAGACAGAGCTGGTAAGAAAATTAATTTGTTGTAAAAATTTGGCGCAATTAGAGTATTTAGGAAACCAAAATCATATAAAAACATGTGTATGTATTCCTTATTAACATATTGTTATTTTCTTATCTTTTATCATTAAATCTTTCTTCCTGGTCTATTACAATAAGCTTACGTAAATATATTCTTTCAAGATTTTTCTTGTAATAAATGCTTATTCATCGAAACAAAATTATTTCTACCTTATTTTTAAATTTAAAGCTTTTTGTAAGGAAATGAGCAGATTGTGGTTTAATGACATTTTTAATAATATTGAGTTAAATTGTATACATTTTTAATATAAAGAATTTATAGAATATTTTTACAATTGTAAATAATAAGAGTAGAAATACAATTTTAGTGTATTAATAAAATTTATCAAATATAGTGTCAACAATTCTGTTGCAATTTTCGGAACATAGTGTTTGTGAAAGTTTCCTCAGAAAATGTGCTAATTTTTACACTCGTGACCACAAATTACAAATAATGCAAGTTCAGGCAAAGAAAGAAACAGAAGCAAATCAAATTTGAGATTCTATTTTATCTTTTACAATATTTAAAAATAATTTTTGAAATAAAATATTTAATATGGTTGTAATGATCAGACATGAAAACAAATTTTTCATGAAAATAAATATCAGGCAAAATAATTGTATAGTAAATTTCATAATGACTCTCCACTTGTCCAAGAATAATTTTATGTAATTTTAAGAACTTTTACATTTATGACGGAGCTTTAATGATACTTGCGTATCTCACCGATATACACTCGTGCTCATAAGCTAGGGTTAATGCAAGTTCAGGCTAAAGAGACAGAAGCAAAACAAATGTAATTTATTTGTAAAGTCTATTTACTAAAGAAAATGTAAAGAGCAAAAAAGATGCAATATGTTTGACATCATTAATAAAAATTGCGATTTCTACTCTTTGGAGCAAATTTTAAAAAAAAAGAACCTATTTACAAAATCCAATATAACATGGTTGGTATAATGGTTAATTCACAGTATGCCCCCCAGACGATGCAATATATGCCCTAGGAATGCTGGGTATTAAATTATCGATCTGATCTTGCGGAATATTACAACACTCATCAAGGAATGCTCTCTGAAATTCCGGTAGAAATGTGGGAGGGAGTTTACGGGCTGCAATTCGCGGCCAAGCATGTCTTACAAATGCTCTATTGGATTCATGTCCGGTGAGTTTGCTGGCCAGTCTATATGGGTGATATCATCCGATTGAAGGCATTCGTCTATAATATTTGCACCGTGAGGACGGGCGTTGTCATATATAATCTGAAATTCTGCACTCATGGGGCCCCGAAACAAACTGGCAAGTTGTTCTAGAATGACATCCCGACAGGTGTGGCGTGTCATGGTTACATTCTGAACATTCAGGTAAATTCTGGAACCCAGAATAATTCCTCCTCAAAGTAGCAATTCTGCACCACCATAATTGTGGTGCAGAATTGCTACTTTGAAACCTACTAAGAATTACTACTAACCACCAAGAGAACATCATGGTGTTGTTCAATGGTGTTCTCTTGGTGGTAATGGGTATTTGAGCCTCTCCATATGAAAGTCCGGTGAGAATTAGACTGAAAGCTAAACCAGAACTCGTCGAACAACGCCACACAAGACCACTGTTATGGTATCCACAATGCATGCTTTCTACTTCAGGCTAACTGCTGGCGACAATAAGTTGCGGTAAGTGGAACACATCTAACACGCCCTATGAGCATATATACCAATGTCCTCTACGTCTGCACATTGTTTGCCTTGAAACTGTCGTACCAGTAGTTGAGGAATGCTGGCGAGACTGGTTTGATGCTGTGCTCCGTCTGTTTCGATAGGCAGTAACTGACAAATAGTGGTCATCATTCGGCGTTGTAACTCGAGAGGCGACCTGTGTTGTAACATCTACTCACATTACCATTATATTGGAACCATTGCCAAAGGCTGGAGATGACACCCAGGGTGATTCCAAGTTCCTAGGATATTTCCGCATTCCTGATGACCGATAATTATACCTTGTAAAACATCATCCAAATGCTTCTTTTAATCCATGTTTGTTATAATTTGTGTTTAAAAAATCAGCGATACTCAAGAAAGACAGGAGCACACTAACTGGTGTACTTGAGTGTGCAGAACGGCAATCTGTGAAAGTCGGTTAGGTGAGTAGTTGCTAGTTTGTTTGTCATAGTTTTCATTATCGATCATATTATTTTCTGAACTAACAAACTATTGTTATTGTAATGTAGGTACTGAAAGCAAGCTGGATATTTTGCTGACCGGTAATTATTGCTTCTGTACTTGTGCCAGTTCGTGGACTGACGGTTGAAAAACACTGGTATGAGGAATACCTAATATGTACGAGTTGTATTGCATTGTTATATAATTGAGATTGCAAATTCAATTGCTGAATTAAAGAATCCCTCTTATAGTGTCTATTCAAACCATTAGTCAATGAAAGATACAACTAAGAGAAAATGTTTTTACAAGTGTGAACCAAAAAATCGTGTTGGAAATACGACATGGCATATGCTTCACTGAAAAGGAAATTTAAAATCGATAATTATCTTTTCGATGGTTTTATTTTCCCTTAATCTAAATGAAAGGCGTCAGATTAAATAGGAAATAAGTAATATACTCACCATGATAATGGAAAATTTGTAACGGTAAGTGTAGAAAGGGACACTCTAAATTATTTGAAGTTTTCCTCGACAAGAAGTGTTAAAATTAATTAAAGATTATAATCGAAATTAGTTATATAATTTATCGATGCTAAAATTATATCACCTGACTAGGATTTGCTAATTTTTAAATTTAAAATAAAAATTCTAATGAAAGTTGTTTTAATTCTGAAAGAAAGAAAGGTAAAGCTCTATGAATGTGTTTTAAACGAAATCTTATATATTATAAGTTTATCAATAGATATACATATATATTTTAGAAGAGAGAGAGATTACATACAATACTTTTAAAGTTTGGTAAATATACCTTTATAAAAAAACCAGCATACATGTTGAAAATTTTAACGCGATATTCGTACCAAAATTATTCCAAAATATGCTTTATAATTAAAAATAATAAAAAAGTTTCCATATTAATTATTAAAAACCATAGTTTATTTAAAGAAATTTAAAATTAATTCTTGGTATCTAATAATTTTAATAAAAATTTCTAGAATTAATGTTTATTTCACATTTGCGGACTTTTACTGTCGATAAACAGCAGTTAAATATAAATTTTTTTAAAATTAAACTTTAATTTGATTTCTTAAGTTACAGTACATTTTATAATTAGTTCTGGTTTGAATTCAATCTTATATTTCATTAATGATTCTTTTAATTTAATTGTTAATTAATTTCTTATCTTTTTTTATATTTTAGATTTCGATATTGATTTTAAATACTCTATGATTAGATATTTATTTTTTTGCCCTAATTTTTAAGCACTGAAATATATATTTAAACAAACTATATTACTGCATAAATATAATTATTAATTTACATGCATATTATTTTCAAATATTTTTGCTACTTAGATTTAAAGTAGAAAATAACAACAGGGAATTTTAATAAATTCCAGCTAGATTCAGAAAAGTAATTTTTGTTGGAAAAATATGTTATAGCATATTATAGGAATTATATATATATATATATATATATATATATATATATATATATATATATATATATATATATATATATATATATATATATATATGCGTGTGTGTGTCACATTTATTGAATCATATTTCTTCTGTATATAGTGAGAAAATTTTCTTCTATATAGGGGAAATATTTTCTTCTTTATAAAAACTAAATCAAGAAAAATCAAATACTGTTTTTTAAATTTTTCTTTAATTTTAAAAATTAACAATGTTGAAATTTTGAGTAGTTATTAGAAAATTGATTCTGAACAATACTTGAATTATATTTTCCTTGCAAAGAAGAGTTAACAATACAAGAATAAACTCCAAACAATTTATATTTTTAAAATTATATTTAATTTCATTTAATGCTCATAAAATCTTGGTCTTCATGAGTTTTCGAGTGTATTGAGTTTTAAATATTTCTGGTGCTTAGGCAAGTGGCAGAAGAAGTCTGGACAATAAAAGCCCGACTTCGATTTCACCCACTGTTCAATAACAAGAAATAGATGTTGCTCTCCCGCCTTTTGCATGCAAATCTCTGGGGTTCTTCTTATGATGTTTTCCAGGATTTCTCCCTTGTGACAGGTGAATACGCTCCATTACCAAGGTCCCCTCGGATATCTATTTCTAACGTATATATTATTAAAGTCCTTCAGATGCTTTCGGCCATTAGGCTGTCAACTACGAAGTGTCAAAATAATTCCCAAGATTATTTTGCTATATACTATTAACAATTACGCATAAACGACAATTTAAAAGGAGGAAACGAATCATAAAAATAATCTTTTCTTACTTAGAATGATGAAAAAGAATAATCAATCATCTAGAAGAATAATCAATCATCTAGAACAATCAATCATCTAGATTCTTCATTGAAATGAAATGACCTCGGGAACTGAAAATTTCACCACTTAAATTAATTAAATCCTCACATAAATAATTTTAATGTTAATTATGTTTTAAATTGATTATAAAAGCCTAAATCATAGTTTATAAATTAAATATTTTTAATTAAAGATAGTAAGAGGCCACATCATTATGCCTTAAACTTTCTTCCATTCAAGTGAAATTGTTGTCAACCTCGTATAAAAATTCTGATGGAGTAACAAAATGAGAATTTTATTTATATACATACATTTTTGAAAAAGTTTGTAATTATTTAGATGTACTTATTGAGATATTAATGTAGCTGATACAAGAAATAGTCCATATTTTATATTAAAAAAGTGATTAATATTAATAATGTATGCAATTATGCAGAAACTGCAATGAAATTTAATACATCGTGACATAACTAGAAAAAGTATGCGCATGTTAAGCGCTTTCAGATGTTATCATTGTTAATTTATTACTTAGCCAACTTAAAAAAAAGAAACATAAAGCAAAACATGCACAAATTATTATTAATATTCAACAATATTCATGATAAATAAAATGATAAGAATTGCATAAAAATGTAATTTATTGAAATCATTTAAGAGAAATTGAAACTAAATATGCTTTACCATGGCTTATTTAACTATCACCAGTAACTATTTCATTAAGTAAAAGAAATTTTCTATCCTCATCTTTGTGATTTGTCTTTATTATTAACAAAAGGGCGTAAAGAGCGAAAATAATTTAAAGCATTTTCAAAATAAACACCAAAACAATCTTAAATTATTTGTATAAAAATTCTAAAATGTGTGTGCATAAAATCTATATGCTCTGAATTTTCTGGCAAATGTTACCTGTGAACTTAATTAATATGTAAGTTATTAAGATTTAGCTGAATGAACAAAATTCAATAAAAACTCATTACGTTTTCTAAGAGACGTTTTACATGGAGCATTAATGTATATTAAAAATAGTTTAAATAAAGATACTATATTTAACTTAAAATTCACAATGTTAAAATTAAATGGAAAAAATATGTATTTTAATCAAAATGGTTAGTATTTTCAAATTGAAATGTTTTTTCTGTGTATCAAATACCTTTATAATAACAAGTTTAAATATTCTTCAGTTGTGCAGTAAATATTAAAATACGTCTTAATAATTTTCCTTTTAGGAATAGTTTAAAGAAATATGGTGTGGAATCTTTGCCAGAATATTGTTAAAATATTTATTTCATTGGACATCTGAACATTGTATTGTAGCATAAATGCAATAATATTTCCATGAGTTCATAAAAAGCAAACAAAGAGAATCCTAACCACATACTTAGTTGACCTCCTAAGTTGCTAAATATTTCACTTGAATCAAACATGGGAACTTGTATGTATTCCTTTGAAGCCAGACTTGAGTAAAATACTTTCAGTCGTATACTGTTATTCAAGAAGAATGTCAGATTTTTTTTAGGAGTCTCTACTTGTTTGAATTTTAAAAATTCTTTTGAAGGCCAATGAGCTTTCGATAGTTGTTGTTCGTAATATTTCGAAAAACATGCCAGTGGACAGTCGCATTGTTGCTCACCACCAGTAATTTTATCTTGGACTTCATCAAGGCAACAAACATCTTCTTCGATTTTGATATTACATGGTGTTTGGTTTAATCGTGACGTCACTGTTGGATCTAAGCAGCCGCATACTTCATAGTTTTTCTGCTGAAGGCAGTCTTTTAAACATTCATCTGAATTTTTATGAATTCCCGTTGATCTGTAGTCTTTACACTGATCTCTGTATGGCGATGGTAAGCGATGAATGACCACTTGTTTCAGTGCAATGGATGCTTCGTATCCTGTGCCGATGTTCACTCCCGCGTCATCTGTAATTGGAATTTCTTCGGGATCATGAATCAAGACATGTACACCAATGCTGGTTGTATATTTAACATATTGTTCTTCTTCAACGTGCAAAACAAGTTCCAATCCACTATTGTAGCCAACAGAAGAAGTTCGGAGAGGCCTTTCGCCATTCACTTTTTGCTTGTTGAAAGTGTAGCAATTTCCATACTTCAAACTGCGGAAGAATGTGAAATTTTCTGAAGAACACAGATTCCCATCAAAAGAACAATACTTTATGAGCTCATCAGCCCTATCACCTACTGCTCGCTGATTCTTCGGTTCCATTCCCATATACCACCTGATGAAACTGATTAGAGCTATCCTCTGATCGTTAAAATTACCAGCTCGAAAATCTTCACATGAAAGTATATACCGTCGTTCGGAAAGCTTCATTCCTGATGGTATCTTTTTCGGCTTGCCTTGAGCCCTTTTAGTTAAGCAACCCCTATCTGCAATGTCAGTATTTTTACAGTTTGAGAACCGATATTTTATTCGATTCATATTGCAAATCGTAATTGCTGGAAAATCTAAAATATACTTTTGTTCTTCTTGCAATGATATTATGACTGGGTAAGTAAAGTAAACTCGTAAAAATTTAGAAATCTGATAACTACAGGCAACGACACCTATTAGTAAAAACGTTAACCAAAGAGTTTTCTTGGGAGATTTTTTTGCTTGTTTGAATTGAGAAATTCCGTAAATAGATGAATGGTATTTCATTTTTATGCAGTATTACTCTGATCTCTAAATCAGTTTCCTTTGTTATTTATTATAGCTTGTTCAAGCAATTTCCCTATTTCGTTTATTTTCTGTTCTTTCTAAGTAAATATTATTTAGCAGTTCAAGATAATAGGTAAATCTGTCTTTTTAAGGAATAATTCTGATTTTTTCCTGTAAAGAAAATAACTATATATAGTCTGAAAAATATAAAATATAATTTGCAAAAATTTTAATAGAATAAAATTAATAACATATTGCAAATCCTTTGATAATTTTTATCCAATTAATGCTATAATTGAAAAGATAATTTTGATTAATTTTTGCTTATTCCTGCATCCTTATAGAATATGATTAAATATTCAATGCATACCAAAATTTAAGCCTTTTGAAAATTTTGCTAACAACCGATTATGTTGTTCAGTCTTTTTTTTCTTGCAAGAGATTCGCTGTTTGATCATTTCTCACAACATGTAATTGTTTTGATGTCCCACAAATATATATGTTAAATAACAGCATCGCAGAATTCTATACTTTCAACACATGATGCACAAGGCCTGTACATTAAAAGCACAATGATTTTTCGAGTCAATAATTACTTTGGCGCAATTTTGCTTTGAGTAGAATATAATATTTGCATATACATTTATTTTACCTTGAATGAACATTTAAAAGCTTTTAAAGTACTTAGTAAAAATTCCTTTTTCAAAATTATTGATCTATGCAGAAAAAAAAGTACCACTCTATGTTATTTCATGATATAACTGTATGTGTGTGTTTTGAAATCTTGTTTTTATCGTTAACAAATAGATGTTTTTTTTTCTGATTTTCAAGTTCAAAATATTAAAGTAAACAGAGACACTTTTTTTTTCTATCAGAAAAATGTGCTTAAAATATATAAGAACTGTGAATGACAGTTCCAACAATTATTCTTAGGTTCTAATATTTAAATAATAATTCCAAATTGTTATTTTAGAAAAAATAGTTTAGTTATTCTCTGTACACTATTTTGGGGAAATGGTGTAAAAAAAAGTATTTATAACCATTTTTTGTAAAAAAAATAGGCAAATATTACTATTATTTAAAAAAAAATAATTTTGTATCTAGATTAATTAGAATATGAATTTATCTAATGCAGTTATCAGAGTAATTTTCTAATATCTTCTGAATTTAGGAAGATCATCACATTTACAAATTAAGGAAATTCCAAAACACAAAATGCTATTATTTTATGGTATAAAGCATATATATTCTATTATGTGAATATTCACCCAATGATAGGGCAAAATAAATATTCATAATTGTAGAAACAGCAAAAGCCATAAGCATGTCACGTTTTTAGTGGTGATAAGTATTATAGATAACTAATTTTTCATTTGGCATTAAACAACTGGCATTCAGTTAAATTGTTTACTAGCTTCATTCCAACCCCAGATATAAACGATTGTAAAATATTTAGTTCTTTGTAAACCATAGATGATAATAGAATTAGCACTCATGTACTAAACATAAAACTGAACGAGGATTCCCTTATTCCTGTATAAAGTATTAAAGATCTTAACAATTGCGAAGATACAAAGGATCAAAAATAAAAGAGGAAGCAGCAAAATTCATAAATATTATCCCATGGAATATTTGCAATATTCTTCTGAAGGTTTTCTAATCTGCTATTCTATTTAATGCTTTTTTATTCAAATCATAATTCTAGAACACTTTCTGAAAATAAATTTTAAAACTTTCTCCCTGATTATCATTTCTGATAAGGGAATTTCATTATCAATTTTAACATTCATAAATAATCAAATTAGTTTAAATTTCCTGAAATTCAAAAATAACAAAATATAGCAAATTGGATTTTTTTAGATTAAAAAAAGATTAATCTAGATTTCTAGATTTTATTTTAGGTTTTTTGCTAGATTTAAAATTATTTAAAATCTAGCAAATTCTCATGAGGTCTACACTCATGAAGTTTACGTTTTTCCTAATGAAACCTGAGCAATTACTTAATTAGTAGTGTTCATATTTCTAAAATTAAATTATTATACAGAATATAGATCGGTGCTCCAAATTAAGCGTCTTTTCCATTTGGTCAACTTTCTCAAAAAGTACAGGACTGATTTTAATGAAATCTGATATGAATATACATTGATATATTAAAACACAAAATTACCATGAAACAGTTATAAAACAGGCTTATAATCATGAGTGATACTTACTGCAGTTGGAATGCGTACGACAGAATTTCAAAATAAAACAAGAAAATGAATTAATAGGAGTACATCTTCTTTTACCAATATACATAGACTGGCCTCGCAGCGTGCTTTCCTATTTTAAATAAGGCAAATATGAAAACACTCTGCTATAAACGATTATATATAATCATGTAATTTCAAACTCCCTCATTAGCAACTGTGTTTTCAGGGTTTGGATGATTCTCGATCGCTGTTTCCAGTTGAAATTGCACATCATTCTAGATATGCTCTATGGAATTGAAGTCTTGAGATCTGCATGACCAATCTTATGAACATCCTCTTTTTCTAAAAATTTTAATGACCACAAGATGCTTAAACCAAGCATTTCTCGTCATGTCTATTTACGTTATGTCCCGTAACTTAAACCCAACTACGCCATTGAAGAGAACGTATTGCTCAAGGATTTCTTCTTCACTGCAGTCACACACTTTCTCAATCAAAGATATATATTGATGTGCGGATATTTAACAGGATGTCTAACTATACCTTTAGACTTCGGCCATCATAATGATAGATTTCACGAATATTCTAGTATTTGAGGACAGGTAATGAGAGTTATAGCTCTCTCTCCATATGAAAATGCGTAAGTAATCTGTGGTTAAGCTGTACCAGGACTCATCAGTGAATAGAACATCCGCCCATTGATGCATATTCCAATATTTATATTCTCTGTACCATGCTAAGTGGACTCTCTTAGGTGTAGGTGTGAAAGGGATGCAAATCAATGCCTTGGTGCAAGCAACCCTCACTCATGAAGTCTTCTAAGAAACAGTTAATCTTGAAATTCGGGTTTCTGGGGCCATATTGTTCTTTTTTTGATATACATGTGACCAGGAATGAAATTGAGAATTTTCCACAATTGAGGAAGAAAATTTTTAAAAGGCAATTGATGATAGGATATTATAAATCTCTTAAGCCTTTAGGATCACCACAATAAGAAGCCAATGAATTGTGGAGTGAAGCCAAGGACTTGAAATAGTGGAGAAATGATTAAAAACTTATGGTATATCAATGAATGTATCTAATAAAGCAGGAATTTTCAAATACATATAAATAAAATGTTTATTCTCTTACGTTTCCTTAAATTCTTGTGCAGATTTTAATCGAAAACGGATGCGCTGAATGGAGCGGCATTTGTATCAAGATGCTGATCCCTAACTGACTTGAAGTATAAGAAATGTTTCCTCTTGAAATTTTAACTGTTTGATTGTTGAATTTTGATAATGTTTGGAATTAATTTAAAACGTGTTTTAAAGCTGATTTGAACTCACTATAAAGTAGCTTATACAACTATGAATATTTTCCCAGAACTCTGTTCTTTTTAAGAATGGATGGCTGTAGTTGTTTTCATATTTTTAAAATTATCATTTCTATGTTGCGACTGGAAATATATATAGAGTTAAAGCATCAGATCTTTCTTGAATTCTATATTTTCAAAATACAATTTTTTGATAAAAAAAATTAATTATAATGCAGTTATTTTTTCAAAAAGTATTTTTTAAAATGAAATGTTTAAAAAAGTTTTCTTAAAAGTAAGAGTAAATGTTTTTCTCCAATAACCCACCTATCGGTAATTCACTAGATCACAAATACAAAATCTCCCATTTATTATTTAAGAAATATTTTACACGTATCACACCTTATTCCATTTATTTTTACTGAGTAAGTAAATGAGAAATCAACTTTCGTGCTTAAAATAGTCATTGAGTTACACAGTTACATAAACAATTAAAGTATGATAGATATCGTTATTTATTAAACTGCAATATTTTCAAGTGAAAACTTTGGAAACATCTTTCAGAAAAAAATGTTTGTTAATTACTCCAATGGAATATATGACCCAGGAAAAATCTGTTTTACTTGGTATGTACATAATAGTATGCTGAATCCTTTTCTTGATTGTGTTTCTCTGTGCAGATAATATGTTATCAAATTGTCATAGTAATCACACACAGCCGTTTGCTTAGAAAAGATATTATAAAAGAAAAAGATAGATTAAAATTAGAAGAAATGGTACATTTTATTAGAATTTACATATGAACTACAGATCGCGGTGGCCTGGTTAGTTAGAGCATTGATTCTCGTTATCAGAAGATAGGGAACTCGAATCTCATTCCACTTGAATATCCATTGCGTTACCTAATGGCCGCTAGGACATGTTAAATATGTGACGTGGTCACAATATCCTCCATGTGAAATGATACCGTTTGCGGTGGCCAACCAAACCTGGAATCTTCTGCTTGGTCTTTGCATCTAAATTATGAAGATTAGCTATCGAGTCTATGATACACATCTACTGTGTCGCTCATTATATAAGCTGCCATCTCATACGTCCCTTTTACTGCTGAGAAAATTAAATCTCCAAGTAGCCTGGGTTTGTACAACAACAATACATACAATCAACAACGAGTTTTCTCAACAATAAGTTTACACTGATTCTATGTTGCATTTTTTCGTTTATTTAATATTTAAAATCAGCATATTGAAGTTAATTTCGGGGAGGGGGGCTTAAGCTTATTATATATTTTATGATATTAAAGAGAACATCACATGTCTTTTATATATATCCTTCTTTTTTCTTTTTTTATAGTTAGCAATCACCCACAGAAAAAATATTTAAAAATCTTAATATAAGTCAGCAATAAAACTTGTTATCAAATAATGAAACAAAACTTAAACGTATAAAATTTATTAAGTTGCGATGCAGTGACCCACTGCTTTGGTAATTCTTTGCAAAAATGTGCAATATATTATGCAACCAGCAAGGCACTGATAACCTTAAGAGATTATAAAAATAAAATATATTATTCATTGATAAAAATGTATGAATTTTCAAAATATTTTATGCAACCAGCAAAGCACTGATAACTTTAAGAGATTATAAAAATAAAATATATTATTCATTGATAAAAACATGTATGAATTTTCAAAATATCTTATGAAACCAACAAAGTACTGATAACTTTAAGAGATTATAAAAATAAAATATATTATTCATTGATAAAAAAAATGTATGAATTTTCAAAATATCTTATGAAACCAACAAAGTACTGATAACTTTAAGAGATTATAAAAATAAAATACATTATTCATTGATAAAAAAACATGTATGAATTTTCAAAATATCTTATGAAACCAACAAAGCACTGATAACTTTAAGAGATTATAAAATAAAATATATTATTCATTGATAAAAAAAATGTATGAATTTTCAAAATATTTTATGTAACCAACAAATCACTGATAATAACTTTAAGAGATTATTAAAATAAAATATATTATTCATTGATAAACATGTATGAATTTTCAAAATATCTTATGAAACCAACAAAGTACTGATAACTTTAAGAGATTATAAAAATAAAATATATTATTCATTGATAAAAAAAAACATGTATGAATTTTCAAAATATCTTATGAAACCAACAAAGCACTGATAACTTTAAGAGATTATAAAAATAAAATATATTATTCATTGATAAAAAAAATGTATGAATTTTCAAAATATTTTATGTAACCAACAAATCACTGATAATAACTTTAAGAGATTATTAAAATAAAATATATTATTCATTGATAAACATGTATGAATTTTCAAAATATTTTTATAGGTTTTTGTAGGGAGAAGTTTCTTAGAAATATTTTATGCTATATGAAAATAATGAGTTGTAATTTACATTATAAATACGCATATATTATTTATAGTAAGTATTTTAAGTGATTGTAAGTGACATTTAGTGAAATTTGTTGTTACATTAATGTATTAAGTTATTCTAGCATTTTGAAAAAAAAAGGATAATTACTCTCTTGCCTAGAAAAAAACTGGTCTACTAGATTGTAAATAAAAATTTTTACATCCAATTCAGCAAGAAAAACTTCTGAGGACTTGAAATATATTCGAACACCCTAATTTGATTTACGCTCCCATAGACAGAGTTTATTTAAAATTTCAACCTCATTCCAAAATAAAATAAATGTATAATTTTGTGAGACAGGTTAAAATCATAGTTTTTATGTATGGTAACTTGGAGGTCTCATATTTGATATCGATAAAATTAATCACGTTTAGAGAGAAGTATGATTAAAAATTCGATGATGAATCAATATGACACCACTTCTACGGTGTTTAAACAAGCTTGCAAGATTTGTTTTACTTACCTCATAACAAAACTATAACTCAAAATTAACAGGTGATTGCTTTTAGGTTTTATATATTCTGAATTCTATAAGAATTATTTTACAAGACATTCTTATCCAGGGTTAAGAAATCAAAGTAAAACTTAACAATTTACAAACTAAAATTGTTAAGTAAAACTTAACAATTTTAGTTTTACTTAAAATGGGCAAAAAATAACTATATTGTCCCACCTGATTAACGTGAATATTAAAATTATGAATATATTTAGCTTATTTTCTTCCTCCTTTCACAACACTTGCTGTAAAGGAGAACGTTTTGCTTTGAAGGAATTAAACCATTATTTCAGCATACTTACGGGTATGATGAACATATGACTGGTTTTTGTTGTTAGATCTATTAAAACTGCTCAGATAATTTTAATATTTCCAAAATTTTAGTTTTAGAACATTTAAATATTTAGAATATTAAATGATTGAAGTATAGGTGTCTACTCATGCATCAATTTATTCATTAATTCATGAATATATTCGGTAATTGTTATTGCTGCACCCGTAAGTATGCTGAAATAAACCATTATTTCAATATATTTGTGGGAATGATGAGCATAAAACTAGTTTTTGTTATTTGGTCTATTAATACTTCTCAGATAATTTCAATATTTTTCAAACTTTTAGTTTTAGGACAATTGAATATTTAGAATATCATCTGATTTAAGTATAAACTTCTATTCATGTATTAATTTATTTATTAGTCCATGAAAACTTTTGGTAATTGTTATTTCTGAATTTATATTCATTAAATCTGCATATTAGAGAGTATTATCTATATGGAAGTAAGATTTTAGACAATTTCTAAAAATGACATTTTGTATACTTTTAAAAAGATCAAATCATCATTGAATTTTTCTAAAAATATATATCTTACAGCATTATACTGTGATTAAATCTTCCCTTTTTTCTCATACAGTCGAAATTTGATAAAAAACAAAAGAACAAGAAATGTTCCACGTAGATTGTAAGATTCAAAAAATTTCTTTTGAATTTATTTTTCAAATAGGGAGAGATTGTGTTAAGAAGTTTCAAGAGGTTTTTATTGCTAGTTTTTGCTGCCTTCACTTAGAAGTTTAATAGCAATTTATATCCATGTCAGTTTCTCTGAATTTGAATGCAGAAATGTTTTGAGGGATTTCATTTTAATTTATTAAATTTATAGAAAAACAGAATATCTTATATGGTAATGCATAGTTATGCATATCTCAAAAATAAGCTTTAAGTTTTATTCTCATGAAAACAGTATGAATTGACACAAAAGAAAACATGAGTCAAAATTTACTATAAGATTACTGAAAGTAATTTAATTACTATCAATTTTCTTTGTCATTTCTCCGATATAGCTTTCAACTAGCCTCTACAACTTCAAACCTGTAACAATCCAAAGTGAAATAAATTTATGAACGAAACGTTTTTATAAATAAACGAAATTTATAAATGAAACGTTTCAATTGCCGTCCAACTTATCTTGTCATCAGCGTGCCTGACTGCGGATAGGGAGGTCCTGAGTTCGAATCCCGCTTCTTGCATGGATGTACTTTCTCTCTCTATCTATAATGTCTTTGCCCTTTCCTTATATTATACTTACTGAGGAAGTCGGACTCCAAACCAAAATACGATTCATTTAGAAAAGTGGAGCAGCGTACATTATAATGCCAGCCTAGCTGGCACACGACAACAACAACAACAAACGCTTCAATTTTTATAATGGTTTTGAAAATGGCAATATGTATAAGAATGTTATATATCAAATAAGAGCTTATAAAATGCATTAAATCGACAGAATGAAAAATATTTATGCTAGTTGTGTGTGAATTTCCTTAAGATTATTGAAAAAGGTTAAAATTCTTTAAAATGAAAAACTATAGTTTTTACGATAAAAGAAAAATCTCATTCTGTATATTTGCTGCGGTATACCAGGATTATTACGAAACACATTTTCTACCAGATGGAGTTGATATGAAATTCAAAGTTCCCCAAAGAGATTTTATAGAAGCCGCTCTTTTGGTGAATAAACTACTTGCGGAAAACATGAAGCCTTTGTGCAGAAGAGCCTCTAGACACTTACACCACTCAAGATTGGTTGCTGGAATGTTCTTCCAGTGGATGCATAAAAACTTTCGGTACATTACGCCTTTTCCGATCATTTGTACCAGTTCTATCATTTCCCACTTCGTATTTCACTACTTCGATATAGGCTGTTATCGTTTCTCATTATTCGCTGCTGAGTTCCTGACAGAAGTTCTGAAAAACAGCTACCCCGAAGCAATGTATTCTTTAATTTACCCTCCATTTGGTGGGGTTCGAACGTTCTGTGATCTACTGGAAGCTTCTGTTGAATTCGGTAACATCTCCTCTTGGAAGATAAATGGGAAAAATTATAAGTTCACTTTCGATTTTGAAAGATTTCCTAAGGACTTATTAAGAGTTGAAATTCTACCGCCCGAAGATGATACTTCTGAAGATGACCATTCTGAACTGGAACATAGGTCTCCTAAGCATCGAGCAGCCACTCCTTTATCACCTAAGCAAAATAAATCTAACTTCATATCACCATTAAAGTCTCCCGAGTCCTCAAAATCTACAGACCCTAAGCTTTCGAAAAGTACCAAAAAATCTAGAGATCACTTCCGGAGAAGGGGTATTTGTAAACGGTGTAAAATGGATTGTAGAGAATATCTAAAAAGATTTGTCTATGAATTCAAGTGTATGAATCGATATACTGTTTGAAATTTCATCCATTAGTGATGGTTTTATTTTACGCCCACATTTAGGATTTTACTCAGAATTTTGAAATTTTAAGTAAACACAGTTTAAGCAGATTTTAAATTCATATTAGAGTTGTTGCTAAAGCATACATTCAACTTTACTATAGTTATATTTGTGTCTGCTTTTATCACTGTTTTAACTAGAATCTGGTAGAGTTGCTTCAGATTTTAATCTTATTTGATTATTGATAATCCATAGAATTGGCTGCTTCTCTTAATGTTGGGTTTTTAATATAACTATTCGTGTCTTTAATTTTTTATGATTTTGTCTTTATGTATTTAAATTTAATTAATGTATACAACTTCAAAATCTATCAATTTCTGGTTTACCAAGTTAGAGATCTGTTTGGTAATTGAAAATTAGAATCATTAAATATTCTTTTTATACTAATTTAGCAATAAATTATTTAACGTACTTTAAAGTAAAATTTAAGTCAATATTTTCATTACTCAAACGCACATGTTTACGTATATCAAGATTAAGTTTTTCATTTGCTTAATAAAATCTGGATATTTATTAAGCTGTTTCACAAAAAATAACTTCCCATTAAAATGAGATGCTTTAATTATATTAAGGAAACACTTGAATTAAATGTATTTTTCTGTAATTCTTCAATTAAAAGTATTTTTAGGTTTATGGTATTTTGAAAATGTGGCGATGTTTCAGGATAAGAAACTTCAATATTTCACCTATTTGCTACGCAAATATCTTGTGAACATTCAAATGAATGTCAAAAATGTTAGAATTTATGTAGTGTGATGTCATTACCGAATATATATATATATATATATATATATATATATATATATATATATATATATATACTAAATTTTACTTTATAAAAGTGAACACACGAAGTTTTATTTCGCCTACTTATCTTTAAAATATGGAAATTTATTAAAGAAAAATTATCAAATGTGTGGTGAATTGTATTTACTGAAGCTTAAGTTCTTAAAGAGTTTTAAAATATACGAATTGTATATATGGTACTATAAAATATTAATTAATATATAAATTAAGTATATTTCTTAATTACTTTCGGAGAATAGTGCCAAATCTTCATCTTTATATTGAATTGCTCGAAATATTTTCTTCCACGGAAATCTTCAACTGAAAGATTTTAAGCAATTCAATGATTTGAATTACGAAAATAACTTGTAATAACTAGATTACATTAAGAAATTCTATTAAAAATCAATCAATCAATCAATCAACAATGGCACTACAACCCTGTGTGGGTCCTGGCCTTCTCAATGAGCTTATTCCATCTTGGCCTGTACTCAGCAGCACTTTTTCTATTAAAAATGATCTTGATAAATCTTACTTTCCTGCTGCTATCGAAGTTATCAACTTTTACCTTTGAAGGAAGTTTGATTGTCACTGTCAGGCTGCACCCTGTGGGTGTATTATATTCAATCCAAAAGTAAGTATTCATAATTTTGAAGATAAGAGCAAACAGAAAACTCTTCTCCGGACTTGGTTAAAATCTTCAGAGGTACTGTCTCTTTCACGGAAAATATTGCAACAAAAACATATTTTAGGTATTCTAGTCACCAATAATAAAGACCTCACTCTTCTGTTCGAGTACTGAATACACTACTTTCCAGGGACGAGAATCTTGCCTTTCCCAAACATGTGCTAACGTGGTCTTCCTTCAGTAATATAAACTTCTTGAATATTGAGAATTGATTTGCAATATGCGTGATATGTATTGATTTGCTTAAAGGTATAAGTCTCTTATAAAATGTAGTACTGGAACTATGGTTATTCTCATTAAAATTAAGATTTCAATCAACTTAACAAAGAACTTGGCGATTGAGGTTTTGTAACTATTTAGGTTTGACTATACGTGGAGGAATAAATTTTTCGCGTCCCATGGAAATTTAATAAGTGATTCTACAGTAGAGTTGTCATTTTTTAAGGACTCGTGATAGAAAATATTAGTTTTATAGTATCGTCAATGGTTCATTGTATATTTCTTTCTGTAGAAGCATGTAAATACAAAAGTGCTCTAAGCAGTTAATTTTTGAAGGATAACTTTTTTATAATATTGGCCCATAGTTTTGTAGCTGTACGAATGCATAATCATATTAATTGTTAGTCAATTATAGCGCCTTGGTTTTTTTCAGTTTAGTAGAACTCGAGAATGGACATTTATACTGATTTGAAGACTACTACTTTAAATAACAATAAATATCCCAATTGTACTAACACATTTGCTGAGGAAATATCTGTAGAGAAACGTATCAAATTTGTATTGCACAATATTTTAAGATTCTATGGGGGAAAATGTAGAAATATACCAACAGAGATGAAACACTCCTTGGTTTTGAACTCTATTATTTGGGGAAACGTATTAAGGAACAATTTTTATATTTTGCAACTTTCAACATTAATGAACTATTGCGACATCATTTGGGTTATCAAAGTCTAAATTTGCCATTAGTAATAATAATGCAGTGATCAGTTGCTGTGCTTGATTGATCTAGGTTTTCATAGCTAACAGGATTTTTCATTAGGAATCAAACCAATTGGTTTTCAGCACCAAAATCACCTGATTAACTTAACATAGTATGAAAATTTGAGGTAGATAAATGTTTTCGGAATATCATTTTGAAATATTCTCGTGTAATTATTTTGTCCACAATCACTTAATTACTCTATTATACTTAGTTACTAGTGTTGAATGAAGTTTATTAGACTAAAACGAAGCTTTTCTTCAA
Organism: Latrodectus elegans; assembly: GCA_030067965.1. NCBI lineage: Eukaryota > Metazoa > Arthropoda > Arachnida > Araneae > Theridiidae > Latrodectus > Latrodectus elegans. Next base: position 92,960,758 of record CM057811.1, read on the forward strand.
GTTCCCCAGTTCTAAAAGAAAAGTAATTCTATTTCAATCACCAGTTAGTAATATTTATAGATAGGAATCAGAAATGATTTTAATCAACAAGGATTTTAACGAACCCATTAGGAAAGCGTTCATGAATTAAATCCACTGTTTTGATACTTCAAATAGATTTTGAATTTTAAAAATGGAATTTAAAAGATTATATTGATACTCATAAACTATTCTTTAAGTAGAATACAAAAATTATAAATTTAAATGATACATTTAAATTTTGATAGATTTTTAAAATGATAGTTTTTAATTTTATCTTGATCGGACTTAAAATATATATATAATCTATAAGGAAAAACTCACAATTTTTTACTTTAAGCAACATTAAAGTAGAAATATCAGCATTTTGTGCATAACTCATTTTAATTTCAAATCTGCTCAATTTCATATCAGTATTACAATATAAAAAAATCAAGTGTGATATTTTAAAATTACCATCAAAAATCTCTTAGAGGAGCTTGTGAAAGTCTTCAAAAGTTTTGTGAAAGCAAATGAGATATTAAAAATAGTCTGATACTCCAAGAAAATTTCTTCATCGGTCTTTGTATGACCGAAATTTCTGGATTTGAAAAAAATGCTGCTTTCAGATTTCAGTCTGATAAACTGCAGATGTTGCTTATTTTTTTCTTCATAACAAAGTCATGTGGATAATTTTAACTTCTAAGGTCTTCCCTGAATGATTCTTAAACTCGGTCCTGTTTTTAAAAGGACTGAAAAGGTGACTTGAATTTGAATACTTTAAACTATACGTAGTACAACATTAGCTGGCATAAAATATTTGAATTTGTAAAGAGAATTTTATAAGCACCTTAATATAAAAAAATCATATAAATATAGGGTAACTTGTGTGTGTTATTTTATAGCTTAAAACCTTTATAGTTCCTTGAAATTAACAAATGTGATAGGATCAGATTCATATTTAATAAAAAACAACTAATCAAATATTTCAGTCAAGAATTGCGAACCATTTTTAAATACTTTATTGACACTTAAACCTCTTTCAGTTGTAAAAATATATCCTTTGTCGAGGAAGTGCATCTATTGTAAATTTCAAAAAATGTTTGATTTTTTGACTGTAATTTTTTACTTGTCTAAAAATAGACAATAATCGATTAATCTTGCAAGAGTTAATGCGTTAGGTTTACAAATTTATATTAAAACAAAATGAATACAAATTCCAGTAAGTAATAAGGAAATGAATTGGGAATAAAAAAATAATTATTTCGGATGTTCACTATATTATATATATATATTTAACATCACGTGGAGAACATCCTAACGACGTAGGGTGTTGAAAAGCGTTTTATAATGTCCATCATTGAAGAATTGTCTTTTGGAGAGACTTTTCATATAAGTAGTTAGAGATGTTCACGTGTCACAAACGAGGAAACCCAGAAAACTCCCGAACGCCTTTCAAAAGCCATACCCACATAAGCCGAGGGTTTAGCCTCTATTGTTACAGTAGCTGTGGGATCAAACGCAAGACTATTCGGTTAAGGAGCAGTATCTTCCCAGTGGTCAGCCGTGACTCTTATTCATCGTAAAAATTTAAATTTAAAAATATTTGTAAGCTAACACACGCGCACATTTTAATGGTTCACTTCAATTTCCAAAATGTCATGTATTTCTCACGGCTCTATTCTTGTAAGTAAGTAATTATGTTACACATTATACAATTTTATATCTATCAAACATAGAAACACACACACATTGAAAGAATTTTTGGTGGATAGAAGTCAAGGTGAAAGCTATATATAAATATATTGTTTGTTAGCCCTTAATCAAGAGTTTGTCCTTAATTCAAGAGCCTTTGTGCTGGTCTGTAATGTTTTAAATAATATTTTGAATTGTTCAGAATAAATTTAACATTTATGTCTAAGTCACATAAAAGATCACCCTTATGCAAAAATAATCGAACGATGAACAAACCATATCAAACAGAACATATATAAACTGTATAATGATCATTAACAGATTTTCTTGATGCACTTATTGTGATAAATATTCTGCAACTATAATTAAATCTAATTTTTTGCCGAGATAACGGAGTGATATGGTTCATGGTCGAGTTCAGTAATTCATAGATCTGATTCCCATATCAAGCTTGTATACTGGTGTATAGTTAAGTTTGTATTAGTGGTTCGGAATCCATTTTAAACTGTAAATCATGGTTTTATATGCCCTCATGGCTTTGGCAAAAACAAAAAACATAAATGTTTCGTTTCACTCTTCATGTCATTAACTGTAATCTCATTCATCACAGAAATATTGAATTTTTTTTTATGAAAGTTAGCATGATTAATCTTTTACAAGTATACAGTAAAGGAAGAGAGTACACGAATTCTGACGCAACTGACAGATTCAAATTCAGTATATGATCTGACAAAATACACTTTGAAAAATATTTTCTGCAGAAAGAAGGTTTATGAAAAAAACTTTGAGCATTAAAGTTTCCCAATAATTTGCATTAACATAAGTATGCTTTAGAAAACGAATCCATATGAATTATGACAGCTATATACATATAAATCAAGAGAGGTGCTAATTTACATCCAGACCAGCAATAATTACATAGAAACATAGGATAGCATTCCATTTTATGAAGAAGAGAAGAGAAGAGCACTAGAATTCTGACCTGAACTTACAACAGTGTCGGGAAAGCGAATGAATGGTATCAAAAATGACGCTATGAGATTTATTGATTAGCAAGTGATCAAAAATGATACTAAGAGGTTTATTAACTTAGTGAAAGGTCAAATTTATGCTATGATATTTATTGATCAGAATATGCTGAAAATGCCGACCAAGTGCATCATTGTACAGTTGATATCGGTGGAGGAATGACTGGGACAACCTATCGAAAATTCCTGACGTCTTGTTTACTTTGTTGACGACAAGAAGGACTTTCCTCACGAAATCTTTAAATCAGCTTTCAGGCGTCTCTTAGACGAAAGATTGCATATGTCTATAGATTAAAATCGCATTTAGGTCTGGATAACGAGGAGGCCAAGTAGCAGTTCCATGAATTGGATAACATGTAATAGATAATTCACATCCAGATTAGCAATAATGACATAGAGACATAGGTTCGCATTGAATTCTATAAAGTAGAGAAGAGGAGCACTTGAATTCTGACCTGAACTTACAACAGTGTCGGGAAAGGGAATGAAGGGTATCAAAATGACGCTATAAGATTTATTGATTAGCAAATGGTCAGAAATGACACTATGAGGTTTATTAACTTAGTGAAAGATCAAATTTATGCTATGAGATTTATTGATCAGAATATGCTGAAAATGCTGGCCAAGCGTCTCATTGCACAGTTGACCCTAATGGAGGAACGTTCATATTTCAAGCATTTAAGAAGTTACGGAATGGGAGGCAAAAATTTGGTGGGGATACATCGTTTATAAATCCCGTCACTTTGGAGAAGCAGTAGAAAAGCAAATGAGAACAACAAGGAAAGGCAAGCAGAAAGAAATTGAATATTCAATATTTCCAATAGTAAACAAACCTCGTATATTTGAATACAGGTAGCATTAGAGAGCAACAGTAAATCACCTCCATTATTGAAACCCTATGCTTTTGCTGGTTGCGTTTCTACTTTCCTCTTTTTTGCGTCTTAGGTTGGAATGCCACCCGCTATTCTACAGTAAATTATTTTGCTCGCCTAAATAAATTACTATCACCTTTCTAAATTTCTAGAGACAATTTAGAATCACACCCGTGTATATATATATGTTAAAAAAGAATTATTTTAACCTTATTATTAGTATAGTAAGTAACAAGTAGTTTAAATAGAATATAAAATCACAAAATATAAAATCGCAAACTAATATCTCATGATTTTGAATCAATATAAAAAATTAGTAGCATATATGAGCTAAGATATCTCCTTTCCCTCCTATAATTTACCAGATAAAAGTCATCATACTTCAAGTGTTTTTAACATGTTCACTTTATTCATATATTTTATGATTGGAAATCCTTCTATTATTTCTCCCTACTCAAAATTACAAACTACATCCAGGTGGTTTACATATCAGAGCCACAATGTTAAAAAACCTGAGACAGTGAATTCTTCTTCTATTTAATCACAAATAGAATAACAAAGACGAATCGATATACAGATGCAGTATAATTCCTTTATTCTCCTTTTTAAATTTGGAGCATTGTTTGTTAGGTTTTAACATTTTTCTGGCAAACTGAATTTTATATTACGTCAAGAGGACCATGAATGCTAAGAATATTCAAATATATACTGTTTTGGTAACCCTAGCTTATACGTCATTATGGGTTGAACAAAGTGTCCTAAGCACTTTGTTTCACCAATTCATTTTCAATAAAAGTCTTGTGAGGAGAGTTAGTATTATTTTCCTCTGTTTTTCTTTTACTAAAAACTTTCTAATATTTTGCAGTTGCATACAAATTTTTCATTACTAATTGGATGTAATTTACTTATTTAGAAAGAAAGTAAGACGTGATAATTACGGAATCTTTGCGACATTTTTTAATCACCAAATATTAAAAAAAATATTTCAGAAGTATTTTATGGCATCTGTATTAGAATCAATATCTACATTATATCTACTTTACGGAGCTAAACGTTTTATAATGGAATGAAGCTGTATCACTCTTTCGATTTGTCAATCAAGACATAGGTTTCATGAACTGAATAAATGTGTAATCAGTAAGTTAAATGGTATGACTATAACTTTAAGGGCACTTTTCCAAATATGTGACGTTTGGTTCAATAAAAATACTCACAACCGATGTGGAAATCAAAATCATGAACTGTTGAATTAAAGACCAGAGTTTTAATTATTCAGCTAGACCAGCTAATCAGGAGAGAAACGCTGCAACAGAAATAATGCCATATTTTATTGATTGCAACTTCTGCACTTTGGTCATGAACTAAACATTTTATCGAATTCTCTATTTTGGAAATATGAAAATGTTATTTAATTTTTTCAAATTATCAGTCCTTATAAATTTTTTTATCTACTCGGACATTAATTTCTCATTAGTTTGCCAGTTTCAGACATAAATTGCGAATTTCTATTCTGGAAGTACTCTGAGAACACATATTTTCTTTCCAGCTTGTTTTATATGAATCACATAAGATCAGTAGTAAAAATATAATAAAGAGCCAGTATCAGAGTTCGGTGAGCCCCTTCGTATTTAATTTTATTTGCTGACAATACTCTTTTAGTACCTAGTTGAATGTGACTTATACTTTAAAATGAATTATGCCCCGTTCGCACTGACTTTTTAAAATCAATTGAAAGTTTAATCGGATTTAACTTAAACAGCACACTGAAAACAGCGTACACACTGCCTTACACTCAAAACTGATTTGAGAAATATTGGTTTTTATTCAAACTCTATTGTTATTATAAATTATATAGTATTTTGAATATCTTTTACAGTTGAGCACGTTTATTAAACATTTACAGACCGAAAATGATGTTAATTTAATGATATTTCAAATGAGGAATACGAAACCAAAAAAAAAGAATCAAATCTATTCCTTCTCAAAGTTAATATAATTTTTTGATACTTATTTAACATATTTCTAAATATTTTTGTGTTATTATTTTCTAAAATTTATCTTCTCTTGTTATTATTTTGAATGGTTTCAATTATTCAACAAACATTGACAATAAGATAGCAGAAAATAATATAGTTCCAAATCACTTGAAGTGTATTTAAATCAGTTTGCCAAACTGATTTAAGATAAATTAGTACGAACTGATTTAAATCACAAGTTTTCAGCGAGTGAAAGTTCCGCCGAGACTTAAATGCATTTAAACTTGCAATGCGAATGGGGTATTATATAATGTAAGCAAATATGATGTTTCTTAATGTTTGCATACAATCAGATGAAAGATTAACTATTTAATACTGACAAAAAGATGACTTTACCAATCTTTATTAAGAGTTTGCTGAAGTGCCTTTGTAAATCACAATTAGTTTACTTTATAACAATATAAAATGATTTTCAATACACTTATAGCTACAATTTTGCACTTGCCGAATGCTCAATTCTCGCACAATATATTTCAGCCATGAAAATGACAGCTTTTCAGTTATACTGGAGTTTTTCTTTATGACAAAATTATAGGAGAGTCAAAGTGCAAACTCAACAAAATATGGTTCCCAGAGAGCCTATTTGCATAAAAATCTAAGCTACCTACATCACAATCACCATTGTTAACTATTGTGATGTAAATAACGGAAAAGACGATGCCAGATGTATAGTTAAATTTGCCACTTTAGTATGGCGAAAACTTATGAAGTCCTGGAGAATTTTTATGTTATATTTGAGAGCATAGAATTTAGTGCATAATTGAATTGTTTGAAATTTATAAACACAAAAAGATAGCAGTGGTATTGTTATAAGTAGTTTATGATTAATTATAAGTTATGAATAATTACAATGAAAAAGAGATAGGTTACGTTAGAGCAATACTTTTCTGACTCCCTTTCTCTGTTGATTGAAAAGTTTAAGTGCAGCCACCTACCTTATAGCTTTGTACCACTGCCATTCAGCATCTGAGTTGGCACCATCATTTTCACGCCAAGTTAAGGATGAATACAATTATCTTTTGTCTATTAATTTATATAATTCTCTTCATGATGGTCTCTGGTTATGTCAAATATTGAACTCGCTCCCTTCTGAATACAAGAGTGTAATCTTTCCTTACCAGACTACCACAGCTACCGGAAACAGCGATATGACGGATGATGTATGAAATGCGAATAAAATCACAACGTGAAATACAGGCAGAATGAGATATCAAATGAAATTTGAATGAATTCGTTGGTTACAAAATATATTCATATTTTTATCAGTAATCCTAAATTTTAGTCTAAATTTATATTATTAATATTTATATGATTATAACATCATTCATTCAGATGCAATCTCTCAAATTTGTTAAGAAAATGTCTTTAATATCCAATGGATATGTATTTAAATCTCACAAAAAGAGTACATCTTAATCAGCATTACAATTCGTTAGATTGTCTCAAAAAAGGCGTTCATCTGTTTCTAAGGATTTCACAATCTGTAGTTTCATTATTTTCAGCTGAAATTTAATTTATTATCTAATGCATTTTCTATAGCATGGTTGAAAGCATAGGACTTACGAGTGAATACACTGGTGTACCTTAAAAATAATTTTGCAAATTACTGAATTGAAATTTTAATGTATGCATAGTTTGGCAACTCAAAAGTCTCTTCAATGAGGTATATAAATGTCTACTAATGAGGGATATTAGATTGAAAAATTAGATTTACTGTTTCGTTGCTATGGCAGAACCTCCAACAACGCAAGCGGATGTTACTTTGGCGGTCACTCCAACAACGCAAGCAGATGTTACTATGGCGGCAACTTCAACAACGCAAGCAGATGTTACTATGGCGGCAACTCCAACAACGCAAGCAGATGTGACTATGGCGGCAATTCCAACAACGCAAGCGGATGTTACCATGGCGGCAACTCCAACAACGCAACCAGATATCACGGTCCTGAATGTGGGTGGAAGGCAGATTATTATGAGACGAATAAAAATTGAAAACTTTGTTTACAATTTGCTATCTTATGTTTACCAGAAGCATTTCAAAAAGTACGCCCTCCCAGAAGGAATTTCCATGGATTTCGCCATAAAGGACAATGAAAACTTCATGGTGTGTATTGGTGAGTATCTTGAAGTTGTGAATTCACAGCAAACCGACGCTCTACGTCCTCTCTGTGATTACATTGTCGGAATCATGCCTCACACAGAGAAGGCTTTCGTTGGCTATTTAAAGTGGAGATGTTCAAAGATAAAATACGATCACCGGTATAAATTCATATGCATGTGTGCTCTGGTGTCTCATTTAGTCCTACACTTCTTTCGTCGAAATTGCTTTCGGTTTGCCAATGCTGCTGCAGATGCGTTGATCGGCATAATAAAAGACAACGATCTGATTTGCTCTGAATTTAGAAGCAATATTCTGTTCGAGGGAATTGCAGGATTCTGCTTGGAAGTAGAGGCCGACTCAAACAAGCTAGACCCTAAAACGCTCGTACATGACATGTTTATAGATTTATTAACTAAATTCAAGAATCCTCCAGATGAAGTGTGGCAAGATAAGAAGCCCGAGCAAGATGATGATTCCAATGGAAGCTCTGCTTCAACTGTAGAACTTGCAAAACGTACTCCAGAGTATGAAATGCCCTCCATTGGTACTCCTAAAAGTGACACCTTGACTTCTATTTCTTCTGCATCTTTGGAATCTCTACCAGGCTCTATTTCAGGTCCTGAGAAACCAGAAACTCCTGTAAGTCCAACTGAGATGGAGGTAGATACGCAAGATCGTGAGGAATGCAGTCTGTGCAATCTTGACTGCAAACTGTATTTGAGAAACTTTATTGATGATTTTATATGCAAGTACTTTTGAAGTGTATGTTTCGGTATATTAAGTTTTTACTTTTTATTTCTTCACGGATCTCTAAGGATTTGCTGTGAAAATACTTAATGAAATTTTTTTAGCGAGTTTTGTTTTTGAAGTTCTAATGTTTATTACCTAATAAAATTTATTTATTCAGCTTCTTGTTTTTAATTTTTATAAATTCCTTTAATTTTGATGCACTTGTTAAACTGTTCTATATAAACGGAGTTCCTAACTTTTGAAAAACTCACTTTTTTACGGTTTCGTCTCAAAACTTAAACTTCAAATCCTAAAACTTCTTAAACTTCAGTTGAATAATTCTCAAAGAAAACCTACAATCAATTAAGAATTGATATTTAAAAAAAAATGTAGACGTCTTATTACTTAAGCAATTTGACAAAACTTTAGATGGTCAAATAAAACGAATTTATCCAAGTTTTAAATAAAACTAGAAGTCTATATTTATCATTGTGGAGTTTTGATTTTTAATTTAACAAAGAATTTAATAATTAAGTCTCTTATTGTAACTTTATAATTCAACAAGTGTATTTAAGTTTTCATGTATAGGAAGAAAATGGGAGATAGTTCCCGTATAAACCTGTATTTTTAAATCAATCAAAATTTATGTACATCTATAGAATCACCATTTTTTTTTTAAATCAAAGGAATATTAATTATATGTAGAACTTTCGCATTAAGTGTAAATATTTTATACAAAAAAATTTAATCCTGTAGCTTCATTTTAATGACTATCAGCGTGCTTGCTAATGGTGGTTAAAATTGGTTTTTAAATAAAACATTTTGATGTTAATTACAAAAATTGTTTAACGTTCTAGCTCAGTGTTTCTCAACCTTTTATTCACGGTCCAATTTTCATCACTCCCCATTCCTCCCCACCGCATACAATAATAATGTATTTTGAGTATTTGGGCGCTAAGCTTACACTAAAACCTTAATTTTAAATTTTACAAATTGCCAAGAATACGGAAATTTATTGACATTTTTAAACACTGATCCTCAGCAATGAAAATCAAGAATCCTGTGCCTTTTTATTGCTCTTGTGTACCGACATGTCAGGTATTCTCACGGTTTCGCGAGAAGTTTCGATTTGTCTGAACTTTGTCTGGTCAGCTTAATATTTAAGTTGGAAACTTGCGCAGATGTGAACAAGTGTTTTCTCATAAGGAGGAGAAAGTTCTATGATGTCAATTTCAATTCCAGACAAACTCATTCAGTTTGATACTTCTATCGCTATTGAATCTATTCTGAATGTTATGTTATATATGTTTCCCTGTAATTGTAATTCACCGTATTAAATATCCACTGCAGCACACTTATGCAGAATCATGAATAAATTTTTAAGCGGGGATAAGTGAGCATTAGACTATAAACAGGCATCAACAGGTACACAGACGAGCGTGGTTCCGAAAATAAAATCAAGAAATTATTCTCAAGAATACTTAAATTTTGGGTTCATTAGTACTGAAGTAAATGAAGAAGAAAGGCCCCTGTGTATCATTTGCTCAAAAATGTTGGTGGCAGATAGCATGAAACCTAATAAACTTAAACGACATTTGGAAACGCTACATAGTGAGTACGTAAACAAACCCAGAGAATTCTACGAATTAAAATCATATGGAAAGCAAAAAATATTGTTTAAAAAACTTTGTCTGTGAATGAAAAAGCTTTAATTGCCTCTTACAAAGATTCATATAAAATAGCCGAATGTTAAAAGCCTCACTCCATTGGTAAAGAGCTTATTTTGCCAGTCGCAATTGAGATTTTATAAATTATATTTAAACATAATTTTGCAAAACAAATGCAGTCTATACCTCTTTCAAATGATACTGTTGTTCGTCGAATTGCTGATATAGCTAAAGATGTAGAATGTCAGCTTTTGTCAAAGTTGCATGACAAATTGTTTTCAATACAACTCTATGTGGCAACAGATAGTAATAAAGATGCTCATTTCATTGCCAATGTTTGATTTTGTGATAATTTGTCAGTAGTAGAATTATTTTTCTTCAAACGAATAGAACTCAAAGCAACAGCACTCACCTTATTTGCTATCTTAAGTGATTTTATGAACGAAGCAAACATAGAATGGAAAAGTTGCATCGGAATATGCACCATCGGTGCATATTCCGACGGAAGATTCCGAAGTATTCAAATACTTATAAAACTAAAATCGCCACAGTGCACCTGGAAAAATTGCATGATCCACAGAAAAGCGCTGGCTTCCAAAAAAATGAGTTCTGGTTTGAATATTGCGTTAACTACGGTTGTAACCGTAGTAAATTATATAAAAACGAGACATGAAATCAAGAATCTTTTCCGCACTTTGTAAAGACATCTAGCGTTACCATTTTATTGCGAGGTAAGATGGTTATCACAAGGAAAATTTTTGCAACGTGTTTATGAATTAAGAGAAGAAATCGCCGTTTTCCTAAAAGAGGAAAACAGACCGGAAGCTGAGAATTTTTGCGATGGTTTATTTGTGATGAAATTGAGTTACATGGTCGACAAATTCGATATATTAAATAAAATGAATCTTCAACTCCAAGGAGCAAAAACACATATATTGGATACGAGTGATAAAGTTAACGCTTTTTGTAGGAAATTGAAATTGTGGAGCTGAAATTTAAAGCAAGAAAACTTAACAATGTTTGCAAATTTTAATGATTGTATTAAAACTTACAAGGCCAAAGAACAACATGTAAAAGTTGTTTTTGTAACCATTGAAAATAATTTAACAATGCTAGCAAAGAATTTTAAAAAGTACTTTCTTGCTGACGACAAACAGAATCAAGTTACAAGTGGGTGAGGGATCCATTTCAAAATAATCCCGAAGGACTCTCAAATGAAGAGGAAGAAACATTCATAGACTTCACGGCAAGCAGTGAAACCAAACAACAATTGAGTAATAAATCACTCTTTGAATTTTGGGCAGGAGTGGATAATGAGTTTTCGTCACTAAAACAAGGACATTTTGCATTCTACTACCATTTTACCCTTGTGAAACTGGATTTTCTGCGGTGGATTCTTTGAAGACAAAATATAGATCTCAGCTATATATAGAAAAAGAACTGAGAGTGTCTATTTCTAATATTAAACACTCCTTTGAAAAACTTTGCTCTGAAAGACAGGCCAAAGAAGTCACTAATTATTATTAAATATTTGTTTTTAATTTAATAAGTTAACTATTAAATATGTCGAAATTACTTTGTTTTGTATGTTCTTTCCTATCAGTTACTTAATCAATTTTTTTAAATAACATTTTCTCTTGGATATGCTCGGGCCCCTCCCCAATAGTGTCGTTGCGCCCCCCTTGGGTGTGTGTGGGGGGGGGAGGGGGCGCAACCCACAGGTTGAGAATCACTGTTCTAGCTGATTGTAAAGGCAGTTCAGTTTTGCAGCAAATGGCTTACATTCTTAGCTTCGGATCAAAACTCTAGTTTTAGAATAGAAATTTAGAACTCGAAGAAAGTGTTCAAGAGGGCTAATAAAACTCTATAAATTAATATAACTTAATATGAATTGAAAATGATTCAGTTTGAATTAATTCAAACTGCCATAAAATAGACTGCAAATGAAATGATTTTATTTATATCTAAAATATATTTTACGCTTTTATAATCCATAGATTTGTAATACTTAAAATGCTTCTATTTGTATGAAAATGTTTTTGAACAAACTAACAAAGTAACTTAACATTTCGTGGTAACAGACATTTGTCATGATTCGACATGATTTGGAATAAGATAGTTTATAATAAAGGATTACATAATTTATTTGATAATATTAGTAATCCACCTGAGTACACCAAACAATATAGGATTCTAAGTTTAAATCCTTAAAAAAATTCATAAGTATCCCATATAAAATAGCTAAAGTGTAATCATTATCTCCATATCATTTGTAAATTCATGTCAATCGTGGTCTCTTATAAGAATTCGCAATCCACTTTTTATATAAAATACTTTAAAAATAACTCATTTAAAAATATGAAAATAAAAGCAGTATCAATGTCAAGTTTACTAATATGCATAAACATAGATTAGTAAATTCATCCTGATCGCATGTGTGATATTGTGATACCATGATCGTCTCTGAATAACTTAAATTAAAAATCTTGCTTCCTTTTGAATTTACATTACAGCCTTCACAATTGATTTAAATTTTTATTACGATTTGAAATAATTGTAAAATTCTTTATGCAGTGATGTAAGTAATTAAAGGCATGTTCTAAAGTTTCATTTTAAAACTCTCCTCGCTTCAAGAAAGGGCGAGGTTTCCCTTCTAAAATTGCCATCGATCCGTAAATATTGTAAATAACAAAAAAAAACTCTTTCTTATTATTTTTAAAAAAAACTCTTTCTTATTATTTTTCTTATTTTTAAAAATCACTTTCTTACAATGCAACTGTTTTCTTTAAATAACGATATTTATTTTCTTCTATTTTTGTACTGTATTCTTTTTTATCATTCCTGCATTTTGTTGACACCTTTTCTGCTGCTAACGAAAATTGCATTTAAAAATGGACTTCAATTTTTAATAAATGTTTCAGCTAAATTAAATTTTTCTAGCTGTCAACCTCATTCACCTCGTTTCGCGGAGAAAAACCATTTCTTTTAATAATATTAAACACAATATCTATGGAAAATGGTGAATTTCTACTTTTCCGAACCATAACTTTTTTACGAAAGTAACCACCATCCATGTTTTCATAACAAAGATCACTTCATAGCTCAGTTGGCTTAATAAAAGGTGCATTGAGATGATTGGCTAAAACTATTGAAAATATGAGGTCGCAAGGAGATAAACTCCTCTTTCTGAATTAGTGTTACTAAAATTATCCGATTTGCTATAATAAATTGCTATATTACTTGTATCTAAATTAACTAATTCTTGTTTTGAAAACAGTTGGAAATCGAAATTATACGAAAGCGTGTTACTCTCTACGAAGGGAAAGATATGTTATAGTTATGTATTCTAATAGGTTTCTTAGACTCCAAAACTCAATATATATTTTAATGTTATAAAACAATTTTTTCAGTTTTTTTTAAGAAACACATTGGCATAACATTTATAATTTTTTTTCCAAATAAAATGATTAAATAAATTGCTAATGAAGTCAAAACTAGAAGAGAAATTTTTGAAATGCTTAAATTTACTGAACTTATAATTCTTTATTTATAAATTATATTTGGAAATAAATCGAATTTAAATAGGTAATATTTGAAATTACTCTATTACCGAGAAAAAATCAAATTTAGTGTTTCTTTTAAAATTTTAAAGAATATTTAATTTATTTTGTTCTTGAGCAAGCATCATTATGCTCTTTTTCAAAAAACCAAAAAATATTTACCAGTTTCTCCTATAAACTAATGTAACAAATATAGCTTATTTTATATTCAGTATTACGTAATCAACTGTGAACTGCAGTATTTATTTATTAAGATACTTTTCTACAGAGCAATAAATCAACATTTTTGTTTTCAATTTATTATTCGTATTCCCAAAGGGAAATTCTTATTTTATTTACATCAAACTTTTAAATAACAAACAGAAAGGTGTTCTATTATAATTAATTGCAAGAAACCTAATATTGCTTAAATTATTTCAAATTAACTTGTTTTAATATCAAAATAAAGCAACAGAATTTCTTAAAATATAATAAAAAAATTAAGCTTTTTACATTTAGAAATACGAAGCATGATAAAAATTTCTGAAGATATTCTTCAAAAAATATAACTGCAATTTTTATGTCACTTTATTTTGATTGTTAATTTTTCATGCCTGAGAGTCTTAATATTTTTTACATTAGAAAACTGTTCACTTAAAAAATATAGTTTACTGAAAATTTAAAAGAAATACTAAAAATGCGGATAGTTCTTTTACGAGTTATATAACATCTAGTAAAATATTCTATATTAATTACTGACTAAAAAATATTAAAAAATTTAAATGATAAATTCAGTCAAATCTGGAAAATTCATTTAGAACATTAATACTTAAAATTGTATAAATAAAAATGGAATTTCACATGTCAGTTAATTACAGCTCAAAATTTAAAGTTTCGAATTTGAGAAAGTCTCATAGATATTTTGAAGTTATAAAATTTTATTTGCATATCGTTACTCTAAGTTTATACATTAATTTTTCTCTTCTATTTGTAATAATTCTATTAATTACATAAATAATAAATAAGATCTTATTATGAAATAACATAAAATAAATAAGATCTTAATCTAAAATTTCCACATTAAGAGAAAATTCTAAAATGCCGAAATTGCTTCAACACTTTTACTTACGATTTAGTTTTGATAAAAATTGTAAATCATTTGCTTAATCATTGACGTTTAGTCATTAGTCATAGCTAATAGTCTTCATTAAAATATAAATGAAATAGGGCGTAAGAATTCAAAATTTTAAAACATTGATAAATATATGTAAATAAACGAAGAGTATATAGCTTAAAATGAAATATTTCTCTCTTAACTTTCACGCATGGTAGACAACAACAGAATTCATGAAGTGAAGTCAGTGACCTAATCTTCACTAGGAGCAACTGGTGCATCAGCTTTACTATAGAATGCAATCAATGACTCAAGAAATTTCATTTGTTTGTCAAGAAATATATTAATACTGGAAATGAATTCGGAATATTCCGAAGGGTTCAAGAAAATTGATGAAGACGGAATCTTAGCAACTAATCTTGAAAATACATAGTACCTGGCGCGGGTAAGAAGATAGTGCAAATACATTTCTCCCATTGAAATATTCATTGAAAAATAAAGTTCAGCTAATTCCTGAAGAGTATCCGTGTTTTCTCTTTCGATATTGTCGATTTGGCTATTTAGAGAGAGCCTGGTAGTCTCTTCCAGGTCCTGTAACTTATGAAGTGTGCCCGATGCGGACTCAAGAAAATTCGCAAAGTGTCTCAAAGACGACACATCACAAGGTATATATCCCCACCTTGCATTCATTATATAAAATTTCAAAGCAATCGTAAATTAAGAAGTTGAATTCAAGTTACAGATATTACTCAGAATTGTATAACAAATTGGGAAACTAGATTAGGTTAAGGTTACCACATGCTGCATGTTTTTGGCAATGAAATAAACACTGATAGTAACCAGCCACTACGTAAATAATCACCAAACATGAATACAAATGTTTCTGGTGTAATCATGCTCAATGATGAAGTTGTTGTCGTAGTTGGCATCATTCTGTTTACGCTACGTCATACTTCAGGTCATTGTGACGAGATTTTGATTTTGTTTACTCTTATTTATTTGCTTACCATGTAATTCTGACTACCTATTTTTGCAAAGGGAAAAGTAACTACGTACCACCTATTTACCTCATGATTTTGAGCTATTATCAAGTGACTTGGTCTAAACCTAAACTTGATAACTTTCTTTTCACGCAACGCCATATCAATTGATTCCATGATCTATTTTAGGGACCCAAGTCACGACTGGTAAATACAACATTTTGTCACCACTATGCCACAACAGCTGTAGTATATTGATAATACGAACTATTTTAGGTATTTCAGTTATCACTGGTTAATACGCGACGAGTGGATAAGGTCTCATCTTTCTATTTAAATTTTATTCGGCCTTCCTTCAACATAACATTTATAGGCTGAATTAAGTTATTGCAATAAGTTTTCAGCCGTGAATTCCTGCCGGCCAACGAAATTAAATGCGAATAGAACTTTTTCAATGATTTTTAAATCAATAAATAAAAGGAAACTATTTACCTCCTTATGTTATAGATCCACGTCAAGCGAAGAAGCTGACATCTGAGGTGACTCCCTTTTTCAAACCACTAATATTTTGACATTTTACGTCATGAAATTTTAAACAGCCTTAGGTTTAAATGTCAAGAAAAAATTCTATTACACACCTACCTGTGATCTTCCAAACTTATGTAAAAAGCCGTCAAGTTAAGATGGCATTTTATGTATGGTAACAACAATTTAACACATTGCTTTTAAGATATTGCGATATATTTGAAACTGCGATTTCGAACAATACAAGCGGAAAAAAAAAGTTCAATGATATACTTTATCATCTTAAATCAAAGACAAATGATTTAGCATCACCAGAAAGGATAAATTTCTCATTTGAAATATTACATAACTCTTCCTGCTTCTTTCTACTGACAAAACTGCTGCTCTTATGTAGCCCAAGCTGGTAATCTTGTAATTTCAGCCTATGTTCGAGTAATGGGATTCATTAATATCTTCAATCTAAATCCAAACAACCACAATATGCTTAAGGAGATACATAAGACATTAAGAAAATTAATGTGTCAAGACTTTTGTTGATAATCTGATATTGAATTTTATATATTTTGAGCACAGTTGCACGCAAGCAATGCTAAAAACGCTCCTGTTGTATTTAAGTCTTAAATATACGTTTACATTTGATGATGTGAATGATAGCTGGTTTAGAAATCTGTATCGTGTGAGGAAAAAAAAAAAAAAAAAACAGGCATGCAAAGAGTTGAAACAAATGCTTACTGTGCATAACCCCTATAGCTTCAATTATTTAGATTATATTAATCTAAATAATTGAAGCTAGCTAGAAGGCAGGGATCAAACTTTTCTGTCCCGTATGATAAAATCTAGAGAATTTTAAAGATATTTTAAGCTCTACGATTTTTGGTAGTGTTAATTACTTTTTGCCATGATAACGAAGCTTTTATTCCCCACGTTACCCTCATGTCAATTGCTAAGAAATAAAACACCTTTTCATGCCCTCCGAGAAGAACAGTATCGTTTATTGTCCCCCCTCACACGATACAGATTTCTAAACCAGCTATCATTCACATCATCAAATGTAAACGTATATTTAAGACTTAAATACAACAGGAGCGTTTTTAGCATTGCTTGCGTGCAACTGTGCTCAAAATATATAAAATTCAATATCAGAGAATTTTTTTTAGGTTATATATAAACGAATACGAGGATTGTAGTAATATCCTTGCTTTTTTAAATTTTGTAATTGTGTATTTATCGTTAACTCCAGTGACATACCTTTGAAATAAAAAGACTTACTCGTCTTAAAGCAAATACATGAGTCCCCGAATCTTCAAAAATCATAAATAACACGAATTACTGGAGTTAAAACAAATGTTGAGAAAAACCATTGATTATAAAGACAGACCTTGTTCTGCTTTGCTCCAACCATTTCCCTATACTAAACGTACGTCTCAGATATTTGCAAAAATTAGCTCAACATTACTTGTGATGCTTATCTATCGACTCAAAGACTAATCAACGTTAGATTTCTCAGCAGATCAATAAAAACTGTCCGATCAACATTCCTAGTAATAAACAGTAACTTATCTTGAATTTATGATATTGTTCTATCTAACTTTGGTCTTGACTGATACTAAAAACACGAATTTTTTGACGTTGTCTTATTGTTAGAATAGAAGATTATTTTGATTACCAAATATGACTCGCGCGTGTATGTGATTCAACAATGTTTTTTTTCGTCAAATAGTTAACTATGCAATTAATGAGTTGCCCATATCTTCTGTAGCTAAATACATTTTATGATTTTGCGATGACTATTTATTATCATTTCGCACCTTCATTACTCGTGTGTAGTTTACTGGTCATTTAGAGGTTTCAATACATAACCAAAAGATGAAGATTACTCTACCTGGAATATTCTTATATGCTGAGAACTAAACTTTTATCCACCAATATAACTTAAAAACTAGCATATCATCTCATTTTTCCCATCAACTTGCATTGTTACTTAAAAATGGTTTTATTAAACCTAATGACTTCAATTGGTAACAGAACTTGCCGACAAAAATAGGTACTGGAAAACATCGTAAGTTCATCCAATATGAATTTCAAAGATACTCATACAGATATATGTTATATATAAATTTTATTTTATTTAACTAAATAAAAACTGTTGGTGGCCTGTCTAGAATTTCCTTCTAAATTTATAATTTGGTAATCAAAGTACTACTGGATGCAAAAACCTTCACGTATTTTTTCATGATCGGAATGTTATGGCTTCTTTACCTAAGCCAAGCGCGATTATTTTCGGTGTTTACTGAATGTGTCTTCAACATGTTAGGTAGTGATCACAGTGTCCTTCTACTGGTGTGGTGTAGAGAATAAGTAAATAGTTAAATTTTTTTTCCATCCCATAACTCTGGATTGTGGTTCAAAATTCCATTGTTCAGTGTTGTTTCAGTAGGCGAAAATGGATAAATATAAACCAATTTTAAACAAAAAGTCAAAATTCAAGACGTTGCATTGGTTGACCTTTAACGATAGCGTTGCATTTTTATATGCTATGTTCTCTTGATAAGTGGGGAGTGAGTTTTATATCTGACACTATCAAAGAGGAGTCAGGATCATTTATGCTCATCGGAATATGTAAAATAAACTTTTTTTAGAAATGTTCTTTCTTTGGTATGGCAGAGAAAGAATGATGGCAACTTAGGTGCTGATATCATTACTTAATTGCTATTCAAAATTATAAGGTAATTGCTTAAAAGTATTTCCATCAAAAATAGGCAGCTGAAAATATATTGCAAACACTCAAGATTCTATTGTAATTCACACGAAATAAATTTGTTTCCAGCATTTAATTCCTTCAAAAATATTAGGTTATTTATTTTTACATCTCACGAGCCAAGTTTAAATAATAGTTTAGAAGAATAATAGCTTAATTAGTTAGAAGGAAAAGCAAATAAATATTATATTTCTTACTAAATGTTTAAGAATTTAAGGTTTATATGTTTGCGATTTATTTTTTTGTAAATATTTTGTTATATACATACATGTATTCATAATCTGTGAACTTACATTTTATCAATGATTTGAAGTGACAACCTTGATTCAAAATGAAGACAAAGTAATATAAAATTAATTAAGTACCTATTCTTAAACTATATGAAATTTTCATAAATGCATTCCATTTTCATTGCTTTAACTTATGTACTATTGTTAAATTTTTCATACATAATCTTGTGGACCATAATTTGAAGTCAATTATGACGTAGATTGTTTTTCGCAAAACTGACTGACCTTATATTTGACCATGAATTAAATATCACATCATCAAATCTGTTGCCTTGTATAAATTAAGATTTTTTTATAGTTTGGAGTTAATTTTTATTGTTATAAAATTTATACTTACACGACTTTCAATTCTGTATATAAACTCTTTAATTGTATACATTAGAATTTTTCCTAATACTTCTAACTTCCCGTAAGAGGTATTAATTTTTTTACTCTTAATTTTAAATGGTAAAAAAGTTTAGTACAAATTTATTCCAATTAAAGTTGCATTATATCTACTTAAAATTTTTTTAAACTAAAATTTTTAAAAAAATCTGGAGTAAAAAATAACTGTTTAATCTAAGTGTTTTGAGGATACATTGTAAAAAAAAATCGTTTGATATATTACTTTTCAATACACAAAAGAACAACTTGTGGTTTTGAATGAATTTGTAACAAATATTAGCAATCGTGTGTGATGGAATTATCGAACCATTGAATTTAAGGCGAAAATGTTGGTCATATGTTAGTTTGATTTAATAAATTTCAAAAGCACAGCTATGGGATTTAAATTTAAAAATGTCTCTGCCTCTATCTAACATGAAAGTACAATCCTGCTATTTTGAATTTTAAGAGAAATCTCTATGAATTAAGAATTTCGTTCAAATTAACGGCAACATTAAGATAAGTTTAAGCATTTAAAAGGAAATTTTTGGACCAAAAGGATTGTTTTAAATGAATTCAAAACTTATCAAATGATGCGAGGTTCAAGTTTTGGACATTTACGTCTACTAAGTTTATTCAAAATTAAGAATTTAATCCAGTTCAAGATTTTGCCGAGTGACATTTAATGTAATAATCACCTAAAAATATACTAAAGAATTCATGGTTAAGTGTTACTACAAAATACTGAAATCAGTGTTTGTATGACAAAACAATTCGAAATAATTGATAAAAATCAATAGAAGTGTTATCAGAATATTTAATGTAAAATATTTAATAGCAATTCAGAGAATTTATTGGAATTTAAGTAGATAAAATTTATTACATCAAATCACAACATAGTGGGAAGCATTTTACTTTTCAATGCCGCGCAAAATTTGTTTTATATCTAAACGCTTAAATACCTTTTAATTTTATGTATAACTTGATGATGAATAAGGCAAAGAATCTTTAGTCTACCTTCAAGTTTTGAATAAAAATACCTATTTGAACTATTAAGAAGTCATGCTTGAGGTAAAAGTTGAACTCATGAGTTGTTAAATTAAAATCCAGACTAGCTTAAAAACAAAATTTCAGAGTTTTAAAAATTTTTTTATATTGTTTTTAAATCTTTATGAAATTTTCACTTAATTTGTTTTCAGCTTTTATTAAATTTTGAATAATTGGCCGTTATTATTAAAATTTTAAATATTTTATCAACAAAACAAAATTTATTTATTTTAATTCCAATTGCATTAATTGCTCAACTAAATATTATAAATATGTGACTGGAGTATATCAGTTAAGTTGTCGTTTCTTATTCCTGTGACTAGCAATGATAAATCAAATCCATGAATTCGTTCAACCTGAAAAAAATCGAGAACTAAATAGGGTATTTAACCACCGGTAAGTCCCAGACCAGATAAAATATTAACAGGGGTTGGTTGGTTTTTATGGCGCAAGGTCCAGATAAGGACAAGCTGCGCCAAATATTAACAGGGGAGGCTTTTGCAGAAGAGCACCTAAAGCAGATGGAGTAGGAGGCAGCTTCTATGGAATACTACCAGCGGCAGAAAACTCATTTATGCATAGGAAATTTCATGATTCACAAAAATATTGATATTTGATTCCTACTGCATGAATTTAAGGCAATTCTTTATCTTGCATACATTGCAAGAATGAGAAACGGATTTGACAAATGCAAAAAAACTATCAACGATATTTGAATATTTATTGAAAATATCAAGGAGTAAAATTAAGCAACGTAAAACCAGTAAGTTTTGAAATTTAAAAAATTCTTAAAATTTAAAGAAATTTAGTTATTAAAGTTAACTTTTTAGTGTTCTCATATTAATGATATCAGCGTATAAAGACATCTTATTCCTTGTTTTAAATTGCCTTAGCAAATGAAAGAAATGCAATTGAATGTTATAAGCAGAAAGTTAGAAATTGCTGCCAAACTTGACTGAAAAAAGAAAGTTTGCTTTTTATGTGAAAACAATTTTATTCAATATCCATGTATTAAACAACATTCAATATACTGCATAACAAAGCTTCTTTAAACGAGTGAAATACAACAGATATTTAAATATAGTTCAGCTATTAAAACATTATGTAAACATGGGACATTAAAAATAGAACATTAAAATATGATTAACAAATATGCTTTTAAAGTTCTAAAAACATTCCTGTCAGTATACCTTCAGTTTATGAAAATGTATTTAAAATATCTAATTATTCTTTCCTACACAACTAAATTTTCTTCAATATTTCTTCTTAAGTTTTGAATCACTTTTGCTTTTATTGATTGACAGTCTACAATAAAACGCCACCGGAAAATTCTGCAGAAAGATGAAGCAATCTAGCAATTACGGTGTTTAAATCTTCTTGAATTTCACTCAGTCTCAAATTAACATAATTATATTCCTCAGAATTGCTTACACTTCTCATTTGTGGATTTCTGTATTCCATTTTGAATAAATGGCCTATTGCAGTAAAAATTGCATTATATATATAGCTTAAAGTTTTTATGTCAATTTCTATAGATTGAGTATTTCTCAAATATTGTAGTTCTGCATTTGAATCTAATTGTGCACTAATAATTCTTTGTTTGAATTTATTGACTTCATTTATTGCATTACAGAATTCGTTGAAAATCTTTAAAATGTTAAAACGCCATTGCCTAAAAATTCGTTCGCTTTCTGAATTCAGGCTAATTTCTGCAATTTCTTGATTAAGGGATCGAGGATTAGCAAGATGTAAGTGAAGAAAATCTATAGCAATAAATTGGGGTTCATTAAAACATCGGTCAACTAACTGTCGGTTTGAAAATCGCATGTTAAGATTTTGATAAATAGATTCTGTATTAACAGTTTGATTAGGAAATGGGGAGTTAACTTCTTGACTAAGTGATTCATTAAGACCTTGGTCAGCCAATGGCTGATTAAGAGTTCTTTGGTGAGCAACTGATGAATTAATAGTTAATCGGCCAGGAATTGGTGGATTAGCAGCTCCTCGACCAGAAGATGAAGTATCATCTTGATCAGAATATGAGGGAGTAGTACTTTCTTCATCAGATGGTGTATCACCTCCTTGATCAGATAATGGTGGACTATAATCTTCTTGACTAGGTGTTAGTGAGTTAGAGATTCCTTGATTAGAAATAATTGGATTAAATACTCCTTGATGTGGAAATGTTGGGTTAAATACTGGTTGAGGAGGCAGTGCTGGGTAAATTACTGCTGGAAGAAGAAATGCAGGGTAAATTACTGCTGGAGGAGGAAACGCTGGATAAAAAACCGCTTGACGAGGAGGTGCTAGGTTAATTATCGCCTGAGTAGGACGTGCTGGGTTAGTTACCGCCTGAGTAGGACGTGCTGGGTTAGTTACCGCCTGAGTAGGACGTGCTGGGTTAGTTACCGCCTGAGTAGGACGTGCTGGGTTAGTTACCGCCTGAGTAGGACGTGCTGGGTTAGTTACCGCCTGAGTAGGACGTGCTGGGTTAGTTACCGCCTGAGTAGGACGTGCTGGGTTAGTTACCGCCTGAGTAGGACGTGCTGGGTTAGTTACTCCCCTCCCTAAAAATTGTCGATTAAACAATCTTCCATTAGGAAATGTTGGAATAACTGCTTGATGTTGATTACGAAATTCAGGGTTAACAGCTCTTTGAATAACTGGTTGTGGATTCATAAGATACTGGTCAAAATTAGGGGGATTAGGAAAATATCGAGTGACGATACGCGAGTCCTAACAACGCTGCCAAACAGCAGCGCTGTTAGGACTTCGGTTAATACTAATAACTTCCTCTTGTCTAGAAGTACTTTCCTTAGCATTTCCTTCTCCAACAGCACTTTTCTCAGTAACTCTTTTACTGAAAGAGTGTTCTTGTACCCGTTGGGCAACAGCACCTTCCTCAGTGCCTTCTCGACAAACACCATTTTGGCTAATAGCACCTTCTTGATTATAAGCACATTCTTCAACAAAAGCACTTTCCCTAATGCTTTCTTGGTCATTTTTCTTATCAGTTTTAGAAACGGCATCTTTCTTTGCACGTTCTAGTCCAGCGATATTGTTCTTTGCTCCTACTTGGTCAGCGACATTCTTCTCTGCTCCCACTTGGTCAGCGGCACTCTTCTCTGCTCCAACCTGGTCAGCGGCATTCTTCTCTGCTCCAACCTGGTCAGCGGCATTCTTCTCTGCTCCAACCTGGTCAGCGGCATTCTTCTCTGCTCCAACCTGGTCAGCGGCATTCTTCTCTGCTCCAACCTGGTCAGCGGCATTCTTCTCTGCTCCAACCTGGTCAGCGGCATTCTTCTCTGCTCCAACCTGGTCAGCGGCATTCTTCTCTGCTCCAACCTGGTCAGCGGCATTCTTCTCTGCTCCAACCTGGTCAGCGGCATTCTTCTCTGCTCCAACCTGGTCAGCGGCATTCTTCTCTGCTCCAACCTGGTCAGCGGCATTCTTCTCTGCTCCAACCTGGTCAGCGGCATTCTTCTCTGCTCCAACCTGGTCAGCGGCATTCTTCTCTGCTCCAACCTGGTCAGCGGCATTCTTCTCTGCTCCAACCTGGTCAGCGGCATTCTTCTCTGCTCCTTCTTTGTCAGCGGCATTCTTCTCTGCTCCAACCTGGTCAGCGACATTCTTCTCTGCTCCTTCTTTGTCAGCGGCATTCTTCTCTGCTCCTTCTTTGTCAGCGGCATTCTTCTCTGCTCCTACTTTGTCAGCGGCATTCTTCTCTGCTCCTACTTTGTCAGCGGCATTCTTCTCTGCTCCTACTTTGTCAGCGGCATTCTTCTCTGCTCCTACTTTGTCAGCGGCATTCTTCTCTGCTCCTACTTTGTCAGCGGCATTCTTCTCTGCTCCTACTTTGTCAGCGGCATTCTTCTCTGCTCCTACTTTGTCAGCGGCATTCTTCTCTGCTCCTACTTTGTCAGCGGCATTCTTCTCTGCTCCTACTTTGTCAGCGGCATTCTTCTCTGCTCCTACTTTGTCAGCGGCATTCTTCTCTGCTCCTACTTTGTCAGCGGCATTCTTCTCTGCTCCTACTTTGTCAGCGGCATTCTTCTCTGCTCCTACTTTGTCAGCGGCATTCTTCTCTGCTCCTACTTTGTCAGCGGCATTCTTCTCTGCTCCTACTTTGTCAGCGGCATTCTTCTCTGCTCCTACCTGATCAGCGACATTGTTCTCTGCTCCAACCTGATCAGCGACATTGTTCTCTGCTCCAACCTGATCAGCGACATTGTTCTCTGCTCCAACCTGATCAGCGACATTGTTCTCTGCTCCAACCTGGTCAGCGACATTCCTCTTTGCTCCTACCTGGTCAGCGACATTCTTCTGTGCTCCTACTTGGCCAACAACACCCTTCTGTGTACTTTCTTGTTCAAAGAAATTTTTTTCTGCATTCTCTACGTCAATAACTTTTTTAGCACCTTCTCTATCAATATTGTCTTCAATAACATTTTTTAAAACAGAACCTTCCATAAAATCTCCTTGATTAATAACAACTGTCTTACCTCCTTGGACATAAGAGTTTTTCTTAACATATCCTTGGTTTACAGTACTTGCCTTAATAGGTCTTTGCCCAATTGAACTTGCCATAATATCTCTTTGGCCAATAACACTTTCATTATCACATTCAAGGGCATCATCTTTGTTAGTATCAATTCGTTCAACAGTTTCAAGTATGGGATCAACTTGGCTTACAGTTCTTAAAGTAGAGTTTTCTCGTTGGCTAGTTCCATAGTTATTATCTATTTGGTTACTATTTATTCCGTTACAACCATTTTGAATAGTATCTGATCTGTAAACATCGTTGTCTGTCATATTCTCCCGACTTAAATTTCGTCGGTTAATACTTCTTCTGTAAAAAGAACTTTGTGAAAATTTTCTGAGATTTCTTCTCCAAGCATCTTTTCTACTCCTTCGCATGATTAAAGACACAAGTTAAAATCTACATGCTAAAATACTGAAAATAATATCAAACTTACTTTGCCCTTATATTGACTGCATGATCTGCGCAGAAGTGGAAAATTTTAATAATTAAAATAAATTTCAGGTATAAAGTTGATTGATTCATTTTACTTATGTAATTGGGCAAAGTTGGCATTCTTTCCTCTTTGAATAGCCACATTGAGGTATTAGAGATCAGAATCGAAGGAGGAAAACTGATTAAATATTTACGAACTAAAATTTAATGCATATTTTTCTGTAAGTTTGACAGTAAAAAGGAATAAAAAGTATAAAATTTTCGAACATAAAAATACTGGTGAAAAAATAAATCGAAAAATACGTGTTACCCATCTGACTTTATTCTAAACTTCAGATATTTGTTCTCTTCCAGGTATTCTAAAATTTATTATAGTATGTGCTCTATCTTTGAAAAACGTTGTTTAATCATTGCTACTATTTACATTATTTGTAAGTTTAGCCACAAAAGTGGAGGTGTAGTTACCGCTCATGCTACAGTTATTATATTACTAATTTTGTTTTCTGAAGCACCTTGTTAGTTTCAATGAATAAGTCTGTAGGCCCCTTTTGTTCGTACAAATTATGAATCTTAGAGAAATCTTTTCTGTCATCAAAGATAACAACCGATATGAAATAATTTTTCAAAAATTAAATTTTCAGGCAGAAGTTAAGATATTTTATTCACTAACAAAATCAACAATAACAGATATAATTGTATTTTATTCGTTATTTTCTGGACCTATATAACAGGTAGATTTTTTTGTGAAGAATTTTTTCTTCTTACATAGTATACTTTAAAATGTATCCTATCACTTATATTGTTATGATTTTACATGAAAAGAACAGATATTTTTAAAAAGAATGAAAGATATAGTTGATGCTAAATAGAAAAATTATATATATATAATTGTTTTTTAAATTACAGATTTATTTATTAATTCTGTAATCACCACATCAAGATAAAAAAAGAAAATAATATGTTATATAGAATTTATTTAACAACTAATTTTACACCTCAAATATATTATTGTTTCAAATACAAAAAAGTTACCTATAAAAAGTAGATCAATTTTTTATTTTTAAAAGAGGTAGAACTATTCTTTACAGGGTAGAAATATCAATCATTTACTAAACAACAAGTATATTTGTTATTGGAAATACCTCATCCATGTTAGGCTGCTGTAACAATCTTCAATAGTTTATCAATGATAATGTGGTCCACAATTCTTAAAAGTTTGCTTGCTTTACGAGCAAATCAAAACATATTTTCTGTTTATTTAGAAACTCACAACACATAGGCAGTATGGATAATAGGTACTCAGTATCAAAGAAACATTAGATGTTTCAGCTAAGCATCCTAAAAAGGTGACATAACAGCGATTTTTCTATGATAGTATATCCACTTTAAAACGAATTGATTAACATTCAAATTCAGCAATTTGGAAGTCATTAAAAAGAGGGAGCGAAAATCAAATAAAATAAGCTGTACAAGAAACAAAATGGGAAAAATTTTACTTTTATCAATTAAACTTTGATTATAGGCATATTGAATCTGTGACAAATTATGTACCAATGAATATAAATGAGATAAATTGTAGACCTGTTAGTAAATCTCTACATCTATGCATATAGGAAAAGTGAGAGAAAAAACTAACAATATAATTCGTCACTTTTCAATGAATTGTTATTCTTATAACATGATTATTCATTGAAAGTAATTTCGCACCCAAGAAAATTAATTTGAGTAAGACATACCATTCAAATAGGATTTGAAATTATAAATATGTATTCAGAGACTGGAATGGAACCCATACTCTTAAAATCGATTTTTGAGAGCAAACTGATGCTGATATTTTAAGCTTCTTTATGTAGGGAACGAGGTTATATTATTCTTTAGTTTCTCTCTCAAGAATATTATAATGCTTCTAAAAATAATTGAATGGCTAGTAGTATTAAATATGAACTTTTTTTGATTAATGAGTATAATGAAAATAGATATCTATCAAGATTTATGTTAGATTTTCAAGTTGAAAAGTAAGATTTTGCGTTGAAGGTAACGATTGATTAATGACTCAAATTTAGATATGTTGGTGACATTTTTTATCTTCCGCATTTTTTGTAATCGACGTTCTATATTCTGAATGTTATATTGAGCTGGTAGCCAATTGGTTAGAATTTTTGTATTTGGTTTAACAGTTCGTGGGCTCAAGTACCACGTTGGGCTTGGATGTTTGTAATGATTCGGAATAAATTTTCAGTCATAGGTCTCGGTCAAATTAGCTATCGTGTGAAAAAGATGATTTATGAGTGACAAACAAACCAAATCGGAATGTTATTTCAGACAATGAAGTATATCTATAAAAACATATCTGAAATATAAATTCGGTACAATAAATCAATCTTGTGAATAAAATTTCCGTTCATTGAAAAGCGATACCATGAAAAATATGCTTCAAAAAAGATCCGGAAGATCAAAGCTCTTTTAGACCACCTGTCTTTCAAATATTTGATTGGCTTGAAAATGAATAATTGCATACTGATATTTATTCATTCTCAACTACTAATATACAATTGAAGCAGTAAAAGAACGTTTTATGACAGCACGTGTGGAAAATGGATTGTACACATTTATAAAACTTAAATCAGAAAGGACTCAAAACGGATACTTTTTAGAAACAATTAGTAATAAGAAATGCTTCATTGCGATGCATCTTGTGAAACGATCTTATGAAGACAATTAAAACATTTTTTTGAGAAAATGAGACACAAGATATATATTAAGAATTTTGAGTTTAGGCAGTTTACTTTATTGCCTAAATATAATAAATAATAGGATGTCGGGCTGAATATAATCGCCATCGTTGCAGTGTTGACCTAAACCAGGATTTAGAAACTTAATAAATTCATAAATTGCAGACAAAACAAAAAATAAATTAATGGTAAATTATATTGGAAATACATATTCACGAATTTATCACTACTAGTAAAATGAGTTTATTCATGACATACACCCTATTTCATTAGTTAGCGTAACAAAAAAGTTCTTAAAAAAATAAAAGGAAATTTTTTTTTGTTAAGAAAATAACAGTAAACTGCACATCATAAGAAGCTTCTAGTTTAAACTCATCATGAGAAATTAGCTCCAAAATATTTGAATATCTTTAAAGCCGCATATTGGGCTCACGGCATAGCCTAGTTTTAGTATTGCGCTTTTCGGACACTTTGACTGGACTCAAACCCGGGATTCCACTTTTGAGCAACATGTGTGCATGCAACGTTTCTGTTTTCCGCATGTACACGCGTCGTGGTGGGTACTTGGGAGTTTTACAGTTTCCTCTCCTGTGATACGCTAAAACAACTCATTATCTATTAAAAAATCCTTTGAGAATGCCATATTCCGGGTTCTATGTTAAAATATCTTACAGTAACCTTAAACTCTTTGTCAATCCATCAAGTAGTGTCGAAGTCATCACATTCACACTTACCATCTGTACAATTTCTGTATTAATTGATCATTCCAATATCTTTGAAATGGCGTGTTTGAAAATGTATTTATAAAGCCTGATATTAATTCGATGGTTTTTTTCCCCATCCCATGAGATAGCTATTAAAATTTTGTTTTCAAATTTTCATTTTTGAAATTTGCGTAACTTTTGTGAATTAAAACTAGCCATTTTGTTAAAAATTAAACTTTTATACATATTGAAATTATAGCAATTATTCACTTCTTCCGAAAAATATTTTCTAGATGTTGAATGTTTTAATCCATTACCCCCAATTAAACTGTTTACATTTTAGACAGTATCTTCTTCTGGAACTGTAAACTTAAATTTATTCTTGTCAGAATTTTTCGATCGGTCAATAAATAAAAATAGGTATAATCTGTAATAATATTCATTTTTAACGTAGAAAATTTTCATTTTTTTAGAGTTTATCCCAATTTAAACCCATACATTGGGTGAAACTAACTAATCAATAAATTTATTTCTTAAAACTAAAGTTAATCCAATTTACTCTTAGAGTCTTAAAAGTAAAGTCTGATGCATGCTGACACCAACATTATTATTTATTTACAAACTAACTACCATTCAAATATAAATTGTGAATAATTTAAAATTGCTTAAAAACATTATTTTAAATTTGTATTTCTTCAGTTTATGAAAAGCATTTGAAATTTAAATTGAATAAAATTATTCAAGATATCAACGGATATTAAGCTCATTGCAAAATTCATAAATCATTTAAGAAGGTTCAATTTTCAATTACTGTGCGAGGGGAATATTTCTTATAAAAATTGTGAACACAAGAAAAAAACAATTATTTTGAGTAAAACGTTTTTAGTAAGGATTTTACTCCCAAATTAAATATGAAGTTCCTAATGGGACATTGAATAAGGCAAAATTCTGATTATTCTAATTTAAAAGAAAATATATACGGAATTTAAATGCTCTTTTATATTTAGTAATATTTCTAATAATTTCTTAATTTGTATTTAGCAGCATTATACTATCATATTTTTCCGCAATTAGATATAAAATATTCAATATATGTAATCTTTATAGTTATAGTTTTCTCAAAAAATATGCTAAAGTAAATATTTAATTATAAGTAAATATGTGGAAGCATTAACATATTAGCTTTTTAATTAATAGATATAGTCTGTTGGAATATTAACAATTTTTTTTCAAGGTACGAATAGAGATTAAAAATAGAGAAATATAATCTCTTATTATTGAAACATTAACATATGTATGATTCAACATATATATATGCACATTAATTTGAAATTGAAAGTTAACTAAATCCTTGAAGTTTAATCAACACATATCTTTCATTAGTCAACATATAAAACACATGGAATACTTTAAAACAAGATTCACAATTGACACATTTAATGAATATGGAATTTCTAGTTTTCAGCCATTTTTCTTAATTACTACTAATCTGATTAAAAATTTGATTTAGCTATATGCAGCACACAATAAGCACACTCTTCGATTCATTTTAATAAAACTGGCAAATTCTTTTTTTAATCTAGATTAAAATATTAAACAATTGTAATAAAAACATAGTATATGGATAAAATTGTCAATTTCTATTCGAACAAGTACTTCATATTTCTTTTTTGTTTCTTATAGCGTCAAACGAGATTAAATACTACTTGGAAATTGGAGATGAAGGCGAATCAGTTGGTTGAGCAATTCATCAAACTTTAGACCAAATGTTCGCAACATTGCTTCAATTTCATAACATTCACTAGGACTACTTTCTTGTAAGTGACTCGAGTTTCTGCAGGCATTTTTAAATAAATTCATCATTTTTGTAAAAATGGTCACAAGCATGATGGCAAGAGATTCCGAACAACGATCTAAAAATCGTGATTCACTAAAACGATCTCCTTGATATAATCCCGCTCTTAGGTACAGATTTCTGGAAGTAGAGAGAAAAGACATGAATTCACCGAAATAGCCGTAAAATTTCAGGTACTTTGACATCCACTTGTCGAAAAGTTCTCGATCTTGCGATAACATGAAGTTAATTCTGCGCCTAATGATTCGATAAGCGATGTCTCTGCGACAATGATCATCTGAATCGTCACTCATCCGTCGCATGGTTAGAAAATTAAAATCTAAATCCAGAAGTACTGGATTAGATGGCAATAATCTTATCTAGCTATATACAAGTATCATAACTGACGGAATAGAATTATACGTATTCTTCAATTCTGAAGAAGAGATGGACGATTATCATACTATGTATACATATCTAAACATGCTCAGTAGAATATTTTTTCCTGAGGAACTGATAATCATCTCGCAGTGTACAAGCATCAAGACATGCGCGCAAAGTAATTATTCATTCAATTTGATTCAGAAGAGGAAAGTTCTCAAATGAATCTTAGATTTACGTCTTCTCAAAGGCTGATGAGTTATGAAGTAATAAGTCTTGTCCAGATGATTATTTTAATCGAGAGTACTCAAAAATTAATCTAAATCATTTTAATTTCAAGCATTCTCAGGAGACCATGTTAACACACGAGCTAGCACTTTATCATCTGTTCCACACAAGCCAAATAACACTGAAGTTCACTAAATTGTAAAATATGCATTGACACTTTCAGGATGACTAATTTAACTGCGTCTTTGATCAAACTAAAAACTCCAGAGCAATGCTTTTCGCACAACAGATGAAAGCTAAATAAAAATTTATTTATGATTACGACATTGCTGCGATTTATTGCATGCAAAGTTAATATTAAGTTAAACATAAAATTAAAGTTGAATATAATATGAATTCCCTTGATTGTGATCTCGTGTCTAATTCCATTGCATTGGCAATCAAGTGGTTTACACTCTGGCTTTCAGTATAATATTTAGTGAATTCAACTCTCATTTCGGATGTGAAACTAATTAGTGGTGTTTTAATTCAATTTAAATTGTGGATCCCAATAAAATTAACATTTGTGTGCAAACAATGAACATGAGCTGAAAATCTCACCAAAATCTATAGAAATCAAAGTTATCATTGTAATGACAAATCTGTTTTTCTATATCGTAAATGAAAAATTGTGGATTTTTCTAATGTATGGAATTGGAAATATTAAATCCTAATCTTAAGGAATATTTTAGGTAAAAATATCACTTGAATGAATTTATCAAGAATTGCAGTGAAAAATATCAGTGCAAATGAATGTATCGTATTTATTAATTTAAGAAAGAAAATTTGCATTTTTAGTTCTTTTTAAAGTATTCGCAACTCGTGTTAAATTTTCTTATGTGAATGAATGCGTATTCGTTTTATCAAAGATTAAAAATATAGTAACTTAATTGTATATTTACTTAACCTCATGTAAATTTCATTTAATAGTTGAAAGTTCTTGAAAATATTTTTACAATATCCACAAATTTTTACTTTTGGTGGAGTAAATTTTATACGAAGTAAGAGAAAGAAAAAAAAATAACGAACTAACAAACATACAATATAAATGTTTACTTTCGAAACAGAAAATACTCTATATTAATTTTTTACAGTAGTGTAACATTGCATCCTATATGGTTGTTTCTAGATCATTTATTTAATTTTCATGAATTTCTCCACTTCTTACACCCATTTTCATTTCACTCAAATTCTCACCTCTTTCATCATATTTTTTGCATCCATTTTTTGTGGTAGTTGCCAAGCCTTATTTTGTTAAGACTCTTAGTCATCAATCTATTTCTTCTTCGACGGAATGACATCATTTTCATTTCTACATGCAGCAGTCCTTGAGCGAATATGTCTAAAAGGTTAGCTCAGTTTTACAGAATAAAAAGAATACGATGGTTGAAACGTTTTTGACAACGGTTTCAATTTTTTTTTTTTGGTCGAAGATTTCCTCAATAGCGAACAATGCTGCTATTTGATTAGATCGGGAGAAAGCAAATTCTTGTTCGTAAATTGTTGCATTCCTTTCTCTAACTGATTCCTCTTCTTAATTTTTTTCTTAATGCTTCTTCTTAATTCTTAATTTGAGATAAAGTAACTGAAACTTGATCTAACATGTTTTCTCTTTATTGAGCAAAAGTTTAGTTTAGTGAGTTCGAAAAAAACTTATATTCACTCCTAAATAAGCCCTGCTGTTTAAGCTCTTAGTTGAAATGGACCATTCATAAATAGCACTGCCTATTATATAACCTGTCTTTATCCATTCATAAATTATCCCTGTCTATTAAACTGTCAGTAGAACTACGCGTATTCATCCTTTTTTTAAATAGTTCTAAAGAGTTAAGCTGCTTTTTTAAGCTTCAGTGTCGCAAAAGTAGCACTCTGACATAGTTTGTTTGCCTGCGTCTTCTTTATTTAAAAAGTTTTTAATCATTATAATTATTACTTGTTTTTATGAGCATTGTTTGTGCTCAGCAATCACTTATTTTTGAGAAACACAACATCCACTGTTTCCATAATTTTCATTGCTGCATAAGATAATCATTTTTACTTTGCAAAATAAAATTGCCCATATCAGTATGGCCATCACAGTAAATCCAAGGGAACTCAAAATGGTTCATTGAAGTTTTAAAAAATAGGATACGTAAACTAATCGGAAGATTCCCTGAAGCTTTATTCACTATAATTTGCTTTTAAATGTTTAGACCATAGGAAGTATGTGACATTTAATTTGAAACTAAAATTTTTTTAACTACCCTGAAAGTAATTGAAGTAGAACAGAAAATTCAGTCAGCTGGGCAGTTAGATTCATTGTAAATAATATAACTTCATTTTAAAATAAGTGGGTTGAAATTCACGTTAAACTTTTATTTGATAAAATAAAATATTTTGACATTTTTATTAACCCATATATAAACTGTTAATAAATTGTTTTTTGAAGTACAGTGGGTGATCAGTTAGTGAACTTAAACTGTCTCTTTCTTTCGGAAATCAAAATGACTCGCTTCCCAGCCATATTCTAGAAAATTATTCAATGCAATGAAACAAAAATTCAATTTTCTTTGAGTCCATTAATAATTAATAAAGTGAAATAAATTTCTATGAAATTATGCATATTATTTTTTTTAATAAAATTCAATTTTACACCCTTATGGGGATAATAGCTTTATTATATGTAATTTAAGAAAAGCTATCATTTTCACTGAATCAGTTTATTTTGATACTGTACACTCCTGGACAATTGCTAAGGAAGGATCACAAATTGCAATGTAGCATAACATTAAGCAAGACATGAGGCCTAGTAGGATAAAATATAGTTGCCATACTGCTCAGGCATTAGAATAAAGAATATTTATTTTTATGAAAAGTAAAAAAGCTGTGAAACATCTGAAAGAAAAAAAAATGTTCACTCGATGCTTCATGCGGAAAAATGGAACAATGCTTCTAAAAGTCAGCAGGCACCTTGAAGAAAGGTATCAGTGCGGGATATGTCCACCGTGGAATGTAATGCAACATTCCACACGTCGTATCACACTTTGCACAACACTATCCAGCAGCTGTTGAAGCAATTTATCCCATTCTCCTGTGAGTGCACAGATGAGGGTGTTCTTGTTTGTCGGAGGATAATTTCGACCAGCAACTTGCCTCCCCAAAGCATCCCACAAATTTTCAACGGGGTTTAGATCTGGAGAACGTGATGGCCATACGAGGCGTTGAATACCCACGTTGTCTAGACAATCCTGAACAGCGAGTGTTCAATGACATGTTTCGTTGTCATCCATAAAAACAAATTTATCACCGACAGCACCTCGGAAAAGACGAACATGAGGAAGTAGAACCTCATTAATGTATCGTTGGCCAGTCATAGTCCCATTCGCAACAACAAGTTGGGACGTGCGACCATTAATAATAATGCCGGCCCACACCATAACACTGCATGTTGGATATCCGTCACTTTCCCGGATATTTTCTGGACGATAAGCAGTACCACTCTCGTGCCAGATCAATTGGCGTCTACAATCCAATGACAGACAGAACCTACTCTCCTCTGAGAATAGTACGCATGCCCAGTCCTGTTCAGTCCAATTGCGATGCTCACGACACCATTGCAAACGGGCGGTACGATGCAGTCTGTTCAATTGGACACATACAACGGGTCTTTGGGCGTACAGTCCTCATTCCCTCAAACGTCTGGCAACAGTGTTTCAGGAGACCTGCTTTTCTGAGGCAGAAAGAAACTGATTGAACCTGCTGAGCTGTGGTGCCCGTGTTCCTTTTTGCTGATAGGACGATATATCTGTCGTACTTCTAACACGACCTCACCCGTGCCGCCTACTACACATTCCAGTAGTTTTAAATGACTCCCACAGCCGTGAAGCAACGCTGTGAGCGATGTCGAACTCCCTGGCAACATCTGTTATTTTTCGCTCTTTTTCGATCTTTCCAATAATTCGTCCAAGCATAAAATAATCTAAGTGATGTCGGGAAGACCTGCCAAAAATTTCAAGTTCGTCTATTAAATCTTTCCTGTAAAACTTTGACTTGAAAGAACTGTCCAGACGCATCAAAACCTTTAAAGCTCTTTTGAACGCTATCACGTGATGAACAGACGTGGAAAAAATTTGCATACGCATACTTCTTACTATATCCCGCACTTATTCTAATCTTCCACATTTTGCTTCCTTTCATTTTGAGGTTGCTAAGGATAATAGTGTTATCCGTCCTTAGCAATTGTCCAGCAGTGTGTTTTTACTAATAAGATCGATTAAATTATTTTTCTTTGAATCCTTAGGATCAATTTGGGAATAGTTCCTTGAATTAATTAAATTTTCTATTATTTCTATTGGGTTTAATAGTTTCTTAGAAAAATTGAACTGAATTTCCTTCTAAGCAAATAACGTTGGTTTGAAATCATTGTTGCGTTTTTATTTTCACGGAATTTCATGCATTGTATGGAAAAATATTTCTCTCATAGAACTCAGATAAAATTTATTAATCTGTTCAATTCAAAAGTCTATTTTAAGCATTAGGCCTGGTTAAATTAAAATTCAATGAATTTTAACATCGCATATGAAAAAGCTTAACGGCTATAGGCATCTCGATATTTAATACATAAATTGTTTTCCTAAATTACAATTTTATAGATAGTGAGGTGTTTCATATTTCGTGTCGAAAAGGAGAAAACTTGAATAATTATTGAACACCCAACCAGACAGAAATGTACACATTAACAAAAGATTCATATCTTGCTACTCAACATTATCTGAAATCGAACGCACAATCTTTTGCTTTGAAAATATCAATTATAAAGCAATGATGAGCGAAATGCTTTACAACTTGGATTTTTTTCAAGGCAATGAGTTGTTACAAGCAGCTCAAATAGTTTTATGTTTATCTGGTATACACATATATATATATATACACTGGTGTGCAAAAATTAAGGACGAAACCGTTTTTCTAGTGCAGCGTCGCTCAGAAGTGTTCGAAATCGATAAAAACCGTACCAGAATATCCTCCTGATGTAAGAATATATATATAAAAAAATTCTAAATGATTAAAAAAGAGCCTTATTGAAAAATGAGCATGGAGCAAAATGGCAGAGACGGCCGAAACATCCATGTGACAGCTCTCTAGCTAGAAACATCCATCTTTTAGTAACTGATATGATCTCCCCTGACTGCTGTGCAGGATTGACATCGTCTGTCCATACTGAGTATGAGGGTGTCCATAAGTTGTTGAGGTACTCTGCCCATTCTTCTTGTAACACCAATTGCAGCTCCAGAATCACTGGTGGTTGGTGACGTGCTGCCAAACGTCTCCCCAGAAAGTCCACACGTGTTCGATTGGATTTAGACCCGGGGACTTTGCCGGCCAATCCATGCGATCAATATACTCTCTTTCCAACAACTCTTCCGCAGCCTCTGTACGCTGAGGTGGAGCATTGTCATCCATGAAGAGGAACTGGAGACCCATAGCACCTCTAAAAAGACGTGCATAAGGAAGGAGAATACCATTACAATAACGGAACCAAGTGACTGAATCTCCTTGGACGACATGAAGGTCAGTACGGGTACCACGCATGATGCCTCCCCAAACGAGAACACTGCGACCTCAAAACCGGTCCCTTTTGAGGATGTTGGAGGGGTTGTTGCGTGTTCACCGCTCTCTCCACATATGTATGCGTACAGAATCAGTAGTCAGACTAAATCTACTCTCGTCCGTAAAGAGTACTAGAACCCATTGCTGATCCGTCCAGTTCTGATGTTCCCGGTACCACACAAAGCGCCTTCTCCGGTGGGCAGACGTTAATGGTACACAACGAAACAGGTCGTCGTGCGAATAGGCTACCATTGTGCAGCCTCCTGACGACTGTAAACAGTGATATCGGTCGTCCAGTCGTCTGTTGGATGTGTCTCGCGATTTCTCCAGTCGTCTGCCGCTTGTTTCTTCTTGCCTGTATGACCATATATTGGTCGTCGACTCACGTGGTTGCTCGTGAACGACCACTGTTGAACCTTCGGACAGCTGTTCCTGTAGTTTGAAATGCTCTGCAGATTCGTGAAACGATGCTGTGAGTGATTCCGAGCTCCGG
The DNA here is from genome assembly GCA_030067965.1 of Latrodectus elegans. Taxonomy (NCBI): domain Eukaryota; kingdom Metazoa; phylum Arthropoda; class Arachnida; order Araneae; family Theridiidae; genus Latrodectus; species Latrodectus elegans. The sequence continues at coordinate 92,998,471 of CM057811.1, forward strand.
AGCCACACTTATACTTCGACCTACCTCAATCTTCCCAATGATTCTACTTCCCATAAGGCCATCTAGATGTCGTCTACGATATTCCTTGTTCATTATTTCACACTGATTAAGCAGCTCTACGCCGTTTAAACTGATATACGCCGTGCAATAACTTTCACAGAAACGCTGAACGTAAACCGCCAGCCTGCTTTATACACCTTCGACATTCCCTCTTTAAGTCATGTTTCGTAATTTGAGTATGTTCTTGCGTGCCTGACCATAGTTAATCTTCTGATTGGTCTTTCCGTCTGATCTACCTGTTTGTTACGCTGTTATGCTAATTTTTCCATTTCGGCCTTAATTTTTGCACACCAGTGTGTATATGTATTCTTCATAAGCTCTATAGCCGGCTACCCGCCAAGGCTGTCTCTGTCAGCTTTTCCCATCTAGATCTACTAGACGCCAAGTTCCACCGATGAGTTATTACTAAGTCCAATAACCATCTCTGTATTCTGTCTATCCATCTGGTTCTTAGTATTCCTCTCTTTCTCTTTCCCTCTGGTGTTCGGAAGTTACTTTTCTAACAGGATTTTATCGTTATACCAATAGATATATCCTAACCATCTTATTTGGGAGGCCTTGGTAACTTTAACTATGTTGGGCTCTTTGTATTTCTATTGCAGTTCGTAGATATTTCAGATTCCCCATATTCCATTTTTTTCCAATTACTCTAAGCATTTTTCTCAAAATCTTTCTCTCAAAAGTCATTAGCTTCTCTTTGTCTTTTATGTTAATTGCACAGCATTCGCTGCTATAAAGAAATTGGTCTTACTAGTGTCTGATATTGTACTTTCGTTTTACTGCTTATGAATTTAGATTCAAATTGGTTTCGTAATCCATGATAACGTTTATTAGCTAGGTTGATTCTCTCTTTATATTCAAGTTTTATGTAATTATTTATGTTAACAATAGTGCCTAGGTATTTAAACTGAGTTACAACCACTGAAAATTAATACGAGTATAAACTCGTATTCATTAATTTTCAGTGGGTATAGATTTCAGATTCTGTTTGTTACCGCCATGAATTTTTTCTTCGTTCACTATTAATCCTATGTCTTTTGCTGCTGTCGTCTGAAGAGCTTCTACTGAAACCACTTTAGTTTTTCCTACGATATCAATATAGTCAGCAAAGGCTGTGCAGTTGTATGGATTTAACACAAATTGTCTTACTAACTAATCTAATAAATCGTCTCAAATTGCCTTCTCTAGGGCTATATTAAGCAGATGACGTGAGGAGTATATATATATATATATATATATATATATATATATATATATATATATATATATATATATATATATATATATATATATATATATATATATATATATATATATATATATATATATATACAGTGAAACCTCGTTACAACAATATTTTAGGGACCAAATAAATATATTGTTGTAGAGAGGTATATTGTTATATCGAAGGCCCACATATTTTGAGCATTTAATAAGAATTTTTTTTATTATTATTAGTTTAAGGTGCATAACATACTACTTTTAAGTCTATATTTATAAGAAATTAACTTCTAAAATACTAATAATAGTGTTTTAAATACTAAAAAAATAAATAAATAAGATAAATTCAGAAAATAAGCACAGAAATATTCATATACCTGAAACACTTTTTTATTGAAAATAATCCAATATTTTTGTTTGTTTATTCATTTTTTTAACTGTTAATTTTACCAATACAGTATGCATTGAGTCTAGTGCACGAAAATGTTCTTCATTTGTTGACAGAAGGCTTGAAAAAATTGTTCGTAGAGAATTCACAGATTGAAGAGCTTCTTGGGATGACAGTAAGGACTGCTATGGACCTGTATTATCATCATCACCATCTTCATTATTGTTTCCTATCTCATCACTAATTTCAGAGAGAATATCTTCATCAGTAACTCCTCCGAAAACCATAAGATCATCATCTGCTGTTAAATAGTCTTCTATACTAATTGAAAACTTTTTACCGCTTGTTTCCTCAAGTTGGGATACGGATTTTTGGATGTGCAAAACACATTCTTGATCATCTGAGAGATCATTGTCTATGGAATTCAGATTTCTTATCTCCTATAGCACAAAGACCGGTCTTTTTCCAGCAATTCTGAATGGTTTTTTCTGTTACTTCCCACCAAATTCCAGCAATATTGTCACACGCTTCCTTGAAATTTACAGTTTTGAAAAGGTCTTCTACTTTATTTTCAAAGCTTACAAATATGGAGTCCACCAAGAGTTTTCTGTAATATCCTATGAAGCTCTTAATATGCCCATATAAAGAGGCTGTAAAATTGAAGTGCAATTGGCAGGGAAAATGCGATTTCGATATTTTGTAGCTTTGGAAATGACGTGTCAGCACCGCAGTTATCTATCAACAATTTTTTTTCTTTCTCTTCTTCATTTCCTTGTCTAACTTCTGTAACTATTCGGAAAAAAATTTAGACGTCATCCAAGCCTTCTTATTTGCTTTATACTCCACGGGAAGACTTTTCACGTTCTTAAAGCATTTGGCTTCAATGATTTACCAATGACGAGAGGTTGTATTCTGTGCGTTCCTGTGCTATTTGTACACAGAAGAACAGTCAGTCTCTGCTTTGATTTCTTCCCTCCATAACACTTTTCACCATTGAATGCCAATATTCGATCGAGGAGGAGTTGGAAAAACAGCCCAGCTTCATCTGCATTATAAATGTCTTCTGGAGCATACTTTTCTAAGATTTCTTTCATCTTGTTTTGCCATCATTCATTTGCGTCGTTTATCGGGGCTGACTTTTTCCCTCCGTGAACTTCTTGAAAAGCTATTCCATGACGATCTTGAAAATGCATTAACCAACCATTGCTAGCTTTGAAAGATTTGTTCCCTAGCATTGCTGCAAATTTCCGTGCTTTTGCACATAATAAAGGTCCATTTATTGGGTCATTTGTTGCTCTCATCTCTTGAAACCATTTTAAAACAGCAGCATCAATGTCTTCATTTGTCGCAACTTTCAGTCATTTTCGCTCTGGGTTAATTTCATTTGAAGTTACAGCATCTTCGATTTGCTTTCTCTTAAAAACGTTGCAACTGTAGATTGCGATAATCCATGTTTCTTAGCTGCATCAATCTGCTTCATTCCCTCATCATTATCATTGTTAACGTTCAGTTTATCTCGAAAAGATAGTTGCTTTCGCCCTGCCATCTTAGGGAACAATATCGCGTGAAAGAAAGAAAAGTTTAAACGAAATGTTTCGCATAAAACTAAAAATCGTTAAAGACTATAAAAACAACCTTTGAACTCACTTTTCAGTATGTCACTTAACAACACCCTGCCTCCATCTCCCCCTGTTCCTCTAACAAAGAGTACTTGTTCTGTGATAAGGTGACCAGACAGTTCTAGGTGTCCTTAAACCTTATCAGCATTCCAAAGCTTACTGGGAAATGAGACTAGGCATACATTTACACTTCACCCCCTCACCCACTCCAATTCCCAAAAGGGTGGTCTTCATGTGTTTTGAAATCTGAACAATAGCTATTTATTCAGGGATAAGTTGAATATCCACAATGAGTCTTAACCCCTTGCCTGCCACGGGCGTATACGCCGCGCTAAGCCGATGCCTAGACTGCCCCGGGCTTATTATACGACTTTCCGAAGTACGGTTCTCTGCAATGTTCTCTTATCAGTAAAGCTAGACACATGGCTTTGGCATGTGTCTAGCTTTACTGATAACAGAATGTCCTTGACATTGCTTAAGATTCATTTGCTTATTTTAAAAGGGTGATTTGGAGAGGGCAATATATTTCTTGGATCGGGGAAAGCTGTTTTTGTTCCATACGATGCAGTTATTATTTGTGCTTCTTTTCGAGTAATTTGTAAATTTTTATTCTTTCTTTTTCATTTTCGTTAGAGTGTGTTATAAAAGCTTTTTATTTTTTGTCCAATATGTCTGATGGTGATGACAATGAGCTGGATGACTATTTTCGTTCTTCATCAGGATCAGAAACGTTGGAAGATGACACTACATCTGATGAAGATGATTCTGATTGCGACTATTTGCAAGATGACCGACGTTGGACATGATTAACTGAAATTTAAATTGAAAAAATCGTTTTACAGAGGTTTATTGTTCTAGAGAATACCGCAATATTGAGGGGAGATAAACATTAGTTTATATAAAAATCACCGGGACCATAAAACATTATTGTAGTAGAGGGAGTTATTGTTGTATCGGGTATCGTTGTAGCGAGAGTTTTCTGTATATATATTTGTAAGTATATATTTTTTATATTTTTAGATATTAAAAAATTTGTCTACCAACATTTTTTAAATTTTGATATGCTTTTCATTTCCGATACTGTGCTTCATCAACTCATCATTTAGGTATTAATTAATATTTATTTATCTGTTTAAGGTATTGTGTGTCAAGAAAATTTAAGTTATGATATCATTTTGTATTACATAGTGCATTATCATTCGCCGGATGAAACTTAACATGTTATCAACATGAATTCCAAAACTTTGCTCATAAAATTTACATTTCATCAAAAAATATATGTTTTTCTCAAAATTATATCAAAATTTTTCTAATAATAAATTAAAAAGATATTTGCGTAAAAAATCTTTTTTTATTTCTAGGGAATTATTTCTTAAATAAAGCATTTCTTAAGATATTAGATCCAAATAAACTTGATTGTTCATTTAATTGTAATTCATTTTAGAATTCATAAATGGAAAATTAAATAAGTACGGAGAATTATAAAATTTCTTATAAAATAATCTTTTAATTAAAATAACTTAAGGATATAAAATGTTAAAATTAAAAGATAGATGTTTAAAAATACATATTTATTTTCTGAACATACGTAACTGTAGGAAAACAAAATAAAAAATGACTTATAAGTTTGTAAAATTATTTGCCATTAATTACTTTTAGTATTTTCATCTAATATTCTCAGAAATTTCTCAAATTCATCATATTTATCTATACATTTAAGCTGGAATTTTTTTTTAATTTTTTACATTTTTTAATTCTAGATTCACGTTTATTTCGATATGTTGTAATGAAAAAAGTTCTTAAGTATGTTATTTTCTCAAATAAAATGCACTCCCCAGAAAAGAATTACCGCTAAAATCTAGAAACCTATTTTTTTCTGCTAAAATCTATACTATGTAGGTATGCTTTGCCATGCGTCAATTATAAATTCAGTGAAGCAAATGTAAAAATGCTTTAAATGAAATGCACAAAGGCGAATACATTCTGTTAACATTTAAATATGTCAATCAGTTTCTCTTCTTGTCTCTTATAAATGGCTTTAAGAGTTTAAATTATGTTACAGTTTCATATGAAAAGAAAAAAAAAATTTGAAAGCAGATTGAAATGATACCTGTCAAGACTGCAATCTGTGTATGAAATAAAATATATATTTTTAGAGCTTTTAAAGAATTCACTCACAGCTGAAATATTTCAAATGATATTCATACGACATATTTTTTATAAACGCACCCTATCATTCAAAATATTTGAATTTTTATAATCAATTGTGTATTGTTTTGATACATGGCAGTAAAAGTTGAATTCATGATGTAACAGATGTTAAATAAGTGAATAAATACCTACTATAAATTTAAAGCTTCATTCACATTGAACTTGCATTTCGGAAACATTTTATGAGTTAGAATCAAATTAAAATTTAGAAGATTTTTCTCTAAAGTCCCCCAAAATGGCTAAAAGAGATTCTGAGAATGTAGATATTGAAGAGGCTAAAAAGACCCTAGCACAACGAGCGGCTTATTGCAAAGGGACGGGATATGCTACGAGAGTAACTCGTTTTATCAATGCCAGAGCAGGGGATGTTAAAAGTATCCCAGGAATAGGCGAGGTTGCTGGGTTCATTACTGCCGTAATCAGCTCAGTGACTCATCTCATAGAATTCGGTTTGGATTTAACGTCGAAAGCTTTGAGGTGTGATAGCATACCGTTCGATGCGATTAAGCTTCTTATGGAAGAGAAGTTCAATGAAGTAAATCGAAAGCTGGACCAGCAGATGGAAGTTTTGGGAGAAGTTCATAAGCTAACAAAGGAAATTTTTAACAATGTTGAGCAAATGCGATCAGAGATGCAGCAAGGATTTAAGGATGTTTTAGAAGCAATAGAGTTTCAAGACATAAAACGTATATTATTTAGAATAAAAAATTTCATTGAGTACTTTGATATGGAGAGAAGTGCGCTTAAGGGTATGCGTAAAAGTGAGTACGTTGGAAAACTTAAAGAAGAGGATGGCCTTTTGAAGCATTTGAAAGACACGATATCACCGAAAGCAGATAGCTTAAGCTCAACTTTAAACGAACTCATTAATCCTGAAAACAACTATGTAGTTCCCCAGAATGAAAATGACGAAAAAGCATTCCAGGCACTTTTTGCACTTTTTTACGGAACTCAGACATATGCATCTGTCCTGTTTTTCTTGCTGAAGCAACATTCTTACCTTGCAGATTACTACTACCAAGAAGGAGATACAGATAAATTTAACAATGAGTTTGAAAAAATCGTAAGTATATTTAAAAGTTTTAAATTGTTTCTTGTTGAAGGAACTCAAGAGCATGAAGCATTAATTGATAAAGTAATTAAAATATTTGAAAGAGGTGTATTAGAGAATAAGATTATTGAAGATGGACAAAGTAAGTTGTACCATACGATTAGTAATTACACGAGAATTTTAAGGGAACTTAAATTAGATATAATACAAACTACACTACCTCTTGTTGAAGATGAACCAAAGCCGCCAACCCAAATCAGTTTCAGCAGCTCATCCTTAACACCCCCTCTTGTTAACTGGATTCAAGGGGTATCAGTCACTTACGCGGTGCAATACGAACGTAATGGTACATATTCGAGACTAAGTAAGTGGACAGAACCTTTCCATGTATTGAACCAAACAAATCCAACTATTAAAGTAGCAACTAATCAAAGAAAAGGAACAAATCGGCTTCTTTTCAGGAAATTCGGTGACGGGAAACCTCAATTTATCGGGAAGTTAACATCTAGTCAGAAAGATTTCTGTGACATCGACCGCGATCTCTATGATGCCGCAGGCAGAATACAAAAGGATGTATCTTTAGCAGAATTCGAAAAACTATTTAAAGCCAACGCTAACATACACGCAACATTTGAACTGGGTAGAACATCAATGCATGCAGCAGCAAAGAGCGGGAATGCAAGAATTGCCTTAAGGTTTCTCTTAAAAGATTTCAATATTGATGTGAAAGATAAAAAAGGTTACACTCCATTGCACGTTGCGGCCGAAGCTGGTCAATCAGGTTTTGTTAGATTACTAATAAATCACGGAGCAAACGTTAATGCAAAGACAGCAGTTGAAAATTTATCACCTTTACACATAGCTGCTCGCAATGGATTTTCACGAACAATCAAGGAGTTATTGAATAGTCCAGATATAAAAGTGAACCAAGCAGAAGCCGAAGGTTTCACGCCATTGCATTCTGCAGTTTCCAGTGATTACAATGCTGTTGAAACTTTACTTAGCCATCCACGAGTTAATGTAACGGCGATGTCAATCCAGGGAATAACACCTTTTCATTTAGCTGTTGTCACGGAAGACAAAAAAATTTTGGAATTACTTTTAAATGTTCAAGAAGATTTAAATATTGGAGATAATAAAGGCCTTACAGCTCTCCATTATGCTGTAATAAATGATAATAAAAATATGGTAAAATATTTACTATCCCTTGGAAACAGAATAAATATAAATGCAGTAACATTGGAAAGAAAATGGAGTCCTTTACATTTAGTAATATACTTTAATAAAGAAGGTATATTTTCTTTATTAATAGAAAATTCGAACATTGACGTTAATTCTGTCTCAGATGAAGGAGCTTCACCACTTCATTTAGCAGTGTCCACAGGACAAGCAAATACTGTTAGAAAGCTATTAGAAAAAGATGCTAAGGTAGATATACAGACAAAAGAAGGCTATATACCTCTACATTTTGCTATAATGAGAGATGATATGGAAATATTCCTACTTTTGGTCGAGAAAAATTCCAATATCCACATAAAATTAGGAGATGGTAAAAGCACTTTACATGTATCTGCATCCAGTGGAGCATTTGGTGCAGCGAAGAGGTTATTAGAAATGGGAGTGCCTTTAATTGACTTTGATAACAATGGATACACACCGGCCCATTATGCCGCTCAAAATGATGACATAGAAATGATGAAATCATTTATTAATCATGAGCCTAATGTTATATCACCAAAAACTAAAGGGTGGCTAGAATTAATGAGAATTATTCATGAGCTTATAAGTATAAGGACTTTTAAGCTCCTAGTCCAAATATATGACGAATCGCTTCAGTTATCTGATTTTACTGATATTATTGAACAGGAGGGAATTTATGACATGTTGAGTGTTTACTTCGGTGAATCAAACGAAGACTATAAGAAGAAAACGAATGAGGATTTGAATTTCTATACTAAATTGTATTTCAAATCTTTTGAAGAATGCTTAGTTTCTTGGAAACGAAACGGTTTAGATGTTGCTACGTTAGATCTCAACGATTGGAAACTATGTATTAAGCCATGGTATGATAAATCAGGACTTCCTATTGCATTCTTCACTGATGATGATTTTCCTTCAGAATTAGAAAGTAGTGTAAAAAGTTATAGAAGGGATTCCGAAAATTTCTATTTTAGAGACCCTCAGAAATATTTCTTTTTACAATCAAATAAACCCTTTAAAATTGCTGATCACTTCAAACAAGAAGATATTACGTTACGGAACGGAGACTTCAATGGTATGATTTTGCTACTAGATGTGCTATTAAGAAAAATTACTAAGGAAAAATACGTGAAGAAAAGAGATGACACAGTATCTGAGTTCGATGCCCAAGCTAACGCTTTGATCATAACCGAAAATTTTGAGAAGCTCTTAAAAACAGTCAGCAGCATACCTGTAGACGAGCAAGTAGACTTGACAGAAGTTCACTCCAGAGTATACAAAGCGCTCCGTAGTGGTAAGGAAAGTGAAATAACGAAAACCTTGTGCTCATATGTAAAAACATTTTCTGATTTGCAACCAGAAAAAATGCAAGTGTTAATCGATGCATACAAGTCAAAAATACATTTAGTGTCCCCACCTGGCTTTCCATTTTATCAACCAATATCCCATTTGTTGCACGAGGCATGTTATTCTGATGAGGCAAAAATGTACTCATATTTCGATATGCAATTACTGCATTGAAATGGTCTTTTAACGTTTCTTCTGCTTTCAATTGTAGAGTTAATTTGTTGGCTTTTAGTTTAATCCTGCTTAAATTTTGAATGCTTATTTTGCACTATTTGATGCGGGCTTTTTTATATTTACTTACTTTATTTAGCTCTGTTTGTGTGTTTCTTGCCTTTTTCTGATTAAAAGCAAGTTTATTTCAATTTCTACTTATTTGCACATTTTGACTGAAAAGTATGTAAAGATATTTTTATTAATATGGATTTTTAGCAAATTCTAGAATCTTTCTTTGAATTCTATAAAAGTTTTAATCTTTTCTAATAATGATAAAAAAAATGTTCCAATATTTTTGGTTAATAAATATTTAGTAAAACTGATACCTAATAGAAAGATAAAACATTTTTTGAAATATGATTCTTTTAGATTTAAGATTTAGAAATTATCGAAACAATTGCTTGAAATAGGCATACTACATCAGCTTACTCTTGATTACTTTCTGAAAAAAATTATTTGTAATATTTTTTAATTCTAAAATAATGCAAGCTATTTAGAATGTAATTTAAAAAAATTAACAGTAACATTTAAATAGAACAGATATTTCATAGAGTTTGCAATTATTTGTAAGCTTATAAAAGCAAATGGAATAAGATGGTATCAATACCACTTCAAACTGATATGGTAACATACATAGTTTATTATAACTAAGTTTAGTTCAGATTTGAGGACAAGTTTATATGCATAACATTGTTTTACGCGATCACAAAATTACTCAGGTAAATAATACTGTATAATATATGAATAATTTAAAATAGATACTTTTTTTAGCATTGTATAAAGCAATTATTCAAAAGAACTTTCAAAATGCAACTCAAAATTTATCTCTGAAAATTATAATTTACTTCTAATACTAATGAAGTTTAAGATATAGATTACTTTTAACTGTTTTGAATTTAAAATATTAACGATTGCTCCACTTCAGAATTTTTAAACGCTAATAAAATTATTGATGTAATATTTTTTAATTAATCCTAAAACTTCTCAGTTGTTCATTCATCAGTTGGTAATAAGTTTATTTTAATGAGTTTTATACTATCTGGGGAAAAATTTTTATAAATACAAAATATCTCAAATATTTATGTCGACAGTATTATTTATAAAATAATTATAAAGATATAAAGATATCTCTTAAAATATAATAATTTCTTAAAATATGGAAAGAGCCATGCTAAAGAATTACAAAATAAATGATAAATAGTCATATTAATACTGTTTATAATTATACATGAATTACTTTAAAATTGTTAACTTATTTAATGAATTTAATATTTATATTTTAAAATAATAATTTTATTTTAAATTGTAAATAAAATAAAAAATATAAAAGTATTATAGTTAATGAGTAATATAATCAATAATTTCTTACAAAACAAAATTATTTATATAAATTGCAAAATAATTGATATTTATCAAATGAACATAGATTTGTAAGGAAATAATATAAAACTTTTGAATAACAAAAAGGCATGATTTTGAAGTTATTCAGTTGGTACGGATAATTTAAACTCAAAATGAAAATGAATATAATTAATTTGAGTTGAACAACTAACTTAAATTTACACTTAAAAATATTAATGTAGAAATTTCTATTTAAATAATTTTCAAGGAAATAACTAATTGGTATGAAATACTTGTTTAAGAATTATTATCTGTAAAAAACATTAATTATCGAAGACTTTTTAAAGTGAATTTATTTTAAAAATTTCATGCGTATAGTTGTCTTATAGATATAATTTTTAAGATTTTAATTATGTAAGAAACATAATATTAAGCAACTTTCTTGAAACATATTCGGTTTTATATGTGTGAGTATTTAATTAAAACTCTCAGTTGAATATTTTGCATGATAAATTACAAAGAGTTAATTATTATTATTAATCATTTGATTTATGGAAGCCGTATTGGTATTAAAATAGCAAAAATCTTAAGTATAGCAACAACAACAAAAATTTATTTTGTTGCTTTAAATTTCATTAATTTCTAAATATGCGCAATAAAGCAGAGTTTATTGGAAACAATACTTGTAGAAGTAACTGATTCGAAGATTGTTTCATATATTTTTAAAAATAATTGCAATGAGTTATTCTTGACTATAAATGATGCAATTACATGTTTCATAATAATAATAATAATAATTGCAGTGTATCGACTTAATGCATTTTCTTATGCTTGTTGAATTATTTATGATATATTTGGTATATTTGATTTATAGATTACTACGATTTTCGAAATGACTCTGAACACTTAAAATATGTTATTTTACGAAGAAATATATAATATAATTTTATATGTATCCTGTATATTAGATATTATACATTTTCTAGAAAAAATAGTAAAAGATGTATGGATTATTTTTGGTAAAACTGTTTTAGTTATTGGATATCAAATGTTAAAAATAATCTATATATTTATATAAATTATTTATTATTTTCGGGGTATTATTCGTACAGATTATTATGAACTTTTTATTCTTTAATTTTGAAATTTTTTAAAATCTGAAATGACTGTAAATTTTGTAAATAAAATACATATATTCTTGGAAATAAGAATACATTACTAATTTTAATTATAAATGGAACTTCATCAAATTTAATGACTATAAAGATATAATATTTTATAATACGAATACATGAACAATACATAAGCCATTTAATAAAACAATAAAATGTATGAAAAAGGAAAAACATTTTATAGCATTTTTAAGTTATGAGAAATAATACCAAAAATTAAAATTTAAATGATGTTTTTTTTCATTTAATTGCAATATTCTCCAACAAAAGATGGACAAGTACAAGGTTTATTTCTTCAAATTAGAGTAAGTATATTACAATTGAATATTAATACATAGTAAAAATCTGCATTCATGTTAAAATAAACTGTAAAACTGGTAAAACAGGTTTCTTGTTTTACATTAATTAATATAACAACTGATATGTGCTGAAATAATTATGAAATTAGAAACAATTTTTATTTTGAATGTTATGAATGTTGTATTTCATATGACGAAAGTTGTAAATTAACGTACTTTTCTTTATTCGAATGGAATTTTTTTTATCATTCTTGTATTTATTTTCTTACTACAAAATGGTTAAACCTTATATTTTTAGTATACAATATTGTCAAATTTATGTGTTGAATATCGATATAAAATGTATAAATCTTAATGAATATCTGAATGAATTTTATCCATAACGAATTCAGCATTTTATAAGTTATCATATATTCAAATGTAATTTCGAAAACATGTATTTCTATATATATATATATATATATATATATATATATATATATATATATATATATATATATATATATATATATATATATATATATATATATATATATATATATATATATATATATATATATATATATATATATATATATATATATATATTCTCTAAAATTGCTTTTAATAATTAATTTCCTAATAATGTGACATAATTGATTTACTCTCTTTATGTATTTTTATTTGTGTTTCTAAAATAGGATGACACAAACCTATTTGTTTTTTTTGTAATTAAACAGATACTAAATAACTTGTAATAATTCGAAACTTTAACTATCACTTATAAATCTATTATAACTCATTGTCATCAGTTTTATTTACCATTATAATTTAAAAGACTCTAAAAATTAAACTAAATGCCGGCCAACTTGTCTAGTGGTCAGCGTGCCTGACTACGGATAGGGATGTCCTGTGTTCGAATCCCGGTTCGGTCATGGATGTAATTTCTCTCTCTATCTATCCTGTCCTTGTCCTTTTCTAGTGTGAATGGGTGGTGAATGGTTGCCTACCCTATAAACGCATCCCAATGGCATGTGTGTACTGAGAAAGTCGTACTCCACACCAAAAATAAGGTTCAGTTGGAAAAGTGGAGCAGTGCACCCCATATTGTCAGCCTAAGCTGGCCCAAGAAAAAAAATTATTTATTATCATATGAAGTAATAAGACCTAAAATGCTTTAGATATCGAAATAGTTTTAGAACTGTACTATTCATTAATAAATGTTGTTATTGTCTCGTGGCAGCTTTACTAGTACTATATAGGGTGAGCTGCTCCACTTTTCCGACTGAACCATATTTTGGTGTGGAGTCCAACTTCCTCAGTACATATATGCCATAGTTGCCCGTTTATAGGGTAGGCAACCATACCCAATCCCCTCACACAAGGAAAGGACAAAGACGGGATAGATAAAGAAAATAAATCCATGCCCGAACTGGGACTCGAACCCAGGATCTCCTATCCACAGTGAAGCATGGACCACTAGGTAAGTTGGGCGGTATTCATGAATAGTTACTTAATTTATATGATATTGTCATACATTTGATATATTGATTCACTGAATATCTCAAATGTATGACAATATTTTATTATTATACGAAGAATTTATACAATTTTTTATTATAATACGTAGAATTTATACGGTAAAATAAAGATAGCAGAAATAACTATCAAATCATAAAATTTAATTAGCAAGTGTATGACTTTAAAATGGTATATAAAAATATTGATGAATAATTCCTGTTGATAGGGACTGAGTTTTTTTTTACTGAGATTTATTTAGAAACATGAAAAGCATAAATTGAAAGTGCTCAGATTGAATGGCAAGTTTATTAAATGAATGAAAAATTTGAAATCTTCTTTTAAATAAGAAGCAATGTTGTAAAGCATAAGAAAAGTGTACGCAATGAGAAATAATTCATTGTTTTCATTTTTTGGCGATTTTAATGCAAATAATATTGAACACGTAAACAATGAAGTACCTTTATTTGGCAAGTTTTCCTAGTTTCAACAGTGGCACAAATGATTTATGGCAAAATTATATTTTTTAAATTGGTATCTAAGTGCATGAGAGTGCATTTGCTGTTAAGTTTAAAATATGTATTTTATTTTTTTTTTACAGATTTGTATTTTTGAAATCTAATTTGTAAAAATATTGGTAATATAAAAATTTTATAAAGATGAAAATTCGAAATAAGAATCTTATTTAAATTATTATTTATTATTTAATATAGTTCTTTTATTAAACTACTATTTATGAAATTTATTATTGAAAAATCAATTATGATTTACGTATTGTTAATTTTAAAGTTACTAGATGTTTATCAGTTGTATGCATTAATTACGCATAAAATGATCATTATGTGATAATTTTGATAGCATTTTAACAAAAGTCATACAGAGTCCACAAATTAGATGACGTTATTTTTTCACAAATTATCAAGGTATCCCCTATTTGCATAGTAGAGCTTCAGATAAAATCAAGAAAGTTATTGACAATTTTGCAGAAACATTAAATAGCAAGGAGAGGATGGATTTTGCAGTTGATTCAAGAATCAAGAAAGAAGCCCTTAGAGAGTGCCTTTGGCTTCAATTTACAGAAGTTGCTGGAAACATGATACTTATATATCTTCTAGCTTAAAAGCATATATAATACTACTCAACATTACAAAAAAATATATACTTACTATTTTTGAACGCAGGATTTTGAATTCAAGAACAAAAGTGTTTTTATTATTTCTATACCAATTTTTATTTCTGTACGCAATGAAAATATTTTATTTTTATTCAAGTAGATTTTTATCAAATTGGAATGTTTTCTGCGTTAAAGGTTTCAATTAGTTCTGTTATATTGCTGATTGTTGTTATTATTTGCTTTGTCTGCAATAAAGGATAGGATGGTTTGATTTATGTATGGTTCCTTAACATTTATCTATCATGATTTTTTTAAATTAGATTTTATATTCATAGATAAATTAAAGAAAACATGATCGCATTATAATATAATGAAATAAACATTCAAAGCAATTGTTCATTCATTACAAATAATAAAAGAGCCATAAAAATAGCCCTTCAAGTACAAATTTGAACTGAAACACAAATTTTAATTAAAACAAAAGTTATGTAATTCAGAATTCTTATTTTGAATTTTGAATATATATATCATTCAGAAATATCTAACGTAATTAATGGCGGTAATATTGTATTGAACTATTTTTGAAAACGCAAACATCTTAAATTACTTTTTGTGACTTAAATTCACAATTTATTAAAGTTTAAAAACATGAATATTTTATTTTTAAAATAGTGGGTAATTTAGCATGGATTTGCTGTATTACCGAATGATAGAGAGCACCAAATTTACAGGAAAATCAGCGTTTCAAAAACGGCAAGTTTTAAAACGTTACTGTACTTAATTAAGTGGAGAAAGTATAAAAGCGAAATATTTTGTTATTTTTATTACTTAATCGTTTTCCGTAATAAGGCAAACCGATGTCTGAGTGGTTAGCGTTTCTGACTACTGAGCTGTGGGTCCCGGCTTCCAATCCTGATTCGGGCATGAATGTTGCTTACATTTTCTTTTCTCTGTCATTTCTTATGACATAATGTATGAATGTGACCCGCCCTATAAATGGGTTTGTGGTGCTATGGCGTGGGTATCTAATTATAATCTTCCCTTTCGAGAATAATTTTCCTTATATCTATGAATTTTCATCCATCATATCATAATATCTAAAACTAATTCTATTCCCAAAATAATTATTCTTAATTTTCTCTAGAAAAGCCATTTTTTAAACCAAAATTATGTATTTAACCATCAGTATGTTAAACTAAGCAATTATTTAAATGTATATTGAAAAACAATTTTTAAATGTAAAGGAAAAAAAGCAATTTTACGAAATAATTTAAATTAGCACTATCAAAGAACAATAAAATTATCTTAAAATAAAACTATGAATAATCCTCTATTTAAACCTCCAGTAAATTTGTGTAATAATACAAAATAATAAAAATTAACAGCATTAACATTTGATTGTTAAAATAGAATTTACTATAAATTTTTGTATTTATTTTGAAAAAGTATAATAAGTTATAATATAATTATATATATTTGTATAGTACAATACAAGCCTATTTCAAGTCAGTTTTATCAGTCACACGAATTCCTAGCGATAAAGTAAATTATTCATTACTTTTCAGTGCAGACAAAATAATAAATTAGTATAAAAAGAAAAAGGATATAAGCTTACTGGCTTTCATTCGTAAGAAATAATAATAAATAAAAACAAATCCGTTGCGGAAAGTTGAATGGTACTTGAGACGCACGCCTTTTAATAGCTTAAAAAGCTTTTATATACTTACATATAATTTATTAAAGAAAATAAAAAAAATATTTTTCTTTACTTTTGGTTTTAAACAATAGTAATTTGAGAACCGTAACTATCTGTTATTTTCACAATTGCTTAACGTGTTTCTCTACATATATTATATATCACCTAATACAATCAATATATATATATATATATATATATATATATATATATATATATATATATATATATTGATATATATATATATATATATATAATATTCTTAAAAACATGAGTTAGAGTAGAACTCCCTGAGTTCGAGACTACGAGGGTTACTCTGAAATTTTTAAGATACACGCAGACGAGAATTTACAAAATAAAAATAACGGTTTAATTTTAAAATACAAAGTATTTTAACACGGAAGATGATTTTTTACTGACTTACTTCAACTTGTTTAGCGTAGAATAAATTTTAAACGTAAGAGAAAATGGAGTTGACGCGAGAACATTTTTGCGCTATGATTTTCCAAGATTTTAAAGCAGGATTAAATCAAGAATAATATGTTCAACGGTAGCAATTACCATTTGGTGATAAATCTCCAGCTTGTGAAAATGTATACAAATTGTTTAAAGAATTTATAAGAGGTCGCAATTTTCTTCAGGATGAAGAACAGACAGGAAGGCCCCCGTCGGCAGTAAACCCGGATAATGTGTCTGCCATACGAAAAATGTTAATGGATGATAAATGCTGTACCTATCAAAGGATACAGAAGGAACTTAACATTGGATCCGCAGCTATACACAAAATCATTCAAAAGAATTACATATGAAAGAAGTAGTTTGCCGTTGGGTTCTCCATAATATCACTGAATATCAAAAAGAGGAGCTTGTCAGAATCAGTGAAGAAACTCTTAAATTGCTAAAGGATGGTGGCCACCGCATGATTTCTAAAATTGTAATAGGTGATGAAACGTACATACTGTTTGCTGACGCTCCAACACGGCAAGAAAGCAAAGTATGGGTCTTTGAAGATGATCCCACGCCGACAATGGTGAAAAAACAATGCGCACTGAAAAAAGTGAAGTATGCCGTTTTCTTCAAAAGTACGGGATTGGTCAAAGCCATCAAGTTGGAAGGACAGAAAACAGTAACAGCAAACTGGTATACCACTAAATGTCTTCCAGAAATTCTACAAGAACTGAATGTTAGGGGACTAATGTTTCACAATGACAATGCATCTTCACATACAGCCGGATTAACAATTGAGTTTCTTAAACAAAAAGAACTTAAAGTGATCGAACATCCACCGTATTCACCTGATCTAGCTATGTGCGACTTTTGGCTCTTCTTTAATCTAAAAGAGAACTTACGTGGAGGTCGTTTTCATTCAGAAGAAGAGATTGATGTGGCTATAAATAAATTTTTTCATCTATTCCATGAAATGAATGGCTTGAGGCATTTAATCTGTAGAAAATTCTTCTACAAAAGTGCATTGATGCTGGAGGAGATATCTTTGAACACACGTAAAATTTTGTAAGTATAAATTTAAAAACCTAGTTTTATCTCAAACATTTCAGAGTGACCCTCGTATAAGAATGTTTACAAACAGAACAATTCGATAATGTCAACATACGTATGTGTCTACATGTGTGTCGTCCCATTTTTGAATAAAATAATTATTACATTCCGGCTGCTTCAATGGACATCACTTAAACCGAAATTAAAGTCAATTTCCAATGAAAAGAGAACTCAGTAGCAGAGAAATTAAGAGAAATTTTATTTCATTACAATCCAGCAACTCCATTACAATCCAGAAAATATCCTTCAGAATTGTATCTTGGACACAAAATTCGAATTAATCTAGATTTAATACGTCCACCAAGCAAGGGATTCAAATACACGAATACTCCACTCACTATTCCAAATCATAGAATTTTAAGAGTAGATCGTCTACAATCACGTACTTATGCCAACTATAAGCTATCATGGAAATTTGGCTTTGTTAAACAACGAACTGGTCAATTACATTATTTAATAAAACTCGATGACGAGTAAACTATAAAACGACACATAAACCAATTGATGAAAATTGAGGTTCGTAAAATTTTAAGAGTTAAATTTTAACCAAAGCCTAGTGTCATTTATCCGAGGAAAACGATCCCTACTGGAAATCATTTCGACCCAATGCCATCGGAAGTTGGAATTGTGAAAAATTATGGTAAGCCAGTATCTCAAGTTTCTAATGGTTCCGGTGCTCCACGATGTCTTCTTACTCGAACATCAGCAAGAATACGGAATCCACCACGTTGTCTACCTAATTTAAGTGTGGGAGAATGTAATATCTTAAAAAACGAAAGTTAAGTAGAACAATCTGAGTTCGAGACTATTAGAATGTTTACAAACAGAATAATTCGATAATGTCAATACGTGTATATGTATAAGTGTGTCATCTCATTTTTTAATAAAATAATTATTACTGTACGGCTGTTTCAATGAACTTTATTATAAAATACACCACAATAAAATATTAATAATCTTAAGAAAAATCAAAATTTTGATGAAAAAATCAATAATAATTCAATCAGCAATTAAACATTTTTATATTCTCATACATATACTTTCAGAACAATAGTATTCAAATTCACCATTATAAAAATTAATTAACTAAATATGTTAATTAATATAAAAACTGCAAAAATTTCATATTTTCATGTACGTTAGCTCTCTATCGTGATTACATGATTGCATTTAATAATTTTACTGTAACTGCAATATTCTAGATAATTTATAGACTAATAATATTTTAAATTTCAAAGTAACATTTGTTAATATCGTTACTCTCAAATAAAAATACAAAACAAAATTTTTATTGAATGATAATAAACCATTTTGTGATGTTATTGATTATCTTTCGAAAATTATATATTTAAAAATACTTAACTTTTATGTGTTGATAAAGAATTATGTATTTTTTTATATAAATTATTGATATAAGCAGTCACTGTGATTATTTATATAATCTGATTTTAAATTATTGATATAAGTTGTCACCATACATAAATCTTAAATATGAATAGTAAAAGTTTATGCATGCTTCTTCATTTTTTTCCATTATTAAACAAAGTATAAATGCATTGTAAATAGAAAATTATTCTATTAGTCATTATTTTTGCTTTACTTCCCCCATCGTCAATGGCTCATTCTCTCCCACTTTATTTCGTTTCCCATTTCCGGCATTCATAACATTCACGCTTCAAGGACGAGAGAGGACACTGTCTTTCATATCGCCAAAACAGTGAGTGATTCATAAGCATTGTGCCGCTACACTTTTATGTGGCGCCAAATTCTTAGAGTACCTCCAAATTTTAGAACAATTTATAATGCTTTTTTATTATGGGTAAAGTAATAAACTTACGTTTGTTGTTTGTTTTTTTTACACATATTATATTATTTTATTTTATACATTCAAAATTATTATCATAAAATATTCTGCGCAATATGTTATAGAGAAATAAATTTTAAACATATACTTTTCTTTCTGTGCAGCCAAATTTTAAAATCGTTAAAATATGCCGCTGGAAAAAAAGGTTGAGAATCACTGTTCTAAGATTCGCATGCATGTAAAAAAAAACACAGTTTATGACCAGGATTCGAAATATAATGAAATATGAAAAGTGTGATATTTGTTCTTTCGTAACCATGATTTCGATTTAGACACCGCAGGCGGACAGCCTACTTGCGAAGCGAGTGTAAGGCTATTAGTGTCCGCTGCGTGATGGTACCCATCACTGAGAGGCAACAGCCCCCCCCCCCCTGTCGGGCATGGAAAAGAGAGCCGTTCGAGTAGCCGAGGTTACAGACGAGTTACCATTCTGCCTGACCGATGTTCTGGTCTGTCTTCTAAAGTCTCTTGGCTCGATTCCGGAATAAACCAGACAAGCCACTCCGTCAACCCAACGTGTATACAACATTCCCCGTTTATTGAAGCTATTTTTTATTCACAACACTAAGCCCGAACACGAGGTGAGGCCCACGCAGTGAACGTCACCTTTACATGCGCGGGCTGGGGTATGAAAGCCCTTATGGGGGACTTTGTGGGAAGGTGGGCCGTATTTACGCTAGTCTAGAGGGAAACCATGAAAACCTGTAGAACCCACCCCGAGCTGGCATGCAACTCTGCTTTGGTTACAGGGAGAGCTGCAGCATACTCTGAAGATGTTGGTCTTGATACAATGTTGAATAGGTCTCCGGAATAAAAGTTCAAATCGGTAAGCTCTTCCTTTGTCAAGAATCGGGTTGACGGTCGCGGTTGAATTTGCCTTGCAGCGATAGTAAAGTTCGTATCTGCTTTGCCAGGTGTCATTCTCGGGTCCCCTGTGTTCCAGCGAGCGATGCCGCAGTCCTCTGGATCAAAAGGATCTGCCTTGGTAGCACTACACTATTGTTTGTGAAGAAGCGAAGGCGGTTTCTGCTTGCCTCCAGGTAATGATTGTGCTTATGTCGGTAGGGCTTTGAGTCCACAATCTTGCTGGTTTTGTAGCTATGTGTCGTTGAGTTCCAGGTCGATTGGGCTCCTTAGCCTTGTTTCTTTCGGTGTTTGTCTTGTTATCCACTGCCTGGTGGATGTGCTCCTCAGTCAGGTGAGGCAAGCCTTTTCCTCAATTTGGTGAGGGTTGCCAGTTATGTGTTTGTGTATGTGTTGTCACTGTAATCCTCAATAAGGTGAGGCCTGCCTTGTTGTTTGTTGGTGTGTTGATGCGTGTGAAACACAAGTAACCTTAGTCATTAATAGTATTTACCGCCACCGGTTTTATTATCTCTAGTTTCTTAATTATTTATATTAATTTGTTTTGCGCTGTTTTATTGTTAATAATTAGGTTGCTCCACGCTGCTATATTGGCATCGGTTGGCCTGTTTAGGTGTAGCGCGGATGTTAGCGGGCAATCAAACGTGTAGTGTTGTGGATTTCCTTCTTCTCCACATATGCAATCTCCTGTTGTGGCCTTCCCCAGCTTGTGCCCACTAGTCGGTTTGTTTTCACTTTCGGGAAGAAGGTGTGTGTGTACCTGCCGGTATCAGCTAAATCCCACTCTTCTTTTATTGTATAATCCTGTGGCATTTGTGTCGCGCTTTTTGCTGCTTTGTCGGCCTCCTCATTTCCTATGATTCCTGTATGCACAGGTACCCAGTATAGTTTAATTTCTTGTTGTTTCACTAACTCGATGAGAAGATTTTGTGTTTTTTGAATGAATTTATTTCTTTGTTTGTGTTTAGCTAGTGTGTACAGACTTGATAGACTGTCCGTATGTATGTGTGTACTTACTGGGCTTTTTTCTTGTATCCATGTGAGTGCTGTATTTATTGCATAGATTTCTGCTTAGAAGACCGAGTTGTGTCTATTCATTGGCAGGTGAGTGGTGCTGATTAATTGTGTGTTGTTAAATACGCAGATTGCCGCGCCAACTCCATCTTCTGTTTTGGATCCGTCTGTGTAGATATTAATTTGTGGCGTAGCGTATGTTGTATTGGTGGGAGATTAATGTATTTCTCCATTGTTTCATCAGCTGGGTGGATAGGGTTTGTAGCAGCTTTGGTCTGATAATCTTCTGTTTTTAACATTTGTGATCCTATTTGTGTGTCCTCATTGTATCTTAGCACGTTTGCCACGATCGCTTCCCTTAGTACCTGGAGATGCAGTGGTATCACACCCGCTAGGACATTTAGCGCTGCTGTTGATGTTATTTTGTAGGCCCTCGTTATTCTTAGTAGAAATGGCTTCTGTACTGTCTGTAGTTTTTGTATTGCTTGTTTTACTAGTTTTATTCCCCAAACTGATGAGGCGTAAGTGAAGATGCGTTCTGCAACTGTGTGATACCAGGTTTTCAGGAGATTAGATTTAATTCCCCAGGCGCGCGGTGCTACTCTGATTAGATGTCCATGTGCTATTATAGCCTTTTGTCTTAGTGTATTAATGTGTGTGAGCCAGTTTAAGTTCTGATCTAACGTCACACCTAAGTATTTAATTGCTGTGACTGCTTTTAGTGATTTCCCTCCTATTCTAATGATATGTTCTCGTTGTAATTTGTGCGGTTTGGCAAACGTGATTATGTTGAACTTGTGTACTGATATTTCGAGTTCATGTGCATTGCACCATGTCTCAAATGTCATTACTGCTTGCTGCCCAATTGTTTCTATTATTTTTCTCGTTTTTCCTTTGACGCTGATCAGGAAGTCATCAGCAAAAGCTGTAACGTTGACTTTTGGTGGTGTTGTTTTAGTTAAGTAATCGTTGGCTATGACTGTCCAGAGTATGGGTCCTAGGCACGATCCTTGTGGGCATCCTTTGTAAATGTTTTGTTTCGCTTTTCCGGTGCCCCAGTCATATTGTACTATTCTGTTCATTATGTATGTATTTATTAGGTTAATAATTGATTTTGGGCAGTTTAAGTCAATTAGTTTCGTGTTTATGTCCTGCCAGTGAACTGAATTAAACGCGCCCTTAATATCGACTAAGATTAGTAATGTATATAGTTTATTATCCCAGTTGTGTCTTATTTGCTTTGTTATTTCCTTGAGTGCCATTTCGCATGACCTGCCTTGTCTGAATCCGTATTGTCTTTCATTTAGTTTATTTTCTGTCTCAAGGAAGTGTATTAGTCTTTGACAGATGAGTTTCTCTAGTATTTTGCCTAGTGTCGGGAGTAGGCAGATGGGTCTATACGACTCCGGGAGTGTTAGGTCCTTTTCTTGTTTCGCAAAGTAGATAACTTTTGTAGTTCTTAGTGGTGTTGGGAAGTGTTGTAGTTTGAAGCATTGTTTTGCCCATTGTGTAATTAGTTGTGGTGTCGCGTCTACGACTCTTCTCCAGATTAGATAATCAAGGTCGCCCGGTCCCGGAGCCTTATTTGTGTTGAATGAGTATGTTGCATTTCTTACCTCCTCCCTTGTTGTCATTTTTTGTTCTTCTGTGTTGTTCACTGGTGTTCTGGGTTGAAAGGGCACTGGAATATTTGGGAAGTGGTGAGCAGTGATTTTTTCCATTGCTGCTTTCTTATTGGGTGCTACGTTTCCATCCCAGCTGATCCTTAGTTCTGTTGGTTTGAATGTTTTATTGTGAGTCATTTTAAAGGCCGTGCCATATGTTTCGGTTTGGTTATTGCAGAAAATTTTCCACGCTTTGGCTTTTGCATTCAAAATTGCTTGTTATATTTGGAGCGTTCTTTGCAGAACGAAGTTCTTCATTTGTGTTTTTCTTCTGCATCGCACTTCTTATATCTGTGGTTTAAGGCCCTAATATTATTCCTCTGAGTTGCTAGTTCTTTTGTGAACCATTTGGATTAAGGTGTATATTTATTGTTTTTTTTTTTTTTTCTTTTTTTTTTTTTTTAAGTTTGTCGTTCGTAACCATGATTGTCTGATTGGTTAGCCCGTTCATTCTTTGTTGGAAAATAGTGAGTTCGAGTCCGAATCTGAACCCTATCGAGATCCGTCGTGTTCGCCTATGGTGTGCTGGGGAACATTAAATAGGTCATGGTCACAATGTCCTCCATCTGAAATGATATCTCCGGGGTTGGCAGGCCAAGTGTGAGTGGTTTCTGCTTCTAAATTGAGAAGACTCACTTTTGGATCATCGATGGTTCTCACACTGGCTGCTCCACTGTATTATATGTTATCATTTCCACCTTTTGCACTACAGAAAGAGGAAAGATTTTGTATAGCCGCGCATTATACAACAACATATTTATTCCCTTAATGCAAAATGGTTGATCATGATGTTGAAAGAAATATCATTTATGAAATGTAACGCAGCTAAATTGTATGAATTTAAATGAGAAAATATGAATTTTTACCTGGATTTAACTTACATAAAATCATTGTCCATCTGATTGTCACAATTTTAATCATTCATACCGCGAAGCAGTCCATAGTATTGCTCTAAATAAATTCACTATAAATGATATAATCGACCGCGTTTAATAAATGCCTGTATCCTCACTTTGGCTCACTTATACTGTTCAAAAATAGTGTATAAAATATATTTATAATACACTGTAAAATATAACGTATTTCTGAAGTTATATTCCATGTTTTTTACATTTAATATCTACTTATGCGAAAAAGCTAATTCTGTTGTTTTTATTTCCCATAACTATCAATTTTATATAGAAGATACTTTCGTGATAGTTCTCAAGCGAATTTCATAGCCAATATTTTTACAGCAAACGAAATTTAAAATGAGAAATACTTTCACAAGTTATTTCCGTGTTTTTGATACGACATTTCTTTGTTACGTGTTGAACAAATGAGCTACAGATTAACTTGACATTGAAAGATTTTTGTTATTTGGATTAATAATTTTTAGTATGACTCATTTGTTTTCCACGGAATCTCTATTTCATATTCTTTGTATACGATCGTATAAAGCCCACGCAGTTAATTTTATTTCACCCAAATTTTATCACGCTCAAATTTTATTTATCTTGCAAGCCTGCTATTTCTAATAATTATATTTCGTTACTTTAACTATGCTTAATTTGTACCGCGAATAATTGTTAAGTTACTGTGTTAAGTTTTAAATGCAATTACATATATTTTCTTTACCTTCATATTGACCATTTTTAATTCATTTTCATTACATAAACGCGTGATATGTTAAATTGTTAAATGTTTTCTTATTGAAAGAAATTAGTTGAACCTTAAATATTATACTATTGATCACACAAAAATACTCATATTACTTAATTTTATTCACATACAAACAATATCCTCATAAATTTAAAAGCACTCAGCATTTAGATTTCATTTATGGAAACATCATATCAATCATAATGATTATGGCCTTAAAAATGCGTCTGTAAATTGCAATTTACAGGTTTATAAATATTCATAGCATTTGATAATTTTGCATTGAGTATCTCTCTCTTCTATCTTATATTTAATATTAACGATTGCATTTAAAATCGCTATATGCATTATATCTATAATTTCATTGTGAAATACAAGTAAAAACTATACGCCGTCATACATTTAATATTATTTTAGTACATTATGCTTGCACCAATATTTTTCTACAAGATCTAACTCATTTCATGCAGTTTTCATTAGCAAATAACTTTTAAAATTTGTTTTTCATGTAAAACAAATTTAAGGGTTTAATGTGTTTTTTAAATTGAAAATTAATGTAACATGTTAAATTAATGTAACACGTACAACTTCCTTAGCTTTTGTTTTTAAAGAGGTAGTTAGATACATGAAAGAAAAATCAATATCTTTTTAATTATAATGGGTCCAAATATTCTTTAAAGATTAAATAGAATGGTCCCATCCAAAAGAATTTTATTTTCGACAAAATTTATTTTCGATTTTAAATCTTAAAATCTGAGATCAAGCATAGACTATTTATTCTCAACATATTCTCCTTTAAAACGCCTACCTTCCAGCAGTGCCCAGAAAATGAAGCATTTATTTATTGAGGGAATTGTCCTTAGTATTTTTTTTTTGTCTTGTACCAGCTAGACTGATAATATGGGGTGCGCTGCTCCACTTTTTCATGCTGAACCATATTTGGTGTGTAGTCCGACTGCTTCAGTACACACATGACATAGGGACCCGTTTTTAGGGTAGGCAACCATTCACACTTCATTCATGCACAGAAAGAACAAAGACCAGATAGATAGAGAGAGAAAGTACATTCATGCCCGAACCAGGATTCAAAGCCAGGACCTTCCTATCCACAGTCAGAGACTCTGACCACTAGATAAAGCAGTTGGCGAATGAATTATTACTTTCTTCCTTAATGAAGAAATGCTTTTTAGCGAATTGAATTTTTGTATGTTAGAGTAAACTTACAGCTGAATTTGACTTAATTATTTTTTATACGAGTATTTGAACTTTGTCCCATAATTTAAGATATTTTTAATAATAACTTATTTTTTGAAAGGAATTATACTTTCTAGATAACAAAGTTATTTTTATTTTGAAAATGAAACCGTAATTCAAAGAATCAAAACTCAAATACAATGTGAATTTATTTTTGAGGGTATGTAAATTTTAAATTGTTTTTACAAATGAAGAGGGGTGATAGTACCCATCCAGAGAGGCAATAATTACATAGGAGAACAGGGTTGCATTCCATTATCAGAGGCTGTAAAGAGAAATTCCCACCTGACAGAGCTTACCCAACACTTACAACAGTGAACTGTTATAAATGTTGGGCAAATAATGGTAAGAGAATGAATAATGCCAAAAGTTCCACAGTCATATTTATTGTTTAGTAAAAACCTCACAAAAAATGCTCAAAATATCGTCCATGAGTGTTGTTGCTCAGTTGACAACGGCGAAGGAGCGATTGGCACACCCTCTCGAAGATTCCTGGTGCCGCAGAAATTTTGCCCCCGTCAACAGTTCTTTGAGCCACGAGATCTTCAACTGAGTCCACAGGCGTTTCGTACACTAAAGATTTCAAGTGCTCCCAGAAGAAAAAAGTCCTGTGGAGTGAGGTCCGGTGAGCGAGGAGTCCAAGTCAAATGTCCGCTTCGTCCAATCGATCGTGTAATTTATGTGGCATTCAAAACGTTACATATCGTGAGGGAAAAATGTGCTGGGGCTCCATCGTGCATAAACCACATGTATCTCAGGATAGGGAGTGGAACAGCCGGCAATGAACTGGGAAGCGCCGCCGATCAAACGATTTGGCATGATTTAAGTGCCTACCAGATAATCACCAAGGATACCAACCCAGGTGTTCATGGAGAACTTCCACTGGTGTCTACGAGGGGTTGTACAGTTGGCATTGTTGTCAGATTAAACGTGTTAACCGCGTTTTTAAAGAGCAGCGTTTACTTTGATTGTGGCTTTCTCCGATAACGAATAAAAGCAAAATGCTGCTTCATCTCTTTGGAAATTCCTGATAGATTCTTGATGCATTTCTACTTTCCTCTTTTCTACCTCTCAGATTTGATTGCGACAGTATGTTCTTATGTAATTATTGCTTGTATGGATCGGTACTGTCACCCTTTTTTATTTGTAAAAACAATTTAGAATTACCTAGTGCAAATTATATTGATTGTTCAAAATTGAACCCAATCAACCGTTTTCAAACTTATTTAACCAATCAAGAAGAAAAATAAATAGTAAAAGGGAGTACTCACATTGAATGAAGCGTTATAAGTTTATTCTCAGCATGTTTTTATAATCATTAAATTTTTATATTATGCTCAATAAAGCTTAATAATAAATAATTTATGTTGTCGAACATATTTGTTTTAACTGCAGTTTAACTTTAAGGTTTTTTTTATTGAAGTTTTATTTTATCAGCAATATGAATGAACAATTGTTCACAACTTTGGAATAGTTAAAAAAATTTAAAGGAAGGTTAAAGAATCAAGAAAGAATTTTCAAAAATTGAAAGTCTAACTTTTCAATCTTTGAAATTTCTTTGTATTTCTTCAAATAATTATAATATTTTAAAAGTGTGAGACAAATATCGATTCCGACTTCTTAAATAGAACTTTTTTAAAACCAACATTCAATATAATTTTTGATGCATTTAAAAATATATATTTTAAATATATTCTTTAGAGTGCTTTCTGCACAAAATATTTTACTATTTAGGTATCAGAACAATCAAAGTAAGTTTCATAATACTTTTCTTTTATGTACAAGTAAACTTTAATTTATTAATCTTATTTCTTTACTTGACACGGCGTAGTGTAACGGCCAAAGACCTTTTTAAGGCATTTTAATACCCATGGAGTAAATTTCCTTTCGAAAGGACTTTTTATTGATAGTTGGTGGTATTCATGTGTTTCAAAGGAGGAAACCTGGAAGACTCCGAAGCACCCATCTCCAGAGATTTACATGCAGAAGCGCAGAATTTGCCGAAAAGTAGGCTACTGTGAGACCAGATTCCTTAAATTGGATTTATTTAACAGGACATATTAATAATCACTACTTACTATTATGGATGACAGTTTCCATTGAGTCAATCATTATATTTGATAAAAGAAAGTCTTTTATTTATATTTAGCAGTTAGTATAATTAAATAAACTTTAGATATTAAGTTAAGCCTTTAAATAGCTAATTAATATTTTATAATATAAACTATGTAAATATATTTGTATGTTCAAGTGCATATTTTTCCGATTTTTATTTTATCTTGATAATGTCATTAAATTTAAAATGTAATTATAAATAAATTAAAAATGTAGAAAATATTTATATAAGAATTAGTAGGTATTTAATTATTTTTATTTTGTAAATTTGAATTTTTTAAAGATTAATATAATTGTTTATTGAACTATATATAAATATGTAATTATTAACAGAATATAAATATTTTATTCTCTATGAATGGAATTTATACAAAGCTTTTTATCCTGCAACTTGATTGATGATAACTTTACAAATTAAATTAATTTTAATGTTATTCGTTTACATTAACTGATAAGATTAATTTCTGGGTGGTATAAAGTAATGAAATTTAAAATAATGATACCATATAAATTAGTGAAGAAAATGTATGAGAAAAGATCGCTTTTCAATTAAATTTTTTTTGTTTTAATCATACTTTTTGATTAAATACCAATTTTCAACAATATAGTAAACATTTAAAAAGATATTTCTAAATTAATTTTAAAAAGTTTAGCAACTAAAAAGCTCTTAGTATACTAATTCCAAAGTTTCTGATTATTTTATTTTAATCAATGAAGACAAGTTTAGAATTTATAAATTAGAAATCAATCTTGCAATGTTGAGCAATCATTCAGCAAGAATATAAAAAATTATTACTTGATGTTAGAATTTTGTTACACATTTTCAGAAAAAAAATCTGTATTTTCTATTATATTTGCGTATGTACTTGGCTGTAAAAAAAGGAAAAATTAATATTATGAAACAAACTGAATACATTATTGGTGAAATAGTGATTGTTAATACACTATGTGAATTTAAATTAAGCATTCAGATCACTTAAATTAAAAAACTACAAAATTCTATTTAAATCTTTATACAAAACTATGTTTAAACAATTTCTTATAATAAATGAAAGATAGATTTAGTTAGATGTGTGACATGAGTGCGAAACTAATCATTAAGTGTATCTGATATTTAAAAAGTGTTTCTCCTTGGTAGAAATAATTTTTATAGGTTTTTACTTGGAATTATTATGAATATAAATACAAAATACAATCCCCGTTAAAAAGAAGTGATTTAATAAATTACAAAGTGTTTTAAACTAATTAATAAAGTATCGAATTTTGTGTTTTCGTATTTATCTTTTCAACTATTATTTTGTGCACATTTCTTTGTTTTACTTTTAAAAAAATTTTTACAGGTTTTTTTGCATAATCATTTGGTAGAAATTCAAACCCTAAATAAATTTTACCTTTACTAATGCAATAAATCTAGTTTTAAATTCTTTAATGATATGAAGTTACATATATTTATTATTATACTGCATATTTATCTTTTTCTCATACAATTAGAATTACAGAAAAAAGTTCGTCTGTTTCTAATATCAAACTAATTTTTTTCATATTAATATTTATTTTTAGCTTTGTGGTTGTGTATAGATCTAGAAATAAGTATATAATTTTTAAAAAATAAGTTAAACGCTTTAGTTAGATAAAAAAAAGTAATATTAAGCAGATAAAACCATAAATGTTTGAATTTTTTGTAGTAAATATGCTTATTTTTACAATTATTTCTTTTTATTTTTCGTCTTGAAATATTTTTTTTTTTCATTTTTCTTTTCTATAAAATATATAGCAATGAACTTTTCCTGCATTAAAAATTCATCCTGCACCCCAATCATTACATATATAAAACAGTACAGTGGTATAATGAAAGGGAATTATTTGCAGGTGATAAAAAAGATACTCCTTTTTGTAATCATTAGGAGTTGAAAGTTTAATTTAAATTCATTTACATGATAAAAAATTTGGTCGAGATGTTAAGGACGATACGTTAACCTTCATTAAATTTCTTTTAAATAAATGTTTAATTTAAGATGAATAATATTTGATGAGTAATAGAAGTTTTTGTAGGAACCCAAGGAAACAACATAAAAATACATTTCATTTATCAAAGATGAACCTAACTTTTATTCTAATAAATAACTTTTAAAATTTAAAACAAAAAGGTATTATTTCTTACGTTATTAGCTAATCAAGAATTTAGTGAACCTTGGCTTTAAG
Source organism: Latrodectus elegans (assembly GCA_030067965.1). Classification (NCBI taxonomy): domain Eukaryota; kingdom Metazoa; phylum Arthropoda; class Arachnida; order Araneae; family Theridiidae; genus Latrodectus; species Latrodectus elegans. The sequence goes on from CM057811.1 coordinate 93,029,075, forward strand.
TGGAAAATATGTAAAAATTTATCAATAAAAAATTCAGGCTTTTGTAAGTAAATATTTACCATTTGTAAGTAAATATTTACCATATTTAAAGAAATTATTTATTTACTAATATTTATTCAAACCCCTGTTTTGCACTGCGGAATAAGATCGCACATATAGATCAACTAAAAATGAACTGAACGTGGTATAGAATGCTTCAAAATGTTCTTACAAAATTATTATACATTGAAGATAAATTTGCTCATACTAATTCCAAGATATGATTGTTTGATGGTGCACAAGGAAAAGCGTATTCATGTTTTCTGTAGTGGCTAAGGATAACTTTCGAAATGTAGAAAAATGACTAATGTATATATTTTAAGAAACTAACTGCATTTGAGAATTATAAGGAAGGGGCTCTAATGTTGTACATATTTTTTATTAGAAAGATTACCCATAAATGATAATTTCTTTTGGAAAAAAAACCCACCCAGAATTGTTTTTGAAACGAATGGAGTTCCATGAGAATATTACGGGGCCTGGAAATATATGAAACATTCTGTAGTTACGATTTGTATTAATTATAAGCGCATAATACAAACTTAGAAATAAAACATAAACAGTGAAAAATAGTAGTTCATAGTTCAAAATCAAGGAAAAAAATTACTAAGAAAACAATGCAGAGATGTTTTTGATATAGATGCATATAAAAACAATCGTACTCCCTTTGTTTTTGCATTGAAAACATTTACATAATTAACTTACATAAAAATATCTGAATCACACTGAAAATTTGGAAATTAAAGCTTTATATCTGATTTTGTCGAAAACTCTCTTATGTAAAAGGTGTTTGTAAATAAAACATTTATTGATAATTGAACAGTAAACTCCTGGCCGATCTTAACTCTAAAACACTAATTAATAAATCCAAAAACTTGGAGACAAAGTGAGGAGCCATACTGTAGTTTCGCTTATGATTTATTCTACGCACATACCGCGTACACACTGCCTATTTTCAAAAGTGAAAGAAAAATATAACAAACGACGCTCAGCGCCATCTGGAAGTAATGAATTCACAATTCAATGAATGGGAGCTTGAACATTTGTTTTATACTGGGTGATCCAAATTTCATAGACGGGAATAATTGGAAAAAGAGTTGTGTTGCAAAGATTTGGTTTGCACCAAACGGTGGGAAAAAAAAGAGTTTTGTCAATAAGTAAAAAATAATTCGGTTTTCGCTCTCTCGAATTTAATTTGTTCTAACTGTAGTTCTAACTGTTTATTTTTCTCATTTGTTTCTAATTCAGATTTCCTGTCCTCAATTATGCCCTCAATGAGATCAAACACAAATTCAGGTTCAGATTTGCATTTCTCAGTCTTTTTAATGATTTCTATCAGTTCTGAAACCGTCATTTTATCTGTTACTTTCTCACCTAGCTCGGTTGCAGCAAGCTGCAGATCAACTTTTCTAGCGTTTTTAAACATTATGAAAACAAATCTTAACTACAGAAACACAATTTAACTCTTAACAAGGATTTTGAGAACAAATCTTAATTACAAAACAAAAATAACTCTTTTTAAAAACTGTAAGAATAAATCTGAACTACACAACACAATTCAGTCACAAATTATTTTTACTCTACCACATTCTAATATCAACATTATTTCAACACTATTACACTAAATCAATGACATTACCACATCAACTCTAAATCTTCAACTTCCAACACTATAGTAAAAAAATTGTGACTACTGAATATCAAAATTACTCACCCCAAACCAAAACTACGCAACAACAACATCCGAAATTATTTCTTTCATCACAAAATCACTGTCTGGGATTCGCATCACACTTCCTGACACCAACAATGAACAGTAAAATCCTGGCCGATCTTAACTCTAAAACACTAATTAATAAATCCAAAAACTTGGAGACAAAGTGAGGAGCCATACTGTAGTTTCGCTTATGATTTATTCTACGCACATACCGCGTACACACTGCCTATTTTCAAAAAGTGAAAGAAAAATATAACAAACGACGCTCAGCGCCATCTGGAAGTAATGAATTCACAATTCAATGAATGGGAGCTTGAACATTTGTTTTATACTGGGTGATCCAAATTTCATAGACGGGAATAATTGGAAAAAGAGGTGTGTTGCAAAGATTTGGTTTGCACCAAACGGTGGGAAAAAAAAGAGTTTTGTCAATAAGTAAAAAATAATTCGGTTTTCGCTCTCTCGAATTTAATTTGTTCTAACTGTAGTTCTAACTGTTTATTTTTCTCATTTGTTTCTAATTCAGATTTCCTGTCCTCAATTATGCCCTCAATGAGATCAAACACAAATTCAGGTTCAGATTTGCATTTCTCAGTCTTTTTAATGATTTCTATCAGTTCTGAAACCGTCATTTTATCTGTTACTTTCTCACCTAGCTCGGTTGCAGCAAGCTGCAGATCAACTTTTCTAGCGTTTTTAAACATTATGAAAACAAATCTTAACTACAGAAACACAATTTAACTCTTAACAAGGATTTTGAGAACAAATCTTAATTACAAAACAAAAATAACTCTTTTTAAAAACTGTAAGAATAAATCTGAACTACACAACACAATTCAGTCACAAATTATTTTTACTCTACCACATTCTAATATCAACATTATTTCAACACTATTACACTAAATCAATGACATTACCACATCAACTCTAAATCTTCAACTTCCAACACTATAGTAAAAAAATTGTGACTACTGAATATCAAAATTACTCACCCCAAACCAAAACAACGCAACAACAACATCCGAAATTATTTCTTTCATCACAAAATCACTGTCTGGGACTCGCATCACACTTCCTGACACCAACAATGAACAGTAAACTCCTGGCCGATCTTAACTCTAAAACACTAATTAATAAATCCAAAAACTTGGAGACAAAGTGAGGAGCCATACTGTAGTTTCGCTTATGATTTATTCTACGCACATACCGCGTACACACTGCCTATTTTCAAAAAGTGAAAGAAAAATATAACAAACGACGCTCAGCGCCATCTGGAAGTAATGAATTCACAATTCAATGAATGGGAGCTTGAACATTTGTTTTATACTGGGTGATCCAAATTTCATAGACGGGAATAATTGGAAAAAGAGTTGTGTTGCAAAGATTTGGTTTGCACCAAACGGTGGAAAAAAAAAGAGTTTTGTCAATAAGTAAAAAATAATTCGGTTTTCGCTCTCTCGAATTTAATTTGTTCTAACTGTAGTTCTAACTGTTTATTTTTTCTCATTTGTTTCTAATTCAGATTTCCTGTCCTCAATTATGCCCTCAATGAGATCAAACACAAATTCAGGTTCAGATTTGCATTTCTCAGTCTTTTTAATGATTTCTATCAGTTCTGAAACCGTCATTTTATCTGTTACTTTCTCACCTAGCTCGGTTGCAGCAAGCTGCAGATCAACTTTTCTAGCGTTTTTAAACATTATGAAAACAAATCTTAACTACAGAAACACAATTTAACTCTTAACAAGGATTTTGAGAACAAATCTTAATTATAACTCTTTTTAAAAACTGTAAGAATAAATCTGAACTACACAACACAATTCAGTCACAAATTATTTTTACTCTACCACATTCTAATATCAACATTATTTCAACACTATTACACTAAATCAATGACATTACCACATCAACTCTAAATCTTCAACTTCCAACACTATAGTAAAAAATTGTGACTACTGAATATCAAAATTACTCACCCCAAACCAAAACTACGCAACAACAACATCCGAAATTATTTCTTTCATCACAAAATCACTGTCTGGGATTCGCATCACACTTCCTGACACCAACAATGAACAGTAAAATCCTGGCCGATCTTAACTCTAAAACACTAATTAATAAATCCAAAAACTTGGAGACAAAGTGAGGAGCCATACTGTAGTTTCGCTTATGATTTATTCTACGCACATACCGCGTACACACTGCCTATTTTCAAAAAGTGAAAGAAAAATATAACAAACGACGCTCAGCGCCATCTGGAAGTAATGAATTCACAATTCAATGAATGGGAGCTTGAACATTTGTTTTATACTGGGTGATCCAAATTTCATAGACGGGAATAATTGGAAAAAGAGGTGTGTTGCAAAGATTTGGTTTGCACCAAACGGTGGGAAAAAGAGTTTTGTCAATAAGTAAAAAATAATTCGGTTTTCGCTCTCGAATTTAATTTGTTCTAACTGTAGTTCTAACTGTTTATTTTTCTCATTTGTTTCTAATTCAGATTTCCTGTCCTCAATTATGCCCTCAATGAGATCAAACACAAATTCAGGTTCAGATTTGCATTTCTCAGTCTTTTTAATGATTTCTATCAGTTCTGAAACCGTCATTTTATCTGTTACTTTCTCACCTAGCTCGGTTGCAGCAAGCTGCAGATCAACTTTTCTAGCGTTTTTAAACATTATGAAAACAAATCTTAACTACAGAAACACAATTTAACTCTTAACAAGGATTTTGAGAACAAATCTTAATTACAAAACAAAAATAACTCTTTTTAAAAACTGTAAGAATAAATCTGAACTACACAACACAATTCAGTCACAAATTATTTTTACTCTACCACATTCTAATATCAACATTATTTCAACACTATTACACTAAATCAATGACATTACCACATCAACTCTAAATCTTCAACTTCCAACACTATAGTAAAAAAATTGTGACTACTGAATATCAAAATTACTCACCCCAAACCAAAACAACGCAACAACAACATCCGAAATTATTTCTTTCATCACAAAATCACTGTCTGGGACTCGCATCACACTTCCTGACACCAACAATGAACAGTAAACTCCTGGCCGATCTTAACTCTAAAACACTAATTAATAAATCCAAAAACTTGGAGACAAAGTGAGGAGCCATACTGTAGTTTCGCTTATGATTTATTCTACGCACATACCGCGTACACACTGCCTATTTTCAAAAAGTGAAAGAAAAATATAACAAACGACGCTCAGCGCCATCTGGAAGTAATGAATTCACAATTCAATGAATGGGAGCTTGAACATTTGTTTTATACTGGGTGATCCAAATTTCATAGACGGGAATAATTGGAAAAAGAGTTGTGTTGCAAAGATTTGGTTTGCACCAAACGGTGGAAAAAAAAAGAGTTTTGTCAATAAGTAAAAAATAATTCGGTTTTCGCTCTCTCGAATTTAATTTGTTCTAACTGTAGTTCTAACTGTTTATTTTTCTCATTTGTTTCTAATTCAGATTTCCTGTCCTCAATTATGCCCTCAATGAGATCAAACACAAATTCAGGTTCAGATTTGCATTTCTCAGTCTTTTTAATGATTTCTATCAGTTCTGAAACCGTCATTTTATCTGTTACTTTCTCACCTAGCTCGGTTGCAGCAAGCTGCAGATCAACTTTTCTAGCGTTTTTAAACATTATGAAAACAAATCTTAACTACAGAAACACAATTTAACTCTTAACAAGGATTTTGAGAACAAATCTTAATTACAAAACAAAAATAACTCTTTTTAAAAACTGTAAGAATAAATCTGAACTACACAACACAATTCAGTCACAAATTATTTTTACTCTACCACATTCTAATATCAACATTATTTCAACACTATTACACTAAATCAATGACATTACCACATCAACTCTAAATCTTCAACTTCCAACACTATAGTAAAAAAATTGTGACTACTGAATATCAAAATTACTCACCCCAAACCAAAACTACGCAACAACAACATCCGAAATTATTTCTTTCATCACAAAATCACTGTCTGGGACTCGCATCACACTTCCTGACACCAACAATGAACAGTAAACTCCTGGCCGATCTTAACTCTAAAACACTAATTAATAAATCCAAAAACTTGGAGACAAAGTGAGGAGCCATACTGTAGTTTCGCTTATGATTTATTCTACGCATATACCGCGTACACACTGCCTATTTTCAAAAAGTGAAAGAAAAATATAACAAACGACGCTCAGCGCCATCTGGAAGTAATGAATTCACAATTCAATGAATGGGAGCTTGAACATTCTCCCGGCCGATGGCCTTAGGGACATCAAAATTGCACTTAGTTATACATACACATACTGATACACATCAAAGGCAACAACTTACTTTACAAAGCACAATTCACATGGTAAAAAAATAACTGCAAAAATAAAAGAAATATCTTAATTATTACACAGAAAAATGATAAAAATGAAATGCAAAGTCAACTCAGTTCATCAGTTGTTGTACCGCTGTTAATCGGTAACACACACAGTTTGTGTATAGGTCTTTTTATTTCGCCTGACGCAGTTTTTACTAGCACGACACGAACCTTCTTGTCTAGTCCTTCATGGACTCTTATAACTCGACCAAGCTTCCACTTGTAAGGCGGTAAGTGGTCATCTTTAATGATAACTAAATCATTTACCTTGATGTTGTTCGCAGGTCCTTTCCATTTTGCTCGTTGCTGGAGCTGTGTTAAGTAGTCCAGGGACCACCTCTTCCAAAACGCTTGACAAATTTGTCTCACACGTTTCCATCGGTTATTTAGAGCTAAGGTTTCACTGCTCACATCTGGCTCTGGAATTGCTTGAAAAGTGAATCCAATTAAAAAATGTGATGGGGTTATCGCGGAATAATCATTTGGATCTTCTGAAACTGGAACTAATGGACGAGAATTCAAACACGCCTCGATTTGTACAACATACGTATGAAATTCCTCGTAAGTAAAAATCTGCGCTCCAATAACCTTTTTCATATGATGTTTAAACGATTTCACAGCAGCTTCCCACAATCCACCGAAATGCGGGGCAAAAGGAGGATTAAATTTCCAAGTAACACCTTCATTAGCTAAGTAATCGATAACTTCACAAGACATCCAAGCTTTTAACTCCTTATATGCACCCACGAAATTTGTGCCACAATCACTGTGTATTTCACGAGGTTTTCCTCTTCTAGATACGAAACGTTTCAAGGCTGCTATACATGAATTCGCACTTAGATCTCCAACACATTCTAAGTGAACAGCCTTCGTAACAAAACAGACGAATACGCAAACGTATATCTTCATTGTTTTCACACCTCGTCCCTTTCTTGGTTTTACGTGGAAAGGTCCCGCAAAATCCGCACCTGTTCTAGCGAAAGGTCTTTCAGGGTTAACTCTGGAAGCTGGGAGGTCACCCATCATCTGCTTTGACAGCTCGGGTCTGCTCCGAAAGCATGTGACACATCTGCGTAAAATCTTTCTTATTACTTGACACGCGTTAATAACCCAAAACTGCTGTCTGAGGATTGCAAGCAGTAATTGGTTGCCACAATGCATATACGTTTGATGATAATGCATTATTATTAGATCTGTAATAATGTGATGTTTTGGAAGAATAATTGGGTGCTTAACATCATTTGGCAAATCAGAATTACAGAGCCTGCCTCCAACTCTGAGTATTTTCTCCTCGTCCAGGTATGGATGCAACGATAGAATTTTATTTTGAGGGCTCAAGCCTTTCCCCTTAGACAAAAGTTCAATTTCTTCCGCAAATGAAATGGTTTGTACGTATTTTAGTACAAATGCACGCTCATGATTCAGTTCTTTAGTCTGGAGGTAGTTAGTTTTCATCACCTCAACCTTCTTCAGGTTCATAATAAATCTGAGAGTCCACGCTACTACTCTAAGAAGTTTAGTATAGGATGAAAATTTTAAAATTAAATTATCGATCCATGAATTACTCTTAACTGTGAGAAACACTGCACTTTTTAACTTCTCATTCTCTACTACTTCATTTGGAATTTCTTTAATACTTCGCTCTGGCCACTCCTCTGTCTCCTTACTCAACCATTTAGGGCCTATCTACCACTTATCATTAGACGCTAAATTCTCAGCTGAAATACCTCTAGTTAACAAATCTGCTGGGTTATCCTCTGACGGACAGTAACGCCAATCACTCTGATTTGTTTTCCCCTGTATTTCCGAAACGCGATTAGACACAAATTGCTTCCACCTTTTCGGGCTTCCCTTGACCCAACACAAAGCAACTAACGAATCACTCCAAAACATAACTTTCCCGACCAAATCAGCAAAAATACTTCTTACATAATTTCCTATTCTTGCACCTATCACAATGGCCATTAATTCTAAACGAGGGAGCGTTAATTTCTTAATAGGGGCCACTCTGCTCTTTGACATTATAAATGACATTTTATAATTCCCACTTTTATCAGCATAGCTAAAATATGCCACACATCCATAAGCAATTGGTGAATCATCGCAAAACACATGCACCTCAACATTTGTATCCACACAATCCATAAAACTATACCTCGAAATGGAAATAACACTCAATTTCTCAACTTCACTGCACCACTTAGCCCATTTTTGATGCAAATCATCTGGTAACTCATCATCCCAATCGATTGCTCTTTCCGAAATTTCGTGTAACAAACACTTAATCCAAATAACAAAGGGAGAAATCAACCCAACTGGATCGAAAATGGTTGCAGCGGTCTGTAAGACACTTCGTTTGCTATTTGTCAACCGTTTCTGAGAATCTACCAAACCTCTCACATCCAACGACAACACATCTAACTCAGGGTTGCAATTTAAACCTAGAACTTTCGTCTGATAAGGATCCACCGATTTATTCTCACTAAGTCCACTGACTATCTCTTCATTCTCACTAAGTCCACTCTCAACCCATAGCTCTTCTAACTCTCTGCTATTAGACCTTAACTTCCTCAAATTAAAACCTCCTGTTTTAAGAATTGACACAGCATCTGATGACAATTCAAAGGCCTCACTCACACAATTTCCGCCATGATATAAGTCATCTACATAGAGAGCAGAATTCAGCATCTCAACTACTTTCGGATTAGAATTTTCAAATTGTTTGATATGATACTTTATTGTAGCGCTCAGGATAAATGCAGGTGTTTTACAGCCAAAAGGTAATCTCCTCATTCTCATAAATTTGTACTCTTCACTAGGGTATCTGAATACCACAGAAATTTTAAGTACTCTCTATCCTTTCCAGAAATGCTAATCATTAAAAATGCCTTTTCTATATCAGCACTAAACGCAATTTTGAATTTACGAAAGCTTAAAATCTTATCGAGAATGTTAGAATTTAAATTTGGACCACACACACACAGTTTCTAAACAATCATTTAAAGAATTATTACCTTTAGATTTAGAGCTACAGTTGAAAACCACGCGAATCTTTGTTGTTTCTTTATCCTTTCTAACAGCTGCTCTATGGGGCATAAAATATTCGCTTACACTATTCTCACATTCTTCAATAATACCCTTTGAAATTTGATCATTTATGATTTCCTTGTATTCTTCAGCAACCCATTTATTTTTAGGAAAATCGGTTTTAAGCTCATCAAATCGTTTTTTAGCCAAAGAAAAATTATTTTTCAACTCACTCGGATCAACCCTCCACAGTAAATTCATTTCATATCTACCTTTAACGAATTTTAAACCACTCCCAAATTGATCTATAATCGCTTTATCACTTAAACTTAGTTCTTCCTTCTATTTTATTCCCAAAGCCTCTAGATTCCATAGCATTTGAATAGCTGGAGTTGCTATACACAAATTAGCTGAGACTCCGCAATTATATTCGTTATTCTCATTCTCACCGTCGAAACTTCCGCTTACCACGTACCCAAAAACAGTGTTTTGCAAAACCAAATTACTATTAGCCGGACAAATTTGACCTGGTCGTAACAATTTATAAAAGATCTCTGCACTTAACAGTAAATCCACTCGACCTGGCACATTAAAGCCTTCATCTGCAAGTTTTAAGTACTTTAATTCTGGAACATTTATTTCAAAAGTTCTTGACGGCATGAAATCCGTGATTTTAGATACAATTAAAAAATCCAATTTTTGTTCAAAACTTTCTTCAAGATTAGAAATCGTCGCATTAACAACAGATTTAATCGTAGTAGATATATTTCCTAAACCACAAACAGTCAAATTGGTTCTCGTTCTTTTCAAATTTAGGTTATTCGCACAGTCTATCGTCATAAAATTATTCATTGCTCCTTGATCTAAAACAGCTCTCACTCTGTATTTATTTCCTCTCTCATCTCTCAATAGGCAATTAACGGTACTCAGGCGCACGGTTTTTGACTGATTTATCACTACACGCGAAGAGAGTACGGAAGTAGTGTTTTGATTATTTGTTAGTCTGGCAGCTGTTTGAAACGCCGGCGCAACTGGCGACAATACAGAATCACTGGCTCTCACTGTGGGGGTAGAAAATTGGCCGCCATTCGACACACTTGCACTTTCATTGCGCGATAACTCAGAATTTCTCGGATAATGTAGTGATATATGATGACGCCTGGTTTTTCCCTCTCGCTTACACAAAGAACAAGAAAAGTGCGATTTACACTCATTAATTAAATGTCTACCTAGGCAATTAAAACAAAAATTATTTTTCTTAATTATCTCAACTCTTTCAGAAACAGGCATAGCTAAATAATTTCTACATTTGTACAAAGGGTGAAAATCAAAACACAAACTGCATTTTAAACTTTTACTATCAGTTAGAAAAATTCTAGACACATTTTTCGTGTTGGGGGATTTTTGATTGCTGATATCCGTAAGTGATTTTCCTCGCGACAAATAGAACAAATCTGCCTCTTTCCCTAAGGTTACGGGATCAAACCAACTATCTGATTGTCTAATTCTGACATGACTCGCGGTTTCTTTATCTAATGTTTGAAACAATTTGTCTGATATAATCAATTGTTTTAACTTCTCAAAATCAGACACTTCTCTTAGTTTTAAATAGTATTCAAAACTAGTAGTTAGCCTTGCCGCAAATTGTACATGCATATCATTAGCTTGCCTAATAGTTTTCCTAAACTGATCCAAACACAACTGAGGGGTCGGTTCGAATTCTCGTAGAACAATTTTCTAAACTTTTTCATAATAACTCAATTCATTATCACTGATGTAAGAAATTATATTTGAAGCTTTCTCGCCAAGTAAATTCAAAAGAATTTCCGCTTTAAATTTATCGGGTACATTTTTAGTTATAAATGATCTCTCTAAAGAAGAAAAAAACAGACCCCATTCTTCAGGGCGATTTGGTATTCTAATGGTTAAAGTTTTTACACTTTTTATTAATGAATCCAAAGAATCGCAAACCTCAATTGTATTTTCTGAAACATCGTCTTTAGTTTTTGAAGCTGTTCTCAAGAGCGATAACTCTAATTCGGTTTTCGCTCTCTCGAATTTAATTTGTTCTAACTGTAGTTCTAACTGTTTATTTTTCTCATTTGTTTCTAATTCAGATTTCCTGTCCTCAATTATGCCCTCAATGAGATCAAACACAAATTCAGGTTCAGATTTGCATTTCTCAGTCTTTTTAATGATTTCTATCAGTTCTGAAACCGTCATTTTATCTGTTACTTTCTCACCTAGCTCGGTTGCAGCAAGCTGCAGATCAACTTTTCTAGCGTTTTTAAACATTATGAAAACAAATCTTAACTACAGAAACACAATTTAACTCTTAACAAGGATTTTGAGAACAAATCTTAATTACAAAACAAAAATAACTCTTTTTAAAAACTGTAAGAATAAATCTGAACTACACAACACAATTCAGTCACAAATTATTTTTACTCTACCACATTCTAATATCAACATTATTTCAACACTATTACACTAAATCAATGACATTACCACATCAACTCTAAATCTTCAACTTCCAACACTATAGTAAAAATTGTGACTACTGAATATCAAAATTACTCACCCCAAACCAAAACTACGCAACAACAACATCCGAAATTATTTCTTTCATCACAAAATCACTGTCTGGGACTCGCATCACACTTCCTGACACCAACAATGAACAGTAAACTCCTGGCCGATCTTAACTCTAAAACACTAATTAATAAATCCAAAAACTTGGAGACAAAGTGAGGAGCCATACTGTAGTTTCGCTTATGATTTATTCTACGCACATACCGCGTACACACTGCCTATTTTCAAAAAGTGAAAGAAAAATATAACAAACGACGCTCAGCGCCATCTGGAAGTAATGAATTCACAATTCAATGAATGGGAGCTTGAACATTTGTTTTATACTGGGTGATCCAAATTTCATAGACGGGAATAATTGGAAAAAGAGTTGTGTTGCAAAGATTTGGTTTGCACCAAACGGTGGAAAAAAAAAGAGTTTTGTCAATAAGTAAAAAATAGTTTTACTGTAGTTCAACAGATGACGTAATCAAACCTTTGATATAGGATTAGGCTACTCAACGATATAAAAAGAAACTGCAGCAAGCGATGGTAGTTGATGGTTACATGCATCGAAATGCTGTACAGAGTTAAAAAAGCACTTTTAATTAAGCTATATTATAAGAATTATGAAAGATGCTTTACAGCATTGCTAACACATCGCTACATAGGGTAGGCGATATAAAAAGAGACAAATAACGAGTTCTACATTGAACAAAATGATGATGAAATTTGAAGTTACAGGCTCTTTGAAGTAACGTCCAAGAAGTGGATGTCTTTGAACAGCCACTACTGTTACCACTACTGTGGAGCAGACGGTGAAATCCATGTCGACGGGTTCTGTACATGGGAAGTGCACTGTTCGATATGTTTCGAGGCAGACAGGAGTGTCAAAGGGAAGTGACTAGAGCGCACTGTGAATAACTTTGAAACGGTGTCTCTACAAGTTGCAACATAGCCAAGAACTGAAACTTCCTGACCTCGACTCTTGTCGAGGTTTTGCAAATTTGTTATTCACTAAGATGGACAAGCAGCACAACTGGCTTCACACAGAGGTTCGGATAAATAAAGCACATTTCCCACTTTGTGATGCTGTTAGCATTCAAAATTGTCGGTCGTGTGTGGACCACATAGAAAATCCACGTGCATTTGTTGAAGAGCTCTTGCAACAACCTAAAATGACAGTCTGATGTGTGGTTGCTACTGATTTCATAATTGGTCCATCCTTTTTCGAGGAGGTCACACATACGGATTTCAAAACACTTTGTTTCACTATTCAGCGATATGCAATACTGTTACAGAACAACATTATTTCTGTAACATTATTTCTGAACTGCAAGCATGGCACGGACTTCAAACAGTCACCTTTATGAAATATGGAGCATTACCTCATACTGCTCTACTTCTGGAACGCTTGTTGCACTCAACATTTGCGGAGGATCACATTATCAGTCGAAACTTTAATCGCGCATGGACTCCAAGATTTCCTGATCTGACATTCTGTGACTTTTGGCTGTGAAGACTTTTGAAGTCAAAAGTGTATCGCATCCCCACGGCATTACTAGCAGCGCTGAAAGAGGCCCTCCTCCAAATGTGCTTGCCACAACGCAAGAAATGTTGTGAATGGTGTGGTGACTCATCTTACGGCTGTACTTCTGAAACATGGAACAACTAATTGAACATTCACTATAGTACTAAATAACTGTAATTTAGCTGACATCTAAGTTGTTGTTAAAGTAATATTAGAAAATCATATTTTATGATGCACCATAAAAATACTTGCAAAATACAATTCATACGAAAAATAATGCTTACTTTCTCTTTATTGACGAAAAATCAACCAAAATAATCATTTATCTCTTTTTGTTTAAAAACTTTATTATTAAAAGCGTTTTCAGTTTTTTCAATACATAAAAGAATTCTGTTTATTTTCAAAAGAGTGCCTAAGTTCTGTTACCCAGTCAGCTACTTGTTTTTAAATGGAATTTTCACTACATCATTTTTATATGATATCTGAAAGTATGTTTTGGCTCTCATTCATCTTACTCTTACTAATGTCAGATGATATTTCTTCCCTTCGTATCACATGTGAATATATATTAAAAAAGTCTTTGAAAGAAATGTCAAACGGCAAAGGGATTCTTTGTTGGAGTTTATAAATAAGTGACTCATTTTCGCTCTAATCATCAGGTAAATTACGTTGGCATTTTTCAGCTACTTTAATAAGTCCTGCATGTTGAAATGCTCTTGGTATTGTTTTTCCTTAATTCTCCAATCAATAATTGCCAAATTTATTCTAAGCCAATTTCATGTAGTCTCTCCGACAACAAGAACTATAGATACTCTTTGCAAAAGCGAAATTACAAAATAATTACCTATTATAGGGTATCTACGTTATTTCCGTTATGATAGTGTACCAATGTTAAGTAATAGGGTACCTACGTTGATTCCACTTGAAACTGTTGATTATGCAATAATCCATGAGTTGTTTAGAAGAACTCAAATTAAGTGGAAAAACTCCAAATGAGAGAGAATCGATTAAATTTCCGGGACACTAACATAAGCAATTATATATCCACAGTTAGAAGAAATTAAGGATTCTCCGATAAAAGAACGATCTAAGTCCATAAGCTAATTTTCATAAATGTTTCCAGCTATCCAAGGTTTAGTGTTAACAAGATTTGGAGGTGGTAGTTCTTGGAACATTTTTGCAATATCAAGACTTTAAATTCTTTCCTAAGAAAAGTAGAAGATATATTTTTGTTCATTCATGTTGGCTGAGAGCAATACCATCAACTTTGGTTTCCTTTCTTACTCCTTTTACACATTAGACTTTTAAAGAAAATTGCTCATTCAGGTAATATGTTAAAAGCAAACCTCTGTCTTCGCGTTGAATACATCCTGTGCGTCTTACATGAAAAGTAAGGATTTCAGAACTCTTTCTTTCCATTGAATTTCAGAAATTCAAACTATATCTTTCTAAAATTTTGTAGCCAATTGTCTGATGCTTTGAAATCTTTTGTGTTGTATAGCAAAACAGATGAATTAATTTTTAACAATTTTACAATCAACACGAATGCTTATTCCTCTCATTTTTTTCAGCCAAATAAGCAAACTTTTAACAGTTTAAGATGCTTTGCTTCTCAAAAATAGCTTCGAGAGGGAGTACTTTTGCTGGTACTGTTTTCCTTTTACTTCAAGAATATTTTCCGAGTTTTAAAATTGTTGGGAGCCTTTCATATTATTTGGCGAATTTTGTCTTCAAAATGTGAAGGGAAAATTTTCATAAACTTAAAATTTTATAATTTAACTCGAGAATTGATTTTCATAAAATTTTGAAAAATGAATTGTGTTTTAGAAACAATACCATACATCATTTTCATTAAATATCTTTATGATATTTAATGAAAATAATGTATGGATAATAATGTAATATTACTTATCAGCTGTTGAAAAGTGACTACTGACTCTGAAATGAAAACTAAATTATGTTTGCTTTAATATTTAAAATATATTAGCTGTAGAAAAGTAACATTAGTTGCTGCATATTATCGGGAAATCATTTTTCCTTATAGAAGGTTATTTTATGCACAAAACCTCAATTATCATAAAGAAATAAGTTATATATAATCACAATATATTTTAACAAAATTAATGCAGAGCTTTATTAAAAAATAAATTTTTTGGTGATACCATAATTTCATCCCATAAAACATTAATCACAATAACCGAATGATTATGAATGTTTGAAAAGTTAAGTTTTATGTTTCTCATTATAAAGTCTATTTCATATCATTTACCCACTTTTGTGTCATCAAAATATATTTAAGTTATTAAATATGATTTGCGTATTATTTGAAAAACGATAATTTTGTAGATAATTTTAGTTTTACATACAGTTTCTTGAAAGCACTTTAAATAGGATGAAATCAAATATAAATTAGTTTTTCATTTCTATAGTCAGTCCACTTTTTTCTATTCCTTCATATAATTTGATGATAAATAAATTGATTTGAAACTGTATAACAAAAGTTAAAAAGAAAAAGTTTTGTGAAAGACAGGGGGAAGAGAATATATAGTCCAATTATTTCTTAAATTGGAGATATGTTATACTTTAAATTTCAGGACTCCATACTTTAGCAAACATTTCAGCAAGTTTGTTAGCAATATCACTGTGAACGAACAGGATTCTGTACTGTTTATTAGGAGAGAGATAGAAGATTCGTAATAAATTCTGCTTGCTACTTTGACCTTCTACTGTAGCTGTTTACTGTACGCGGATATAGATATTGAGGTAACATAAAAGGTTTATTGTTTTTCTGAATTCGAAACATCTAATTGCCGGAGAAAACGCTTTGACTATTTGAAAAAGAAGAATTTTCGTGGTTTTATATCACCGTAAAACAGCCCCCAGCTGCTCCTGTCTTTTGTGTGCTAAGCAACTGGAATAATTCAACAAAGATTTAAAAAGATTTCAGCCCTGCAGATGTTTTTTGGTATGGCTGTATCAGCAAAACCACTAATTGATTTTGTGATCACCCTAACAGCTTATCAATTCCCTGAGCCTTCATCATAACTTTAGCAACAAATTTTTCGAATAAGTTTTAACTAGCCATACTGTAAATATATGAAGAAAATATTTGCATTTAACAAAATGAAAATATTAATTACAATTTTATAAGATTTAATGTATTAATCTAATACCACTTACTATAAATACTACTGCCAATCTCATTTTTGAAATTATTCATTTAAAAATTCATATTTTTAAAAAGCATTTATATGTGTAAGTGTTTTAAAAGCATGCTTAGCATAAATAAATTTAAATCTTAAGTAGAAAAAAAGTTTCAAATTATAAGAATTTATCTTAGTTTAAAATTTAAATTACATAAAACTAATTAATAGATAATATTATTTCTCCCAACATCTAATTTTATTTGAACTTAGCTTTTTAAGAAAAATGTGTAAATTATTGTAACATTAAGTTATTAATTAATCAATGATGATGATATGCAGAAAATTTTCTTATCTATTGATAAACAGATAATTTAATATAGTTACGATTTAAAAGATTTAAATAATGTATATTGTCATTTTAATTATCGAATATTTCAACTGTGCGAGGTTATTTCCAAAGGATGTTAAATTATTTTAAATTATCACATGTTTTTCGTGAGCTTAATTTAAAAAGTACATTGAATTTAGTTTCAATAACTTTTTTTAATATTCAAGGTGAATATTTCTTAAGAAATCGTAAGTATTTGTACCAGTAATACTTTTCTATAAATTTAAAAAAAAAACAAACACAATGGAGTTCTAAAATATTAATTTGTTGACTTTGAAATTAAATTTATTAGTTTTGTTATAAATATCAACAAAAGTAATCGAAATTTTTATACTGATATACAAATCTTAAAAATCAGTTCTATCATCAAATAAATTTGTTATTAATTAGACAGTTCATTTTGGTAAATTAATATAGAAATATCTTCAAATTTGAATTGTTCTTAAAATTTGAATTATTGAAAATAATAAAAACATCACTGTATCTAAAAGCAAAAGGAATTTGATAAATAAAACCTCTTTCTAAATAATTTAGAAACAGATTTGTAAGTATTCTTGATAAGTTAAATCTTTGTGCAATACCACATTTTTAATAAATATATTTTCACCATTATAGACATTAAATTATTATATGTGAACAATTTAACCAAGTAATTTCAGCATTAAAAATCAACATTTAATAATTTTTTACAATCTTAAAATAGAAATTCAATAGATATTTTATTTTATCAATTGGTATGCTAGAGAAAAGGTCATTAAAATCAAAGGAACTGAAATAATATATACTATTATTTGATATAAAATCTAAAACTGGTCTATTATTATCAATAAACCAAGTTGTTTCAGATTTAACAATATTTTCTTCCATGGTGTACAGATACTTAACAAATATATATATACGTACATGCACACACACACACACACACACACACACACACACACACACACACACACACACACACACAGAAACACACACACACACATACACACACACACACACACACACATATATATATATATATATATATATATTTATATATATATATATATATATATATATGTATATATATATATATATATAAGTATATATATATATATATATATATATATATATATAAGTATATATATATATATATATAAGTATATATATATATATATATATATAAGTATATATATAAATACCAGGTTTATATTCACGTAAGACTTATATGTATACATTATGGTTGCACAAGTAATATAGCTGAATTTTATAGGAAATTTATGAAATTTTGGAATAGCTATAAATAAGTCAATTATTATTTATAATTGTTTACATTTAAAACCCTGAGATTATAAAAGTTTATAAAAAGCCAGAATTTTTCTATTAATGATATTATCTGTGAAACTTAATACTGGAATTCATAGCTATGCATTTAAAAAATTATTTAAACTTAATTAATAAGAAATTCTTAATTCCGACACATAGAAACCTTTAAATTTCATAGCATTAATATTAAATTATTTTTTCATTACAATCCATAAATTATTTTTAAACTACAATCCCCAAATCATTTTTAAAATTTTATTTATTTACATTACCAGGAGAAATACTATTTAATGTAAAATAATTCCTATTAATAAAATTGTGTGTTGAGAAGAATAAAGAAAAATATAAAAAGCAATATATTTTTCTAAGTTTATATTGCTTATTTTACTTTGTGCTTGCATTAAGCATGTATTTTCAATAACATTTCCTTTTTCAAAGAAATTAAAAAATAATCATCAAGCTATTGAATGATTAAAAATTCCTTTTATATTCCTTTTATATACAGTATAGCAAATTGAAAATAGTGGGAATTAAATTTTGCAAAATATTTTCTAGCGTTTGTATTTAGAAATCATACTTGCCGATTACACTTTTAATTTCAAATATTCAAGAAATGTTGACTTCGCTTTACTTCGATTCATTTTCATATGCATTCATTTTTCATTCTTTGATAAACGTCAAACGACATCATATTATCATTGAAATTCGAAAGCAAGCTATGAAGAATATTTACACAATCAGCATATTAAGTGGAAAATTATTTTATTGGGCGGGCTATTGAACAATCACTCCAAACAAATGGTTAAATGTCATGAATTTCTAAATTCAGATAAGCAGATGGTGCAAACTCTGATACAGAGATTGTTTGAAATGTTGACGTTAATGGATATGATGATCATCACTAAACATCCATAACAATACTCAGTCTTGTGTTTACCAAGATTTTATTTTCAAATGCGTATATGTGTCAAACAAAGCTAGTGATTACTGGGATGTAAAATACTCTCTTTTTATAATTTTTTTTCTATAAAACTTTTGGCAATTTATACTTTAGAAATTTATTTCTTACCCATCACTAAGTATGCATAACAGCAGTACAATAAAAAACAGAATTAATTGTTGATGTTGAAAATAGTGTTTTTGTGATATTAGAAGTAAATATTCTACATTGAAATATTAGTTTAAATTGATTAAAACTACAAAAATTTATGTTAAATTCGATGGGAATAATACGAACAATTATCTAAGCTTAGTTATATTTAAGCAAATGCTTCAATTATGTTTAAGAATATTTGATAAAAAGTAAAATATTTGTCCGAAGCGAGTGCAAAAATATAAGAATACATTTGACTTACCAAAAAGTAATACTTATCTTACATTATTTTTATGTTAAAAATAATATCTTGTTAAGTTCTCAAGTGAGAAGCACTTATGAGGTATAAAATAAATATTTGTTCTAATTTATTTTAAATATTTTATATAATCCATAAGAATCAAAATTAAGATCCCCTTGGCCATGGCATAACCAGAATATCAAAGAGATTAGATTCATTGAACCTTGATTTTATGTAAAAAACGTGTACTGAAATTTATGAGAAATTTGAATAAATAAATGTATATTTTATTTTAGTCGGAATTTAACAGCTTAGATAAATTTTCGATGGAAAAAACACAATCAGTATTTCATTAACATAGATGTATGCAAAAATAATCACATTCTCTTTCTTTTTTTCGACTCAATTGATTTATTATTTCAATTCGTAAGTAAACTTCTTTTAGAAAACATATTTGACGTGATAGCCATTGAAGTAAAAAATATAAAATTTGGAAATTAGAGCCTTGCATGGGACATTCCTAAAAAACCCTTGTATAAAATGCATTTTTACAGATTAAAAAAAAAGTTATTGATGGTAATGCATTTTTACAAATTAAAAAAAAAGATTAAAAAACAGATTAAAAATTTATTTATTTGTGACAAATATAGGTTTGTAAGAGTGGTAGCGAATTGTGTTAGCTATATCATGTTAAATCTAGACATACAATTTGATTAGAAACCTAGAAGTTTCAAACCAATCATGATTAAAAATTTCGAGGAAATGCATTATATGTTAAAATGCACAAAAATTACCATTAGGAATAAATTATGCGGTTTCCATCATCATGTACGTACTCCATGAATACATAAAACACAAATACGAAATTGTGGAAATTATTCCTCGAATTAAACATAAATGCCTTATTGAGTGGCTATTATGTATTGATTATTCAACAGCACAATTTATAAACATATTTCCTGCAGGTAGTTTTTAAGTTTTGAATGCATGATTGTTTGGTAGGAAGTTGTTTAAATAATATAAATAATTCTTATATTTAATGATAGTAAAATTGACAAAAAATAAGGTATAGTGTGTTATACTTTCTCTTAATGCTTAGTTTCTCATGAATCTCATGCGCACACATATTTTACGAGTTTAAGACTTTCATTAGTATTGCAGTTTTATGATAAAAAAATAGTATTTCCCTCGAGTGAACTTTTAAATGTTTAAAACTTAAACATTTTACAGATTTTTAAATTAAAGTAGTTTAAGAATCATAAATTTAGGTATACAATTATATTGCAAAATTTTCTCTCTTTATATATACTTAAAAATATATATTATACAGATGAAATTTAATAGCTTTAGTTACATATATATAACTAAAGCTAAGCTATTATTATTGTATATATATAATATATATATATATATATATATATATATATATATATATATATATATATATATATATATATATATATATATATATATAAACTGATGAAAATTATAAAAGAAATTAATATGAGACGAATGAGTGATACTACTGATGCCATTAAAAATATTTCAAACTTTACAAAATTTCAATTTAGTAACTTTCTGCTTATTTAATTATAGAAGATATATGTGTATTCCATGAACACATAGTTTTTGTTATATGAGACTTCACACTGAATTGGTAATTTAATCAAGATATGTAAAAAGACAAAAAGGTGGAATAATAATAAGGTATATTGAATTTTATATCTTTGAATTACCTCCTTATATATAATAATTAAGTTTTAAATCTAATCTTAATCGTTGTTAATAGAGGTAGTCGCACTGATTAACCAGATCAGTGTAAAATGTTTGTAAAGCTGAGAATGTATTGAGGGAATAAAACAGCGAGTATATTGAAACAAAGCAAAAATTTTAAATTTGGGGAAGTTAGTGGAGACTATGTATAATAGAAAGTGGATACAAAATATTGTATAAATTATTTTATTAATACCAGTAGTTAATTTTCGATTATCTACTTCATTCATCTATTGTTGGAAAAAAATGAAGAATTATATTGGTGTTCTGGATGAAAATAAACACTTAAAAATACGAATTCATATGTAAAATATTTTCTAGAATTAACCTTTACAAATGTACTATAGGAACTCTTATTGTGCCAGTAATTGTAAAATACTAAAGAAATGTGGATTTTCATTTCATTTAAATTCATTTTCGATCCTAATAATTTTTCATTTATTGAAAAATGCCGAAAAACGATAACGAATGATTATTTCTGTTTGTAAGCTATGAAGAAAATTGTTTACATTATCTGTATATCATATTTTTGATTATTCTATATACAGGCTAATAAAATATTTCTAGACAGATGGTTAAATGACAGATGTTTCTACTTCACATTTGAATAGATGATGCAAACTCTAATAAACAAACTTTTAGAAATGTTGACTTTGAATTGATTCGTCATCTGATATGGGTTCTTCAGACGTAACAATTTCGGATAGTATTTACCAGGATTTCATTTTGGAATATTAACATGTGTTACACAAAGCTATTGATCACTGAAATGTCAGTAAAAAGTTTTTAATATTTAGTAGTAAATATGCTTATTTTTAAAATTCTCTCTTTTTATTTTTCGTTTTGAAAGAAATACCTTTTTAGCATTTTATTTCTTTTCTAGGAAAATTTCAGCAAGTATCTTTTTATAAATTTATTCTGCACCAGTCACTAAATATATGAAATAGCAATACACGAAAATGATGAAACGGAAATATTTTCTGGTGATAAAACTGGTGTTTCTTATGTAATTATTAGGGGTAAACATAAACAGTATTGAAATTGTAGCTTAAATTCACTTACATGATAAAAATATTGGTCGAAATTTTTAGGATTGTACGTTTATTTTTAATAGATTCCTTTCAAATGCTTAAGATACCGTGGAGAATATTTGATAATATGCAGGATTATTTACAAAAACTGAATGCAACAGTATAAAAATACATTTCACTTATCAATAAGATGATCCAAAATTTTATTGTCGAGTTAAAAATATAGTATTTAAGCTCACAAATAGGCAATGCTTTCGAACTGAGTAAAACTATATTTTTTTCTAAGTAATTAGCTGGTCAAGATGGCAGATTTGGTGGACCTTTATTTTAACAGGAAAATGTGTATAGCTTTCAGATAAAACCAGAAAAAAATATACTAAAGTTTCAGTAAAAATTGATTGAGCTAATGTTTTTTAAAAAAACGCTAACAACACTTTAAAAATGTATGAAGAAGGGGTTTAAAAATGTATGAAGAAATGATTCTTTTTACAAAAAGAAAAGAACTCACTCACCCCCAGAATGGTTATTAACGTCAATGAATTTAAATTACTATATTACGGAGGCACGTGTCAGGAGAAAATGCAAGTCAAAACATCTTTAGTTACTTTTTATACTAACCATAAGCACTATAATCCAATCCCCCAAATAAAACGGCACACTTTTAATTGAATAGAGAAAAAAAAGGTGTTCATAATTGGGCACAACAAAAAAATCGGTTGAAAATCAATATAAGAATTTTATTGAAAATATATATACCGGGTGAGCCAAAAGTTCGTTGCAATTTTAAAAATTCATAAAAAAGAAGAAAGTAAGATAAAGAAGCGCGGTTTGCAAGAAAGGGCTTACAAGGTAGTCGGATTTTTTTTTTTTTTTTGCAGCAAAAAAAGTTTTAGTTAAAAAGTAGCCTATAGATGGTCCTGACTGTCCGAAACACAATGAAAAGGACAACAGTACGCTCCATTCATTTATTCTGATAATAACAGTTGTTCAATATGACCTCCAGTACATTGTACGACACAACTAAGGCGACTCGCAACCCCCGTTACAGCTGAATGCAATATGTCGGAATGAATTGCAGAAACTTCACGACAGATGGAATCTTTGAGTTCGGCCAATGTTGAAGGAGATGAATGGTACACAAGTGATTTCAAATAGCCCCACAACCAGAAGTCGACCGGAGTGAGGTTGGGTGATCGTGGAGGCCATGCGATCTTGCAACCTCGACTGATCAGTCTCTCTTCACCAAACGTACTCAAAAGGAATCGTTTTACTGGATTGGCATAATGTGGTGGTGGGCCATCCTGCATAAAGTTTATTACAGATAACACACCTCTTTGATTTAATGCGGGCACGACTTTGTCACACAAAAGAGTGGGGTAGCGCTTAGCGGTTACTGTGCACGTTTTCCAGCCCAATCTGGGACACGGTTCTTCAAAGAAGAAAGGTCCGGCAATGAAAGATGAGGTGAAGCCACACCAGACTGTCAATTTGGCTGGATGCAGAGATTTCGTCGTGTATTCACGAGGATTAGATGTTGCCTATATACGAGTATTATGGGTGTTGACATCCCCGTGTAGTGTGCCGCATCCGTCCAGAAAACGTTGAACAACCACTGAGGGTCGTTTTCGATTCTTGCCATAGCCCACTCGGCAAATGATTTACGCATATCTGTGTCTCCCGGTTGTAACTCTTGCAGTGACTGCAGTTTGTGGGGATAGAGATGCAATATCCCGTGGAGGATACGTCGAATCGATGATTGAGGCACATCCAATATTCTTCCACTTTCGCGAGCACTGCTACTCCCAATAGACGATTCCGCCGCTAAATCATTCATTGTGGTTTCCACCGCAGTAATTCGGCTCTCTGCCAACGAGGGTCTTCCACTGCATGGCCGATCCTCCAAAGAGCCAGTTTCCTCGAACCTCTTGACAAGCTTGACTATTCCAAGACACGATATGGGACCTTTCTTCGTCTTCAGTCCTTTTGTCGTGCGAAATTTTCGCAACGCAATAGTTGCTGACTCTCCGTTAAAATAGAACAACTTCACCAACAACGCTCGTTCGGGTAATGATAACATTCTAAAAGCGAATGAGAAATTCTCGAGTATCACGGCCTTTTATCGCAAGATTAATTTGCATAATTCTACTGAATCTCTCGATGTCAGCGCCATCTGTAGGTGACTTTTTAACTAAAACTTTTTTACTGCTAAACAAATCCAACTACCATGTGAGCCCTTTCTTGCAAACCGCACTTCTTTATCTCACTTTCTTCTTTTTTTATGAATTTTTAAATTTGTAACGAACTTTTGGCTGACCCGATATATAAAGAGACAGTGATTACTTTTATAAATATATAAAAGTAATCACTGCCTCTCTTTATTTTTTGATTGAATTCATTAGTATAAGCACTTCAATTTCATTAGCATACTTCATTTACATAAAAATATTTTATTTGGTAGCAATGGAGGTGAAAGTCACACAGCCAAAATTTTGAAATTGAAGCCTGAAATCTAACATACCCATGAATACTTTTATAGGGTGTTTACAGATGAATATTTTTTGGTAGTAATATTCAATTGATTGTTGCATTAATAGGTCTGTGAGAATGTTAACAAATCTTTTATATATATATATATATATATATATATATATATATATATATATATATATATATATATATATATATATATATATATATATATATGTATGTTTGTACTTTAACTCCGTTTATTTTAATTTTTCTTTCAATTAACTTCTAATATCTCACAATAAATTTGATTACATAATTTTCATTATTAATTTACTTAGTTGCTTTACCATTTGTCTGTACAATGAAACTGGAATTGAAGAAGCAAAACTTTTTAAACCTTACTAGATGAAAAATATAAATATTTGTAGAAATATATTCAATTATAAAGCTTGCACGTATGCTTTGAAAATTCTTCTCGCTAAAATCTATTATTATTTTGTAATATATAAGAAGTGAAACACCAAAAAATATTTGTTATTGATTCAATTGTTGCGTTAGTAATGACTTTAACATTAAATGCCAAAGAGTTTTGTAGTTGTTAATTCTGTAAGAGGTTCTTAGTTTATCAATTGAAATCAAGATAAAAAGCGATTGCAAGATGTTAGATAACATTTTAAAGTACCCTGACGCATGGGATAACAAACATTCCCCGAAGTTAGACATTCTGGAGAATGTTTCATCAGTAATAAGTTACTTTCGAGTATTATAATGAAGAAAAACTGGAAAGTTTATAAGTAACCTAGTTGAGAACAATACAGTTAGGATGCAGAAATTAAAAATCCATTGATTGATATCTAAGAACATTTGGGTATGGAATGTGACATTATATCATTTGTACTAAGCGATTTATAACTGTTAAAACATTACAAAGATTATTATTAAAACATCATCGAATTTAGAGTAGTTTTAAGTATCGAAATAGAAAAAATTAAAATATGCCATTGTAGAGAAACTCCAAAAAGTTTCCACTTTATTCATAGAAACTTATTGTAAGTGCACCATTTTAAACCAATTCTGTTTTAAAACAAATTTAAATTATACTTGTCAAGAATGTAATCTCTGTGAGAAATGAAATATGTTTTATAAAATATTAAGGAATTCACAATGCATACAGCTGAAATATTTCAAGTCAATCTATTCATATGACACTCTTTTTTGCGAACAAACCGCATCATTCAAAACATTCTTATTATACGAATGTTTTACAATAAATTGTGCATTGTTTTGGCAAATGACAGTAAAAGCTGAACTCATAATGTAGCAGGTGTTAAAAAATTATATAAATGCTTTTGCATATAAGTTCAGCACTTCGCTTACAAAACTTGCAGTTGAGAAGCACTTGCTGATAAGAATCTGCTCTAGTTTTCTGAAGACGGAAACAAAATGCCACCCCCTGATATTAAACAAATATTGTTTCAATACGAGAAAGAAACTCTGAAATATGAAGCTTCTCAATGCAATGCATTGAAATATGCGAAAGCAGCAGGTAAGTTTGTAACTAGTGTAGCATCGGACGCACTAAGTACGAAAGTGGTTGGAAAAACTATTGGAAAATATGCTGAACGTATGTCAATTGGAGCCAGTTATCTTAAAACTGCTACCGACTACATGGCGGATATGATATTGACCAATTGGGACTGTGATGACGTGCCTTTTAAAGAGGTGAAACTTGTTATCGAAGAGAAATTTCATGAGATGAACAGAGAGCTCGATAAACAGATTGAGGTTTTAGGAGAAGTATATAAACAGACAAAGGAAATTTTTAACAGCGTCGAGAGAATACGTTTGGAATTAAAGCAAGGTTTTAAGAATATTTTAGAAGCAATTGAATTTCAAGATATAAAAGGTATATTATTTAGAATAAGAAACTTCAATGAGTATTTTGAAATGGAGAGAAAAGCAATTAGAGGCTTGAGAAAAAATGAATACATTGGGAAACTGAGGGAAGAGGATGGTCTTTTAAAACATTTAAAATATTCAAATACACCAAAAGGTGACAGTTTAAGTTCAGCTTTAAAGAAACTAATGCATCCTAAAAACAATTATGCGATACCAGAAAATGAAAATGATGAAAAAGCATTCCAGGCATTGTATGCTCTTTTTTACGGAACTCAGACGTATGTATCTGTTATGTTTTTCTTAATAGAGCAGCATTCTTATCTTGCAAATTACTACTATCAAGAAAGAGATACAACTAGCTTTAATAGACAGTTTGAAACGATCGTAAATATATTTAAAAGTTTTAAACTTTTTCTGGTTGAGGGTACTGAAAGTCACATTCCACTATTTGATAAAGTAATTAAAATATTTGAAAAAGATGTATTAGAAGAAAAAATTATAGAAAATGAAGATAGCAAATTGTACCATACAATCAATAATTACACTGATATTTTAAGAAACCTTAGGTCAGATATAAGACAATTTAAATTACCACTTATTGAAGATGAGCCTAATCCTCCTTTGCAGATAAGTTTCAAAGACTCAATACTAAAACCTCCTCTCGTAAACTGGATTCAAGGAGTTTCTGTAAGTTACGCAGTACAATATGAGCGTAATGGCATATATTCGAAATTAAGTAAATGGACAGACCCTATAACGATATTGAATCAAACTAATCCAATTATTAAAGTTGCTATAAACCAAAATGGAGACATAAATCGTCTTCTTTTTAGAAAAATTAGTGAGATGAATCCTCAATTTATAGGAAAGCTAATGCCACATCAGCGAGATTTCTTGGATATTGATCGAGATCTGTATGATGCCGCAGCAGGAGTTTACAAAAATGCATCCTTTGCAGACTTTATGAAATTAGTTAATGCAAACGCTACTATCGATGCGAAATTTGAAATGGATAGAACTGCAATCCATGCAGCAGCAAAGAGAGGAAATATTAGAATTGCAAAAAGATTGCTTTCAAATGGTGTTAATATTGATATTGGAGACAAAATGGGTTACACTCCACTGCACATAGCGGCCGAAGCAGGTCGAAAAGATTTTGTTGAGTTATTAATATCTCGAGGTGCAAACATAAATGCAAAGTCAGCAGTTGAAAATTTGTCACCTTTACACTTGTCGGCACTTAACGGATTTCCAGATATAATTAGTGAACTATTGAAGATTGAAGATATAAAAGTGAACCAAGCAGAATACGAAGGTTTCTCACCATTGCATTTAGCGATTTCTTCTGACTACAAAACGGTTGAGGCATTACTGAGTGACAGTAGAGCAGACGTAACTGCGAGAACGAATACAGGAATAACACCTTTACATTTAGCAGTAATAAAAGAGGATTTAAATATTGTGAAATTACTTGTTAAACTTCAAGAGGATTTAAATGTCGTAGATGATAGTGGACTGACTGCCCTCCATTACGCAGTAATGAATAATAAGAACAACATATTAAGATATTTATTGTCTCTCAAAAATAGAGTAAATGTTAATGCAGTAACATTGAAAAAAATGTGGAGTCCTTTACACCTTGCACTATACTTCAAAAAAGAAGAGGCCTCTTTCTTATTGATAAAGAGTGGCAATATTAATATCAACCTGATGTCAGATGAGGGAGCTTCCCCACTTCATTATGCAGTGTCAAGAGGTCAAATAAATGTTGTTAGAAAGTTATTAGAAAAAGGTGCAGACGTTGACTTGCAGACAAAGGAAGATTATATACCGCTGCATTTTGCTATAATGAGAGATGATATGGATATATTCACTATTTTGGTGGAGAAACATTCTGATATCCACTTGAAATTAGGAGATGGTAAAAGTGCCTTGCACTTAGCTGCATCCAGTGGAGCAATTAATGTAGCAAAGAAATTGTTAGATATGGGAGTTACGTTGGTTCAGTATGATAACAGAGAATACACTCCAGCTCACTATGCTGCTCTAAACGATGATATAGATATGATGAAATTATTTATTAAGTATGATTCCACAGTCATATCTGAAGATACCAATGATTTCAAAAAATTAATAAGAATCATTAGAATACTTATATATGAAAAGATATATAACCATCTTTTAAATCAATATAAAGAACCATTTGATTTTGAATTTTTTAAGGGGCAAATGGTAAGGAAAGGAGTTTTTGATATGCTCCTTATTATCAATAGTGAATCAAGAGAAGCTCATTCAGAAGAAAGCAAAAAATTTATTGCCTTTCTCTCATCAGTAATTTTTCTAAATTTTAAAAAATGCTATGAAAAGTCCGATAAAAGTTTACGTTCATTATTCAGCTCTGCTATCAAAATTTTAGATACAAAAGAATTTAAAGCGTGCGTTCTTCATTACACCTTATATAACAGGCGTTCTCTTCCATCAAACATCGGGAACAATATATCTCCAAATTTAGAAAGAAATGTAAGAGATTATGGTAGTGATATTGAAAATTTATATTTAAGAGAGCCTCAGAAATATGCTTTTTCACAGTCAAGTAAGGTCTTTAAAATAGTTGACCATTTCAAACAAGGAGATATTACTTTAAGGAAAGGAGACTTCAACGGCTTGATTTTGTTATTAGATCTGTTATTAAGAAAAATAACCAAGAAAAAATACGTGATGAAAAGATATGACACAGTGTCTGAATTAGAAGCCCAAGCTAAAGCTCTGACCATAACGGAAAATTTTGAGAATCTCTTAAATACAATCAGCAGCATACCAGCAGACGAACAAGTAGACATGACAGAAGTTCACTCGAGAATATACAAAGCGATCCGAAACGGAAAAAGAAGCGAAATAATGAAGACCTTGTGCTCCTACCTTAAAGCATTTTCTGAATTACAACCTGATGTATTGCACGAGTTTGTTGATGCATACATGTCAAAAATACATTTAGTGCCGCAACTTGGCTTTGAATCTTTGCAGCAAATATCTGATTTGCTGCGAGATTCATGCCTTTCAGATGAGGTAAAAATGAAGTCCTATTCGGGTTTGCGATTTTTGCATTAAGAGGGCTGCAAACGTCTCTCTGCTTATGGAATGGAGCTAAGTTACAGGTTTCAGCTTTAAGAAATTTTTCAACTTTGAATTATTAATTTGTTGTATGATTACATTTCCTGTAAAGTTAGAGTTTTCTTTATTTATCAATAGATTTTATGCATTTGCTTATTTGTGTATAAAATATTTTTATTAACTATGATTTTTATCAAATTCTAAATTTGCTGTAATCATGTTTCCAATTTAATAAGTTTAAAGTCATTTCTAAAACTTACATAATTATGACATAAAAAAGAAGATGATGTTATAGTTTTCAATTAAAAATTACTAATTAAAATTTATACTTTAATGAACATTCTTTAGAATATCATGCTTTTTTTAGTTAGGGATTTATAAGATATAAAAGTTTTGAAATTATTTTTCCTCCTAATAGATACTATAACTTTAAGCTAACTCATGATTTCTCATTACCAATTTACTTTATATTTGATATTGATTGATGCTAAAATGATAAAAATAATTTCAAATATTATTTTAAAGATTTATTTAACAATTATTCCTATAATCTATCAATTTAATCTAATTTGCTACTATTTGCAAGTTTACACTAGCATTTGCAATAAATCGCATTCAGATCATTGCAAATGTATTCCAACTTATTTCTTGAATACAAATGTATGCCTACTGATTGTTTTATGTTCTGCTAAGTTTTGGGAGCAATATTATGTGGCGTAAAAATACTTTGAATCCTTGTATAAATATAATCAACATTGTATGTATGTATTACAGTATCTGTATTTAAAATTAATGTATTTTTTAACATATACTGGAATATTATCATTATGCAAGAACATTCACAACTTTTGACTAGAAAGTTTAGTTGAATTGGTTATTATTATAATATAGAACATGTTAATATGTTCTAATTCATGCGATTGATGTATACTATAACTTATTAAATTTTTATTATGCATTGCTATCTTCAATTTAGAATTTAAAATGCTTATATTTTGCTTTAACTAAAGAAAGGTTTCAGTTCCAATAAAAAAGGTAGTGATATAATATATTTTCACAACTAACATATATTGATCAATTGTTCTGACATCGTTTCTACAGTAATTGCTAAAGAAAACATTTATATAAAAATATAGAGGTATTTATATAAATTAAATTTATTTCAATGAGAAGTTATACCGAGAGTAAATCAAGATGAGAATTTTGTAACGTATAAATATAAAATATAAAGTAATTTATTATATCAGCGATTTTACTTAAAAATAATTACTTCTTTACTAATACGATTTGGAAATTATACCTAAGAGATTATAAGAGATAAGAAAATAATTTATAGTTTAATATTTTTTGTTCTTTCTATAATTATTGTAAAGGAATTACTTTAAATGATTAATATATTGTTATTCTAATGTAATGAGTTACTTAAAACAAATGAATTATGATTTTTATTTACATTAAATTATTATTTAAAGTAGTATGTGTGTGTGTGTTTTAAAATAATTATTACTAAAAATGATTAACAAGTAAAAGTCAAAAATTCCTCATACAGTAACTCAAAATATTTTCTAAAAAGTTACAAGATAAGTGAGAAACATCAAAGGAGCATGAACAAGGATTACTAAAAATAATAATAGTAATAGTAATAGTAATTTTTTTTTAAAAAAAATTCATGTTATAATAAAAATATTACGAATCAATTATTCTTAAATTATACTGCAAAATATTTTATTATAATAATAACTGTATTTGCAATGTATTTATTTTATATATTTTCTTATCTTTCGGTTATGGTGATATGTTTATGGATACTTTGTTCTGTACATCAATTACTTGATTTAAATGGCTGTGTATGGCCAATAGCATACTTGCTTACAATTTTACTCTAGTCTAGAAAGAATGTATTTTTAATAATCGATACAGATATCTAACATAATAATTTATATGCATTATTTGCATTAAATATTGCAGATATCTTCTTCAGAAAGTCTTGAAAAAGATCAAGGGATATAAAATATATATAATGAAATATTTTTAAAACAGTTTTAAAAATATTTGAATTAAATCTTAAAAATAATCTAAATTTATTTATATTACATTTGTATCTATAAAGATCTTAATTGTAAGTATTTTAATATAATTTAATGAAATTTTATTTCATAATTGGAAATTTTGTGAAAACATAAAAATAATATTAATTTTGCAAATACAATATATATTCTTGGATATAATAGTTTATTAATGATGTTCTGTAATCTATAAATTCAGTAGGATGGAGTGTTTATAATTCAATACTTCAAATGTATAAATGTATTCTATATTGAATTTTTCCATTAATATTGTTACATTGATACTTATTGTCTGTATATTGTAAGCTTTTACTTCAATAAAGGAATGGGTTGTTTGGTTTAGATTTGATTTACTGACATTTATTTATTATGGAAGTTTTTTAAATTATGAATTTAATAGTTCGAGAAAAATTAACTCACGTAATTATCTGGCATTATAAATATTAAAATATTTAAAGTGTCTTTAAAAATATAAGCAAGCTATTTTAAATTACTTGCATTTATTTAAATTCAAAATTTATTATAAAATTTGAAAATGAAAGCATTTTATTTTCTAGATATTCGATGACTTAATATTTTTTTATGCAACATTTTGAGATTGCAAATAACTTTGAATATTTCTTATACATTATGTTTGTTGAAATTGCAAATTATATTTAAAGTGGAATGAAATAATTTATTTCTCCCCTTCCCCCCTCTCTCTCACATACACACACACTGGCACATCGACACACGCACACATTTACAGACATTTACACATTCATACTCTTACTCATACGCACACGCATTCATACACACATTACACCATAATTGTTTGTTGGGCAATGACATTTTCCGGAATAATGAAAGGACTAATTCTACAATCTATCTAAATTTATATCAGGTATAGAATTTTCTGTTATTTTGGAAAATGTCTTGCCTTTCTTTCAGGAATAGAATAATATATTATTTTCGCTATATTTGAAAACAATTATTCGTGATTATTAAAGAAGAAACCAAATGAAATTCTTGATTAACAAGCCAAAAATTATTTTTAAGCTTTTTGTTTGAGTTTCTGTATGAGGAAAACCTAAACAAATTCGTTCGCTTAAAATTTCCTCATTTCTTGTACTGCAAAATACTAAAAAACATGTTTTATTACATTTTTCCTATAATAGTTTCCAATATATTCTAAAATACTGATATTTTAGATATACACATATAACATTGTTTTTGCTTTCAAACTGCATTTGGCGCTTTCTTGATTAATTATGTCTAATTTCTTGATTAATTTTGATCAAATTACTATACATATGTTCTATTTCTAACTGCGCGATAGACAGCCAATAATAAAGAATAGCTCATGCACATGTTCGAATAGAGTAATATTACATTCAAGCCTATTTTTGAAATCATTATAAATAACTGTATTGTGATAAGCTGTGCTTCATATACTTGTAATATTCATGAATAACATAAACATTTTGAATTATCTTTAATCGCAGGAAAACCTTAAAGATAAAGAAAAACATTACAATTCCGAAACAATAAAAATTTTTGAATTTACGAAATTATTTTATTAAATCTAATTGCGTTCTGTAATGATTTCATTATCTGTTTATCACCCATTTTGTGAGAACTTACTTCTCCAAATAGGTCCACGGCTTATTGCGCTTTGCTTATAGTTTATATTCAATTAATTGAATAATATTTAAGGTCTAGATATAATTATTCTGATAACAAAGTTATATTTGCTACATGTTATGAATATTGAAGCAATCAAATTTCTGTGTTTGAATTTTAAATGCATCCTCGCTTATGTCCTCGCCCTCCTCTTGTGATGTTTTCCGACGAGTCCAGGTTTAGCTTTCAGTCTGTGTGCTGAAACTGTGTATGACGAAAGATATAATGAGAGTTTCATTTTTTCTATCTTTTAATTAAATTCCTCCTACAATAAATGTTATCTTCAGTCAAATATATTTGGAACAAAGGAAAGAAAGTGACTAGTTGAAATAATACTTGTTGATTCATCGTGACTGATTTTTTCAATTGTACTCCTTTAGAGCTTGAAATCTAATCAAACTAGAATCAACAATTCAGAAGAGTTCTGCATCACTACTAATATCCACTCACGCGACACGACTGAGACGCACGAAATGAGCTACATGCCACAGCGATCAGTTCTCATTTAAATTCCGCCTCAAAGAAATATACTTTGAGTTAATTACTTTTCAAGTAGTGGACACTTGAAACTATATTCACAAATCAGGAAATAACCTTCAAATAGTAAATGAGAAAATTCTTTATAAGTGATTAAACAACATATTTTAACGTCTTAGTTGAATTGTTAATAATTATACATGAAAGCAATTAACGTTACTGGTTTGACACACTATTGAGTAAGTGATATGGATGTTGTGCTATTGTGTTTTTACACATATATTAGTTTAGGTGTTTACGAATTCCGGGTTTGATTCCTTATCACAGTGAATGAATTAAGTTTCCAATTTTCATAAGTTACGGTACATTGTTACACTATTGCATATTTCATTGTTAATATCAGAATAATTTTAATTAATAAAAATAAATTGTTTGAATATTAATATATGTTTTATTACACACACAAATACATATAAACCATAGAGGAAAGTGAAAACAAAGAATATTTATATATATATATATATATATATATATATATATATATATATATATATTCCATAAATTAGATAGTATTTGTCTTTAAATTTAGGCATTATTTTTTTGGCACAGATCATAATATCTGAGCAATAACTATAATGTTTGAAGATTACCTCAATGCATTTTTGATTGATTGCTATCTAAGTTATTTATTGATTTAATGAATGCATGCATTCAATCAACTATAATTTTAAAAAAAGATTATCGATTCTAATAACAAAGCATATTTTATAAGAAATTTATAAATGATTTGATAAAAATTGATAAAAAAAATACCAAACATTATTATTAAGCATAAATATTAAGCGAGATTTGATAAAATTTGATAAAAGAAGTATTAAACATTACTGAAAAAGACGCCTCTTACTTTAGACTTCATGCTAAAATAGGAAAATTTATTTTATCCATATTATGGTTGAACTTAAGTATAGCTTTGAGTAAAAATTGAATAAAGGCGAGTACTTTCTTTCTGACAAAAACGACTCTCTATGGCAATGATAAAATCAAATTAGCAATTTGTGTCTGTACACGTATTTTTGTATTTATTTTGTATTAACATCACATCACTGAAATCCTGCTAGTTGCTGTTTTTCTAATTTAAGACATGAAATACTTTTAAATAAGTGTTATGCTGAAATATTTTTGATAAAAAATAACCAATTGTATTTTAATTAATCTAAATGAAATATAGGAATTTAGGATTAAAATTTAAACTTCATTTTTTTAAAAATATTTTTCAATGTACGGCAACTTTTCCAATAGTCCTAGGAAGTCTATGCGAGAAATAATTGTATGAGCAGATATTTAATGAATATTTAAAAAAATACTTCTTTTTTTACAAATTTTTAAATAAGTCCTATTTTTATTTATTTATTTTTTTGCTTTCAACCGTGATATCAGGCTTAGATTGACATTATAGTTTATATATATAAATATATATATATATATATATATATATATATATATATATATATATATATATATATATATATATATATATATTATGAGAAAATACATTTTTAGTTTAAACTTATAGTTAGATGATTTCAAGTACTGAATTTTTCAAAAAACATATTTATGTCAATTGCTTTCAAAATATTAAGGAATCATTCATGTTCCTTGTATTTTATTATTTTATAGCTTGTTTATTAATCACTGATAAATATATATCTTCTATCTTTAATATTCACCTGAGAATTTTAAGTTCACCATTAACTGTCTTCTTTTGGGAGATTTAATTTTGTGCAACTATAGTTATACATTTATATTGTATAGGAAACAATTTTATTGCTGAAATACGTCTTGCTTATTGATGAAATATCTAAAAATGTAACAGATTTTGAAAAAGAGTACAGTTAATAATAGTTTATTGTAATTAAACTTAACCACACAAACTCAAATTTCAGAATTTCTGTTCAGACTGACCGTATTTTCAAAATTCATGTAATTTGATCTTGTTTAGAAATACAAGGGGAGAAAGTGATGAAAATTTATAGAATTTGCCTTCCAGTGGGTATGCTATTTTCACCCAGAAACCGTAGGGAAGGAAAAACACACGTAGAGAGAAGAGAATGTTGTTGCACTAAACAGGATTTCAGCTTTCACGAACCAAGATTTGAACTACTTCAAAGTTAGGGATGCTAAATCCTCTATCATCAATCGACACAAAAGAAATACATTCGTGTCCATAAATTTAAGATAATGCAAGTTAAAAGAAAGAGACAGAAGCAAAAACAAATGTGATTTATTTGTAAAGTGTATTTATTAAACAAAAGGTAAAGAGCAAAAAAGATTCTATATGTTTGACATTATTCATAAAAATTGTGATTTTTACTCTCTGGAGCAAATTTCAAAAAGGAACCTATTTGCAAAAACCAATATAACATGTTTAATATTATTAATGTTAATACATATTATGTCCCCCAGACGATGCAATACAGGCCGTGCAACACCTAGGAATGCTGAGTTTCATATTATCAACCTGATCTTCTGGAATATTACACCATTAATTAAGCAATGCTCTCCGAAGTTCCGGTTGACATGTGGAAGGGGGTTGATGAGCCGAAATTCGACGGCCAAGCATTTCCCACAAATGTTCTATTGGCTTCAAGTCTGGTGAGTATGCAGGCCAGTTTATACGGGTGATGTCATCCGATTGAAGTCATTCGTCTACAATATTTTTACGGTGAGGACGGGCGTTGTCATTCACAAACAGAAATTCTGCACCATTGTGCCCCGAAACAAACGTACATGTTGTTCCAGAATGATATCCCGATCGATGTGACCTGTTGTGATTACGTCCTGAAGCTGCAGGTTAGTTCTTGAACCTAGAATAATTCCTAAAACTTTGTCAAGTGTTGCCAAATGTTGGAATTCAACTTTGCCAAGTGTTGGTAATAGAAAAATCCTTTTCTTCACCAACTGACACTTAGCAAAGAATTTAGAAATTTATATCCATAATATAATTATTTAATAATGATATTAAATATATTTTCTGTGGAAACACAGTTTAGTTTAAATCTTTTTTTCTTTCCATAACTTTGCGCTAGAAAATATATTGTTAAGTTGAAAAAATTACGTTACACTTCATTTTTAAATACTATTAATTACACATCATTGTGTTCGCAATAATTTATAAACTTTCATGATTAGCTTTTGTTATGTTGGTTGGTTTTCATACCTGTCAACCTTGGAGGAAAAAAATCAGTAAATTCTATGATTTTGAGGGGAAAAAATCTGGAGACTACTAGCGACATTTTGCTTGAAGCATTATGTTTAAAACTGTAGTACAAAAACTACCGCAAAATGACAATTTTACGCTTTAGATTATATATTCTTTGAATGATTTATGTTAAACATTTTTTGTGCAATAATCTTAATATTTTAATAAAATATTCATCAACCTCATAATGGAACTGTGGAAAATAAAAGAATATATTATATGTAAAAAAATAAACATCAACGTTAATTTCCCAATATTTATTTTATAGCGCAATTTATAAGTATTACATAATAACGCAAAATGCATTACTAAATAAATTTAATTCAGTGACAAACACTTCTGAAAATGTAGAAGTAATCAAATACTTTGTTCATAAAAAACATGATACATTTCAAATTCGTGTAACTCATGACAATTTACCTTTTTCATACCTTGCTGACTTAACATTACATTTTTTAGCAATGAATTGGAGAAGTCCTGTTCAAATCATTTCTCATTTTGAAAATATTTAGCTATAATTAAGCTTTCTAAACTTATTAAATTATTTAACTTTTTTCGTTGACTATGCGTTTAAGCTACTTAAACAACTCAATAGACTTTTTCCGGCGAAATCTTGACTGTTTTTTAAGTTTTTCACTGAAACTGCCAAAAATCAGTTGATTTTCATACATAATCCGGAAATCGGGAGAAATTATGAAAAATCAGGAGTTTCCTGATAAAATCAGTAGAGTTGATAGCTATGGGTTTTAATGGCGCTAGGTCCAAATAAAAATAAGTTGCGCCTTTTGTTGTGTTGGAGAATCGGCATTGAGCAATTGATTGTTTCTGGATGCATGACTATTGACTTTCTGTCATAAGCATTTTACTGTTCAACACAAATTTACCTTGGATGGAAAAATTCAAGATTTTTCAAAAACAGACACGGTGAATTTAAGAAGATTACTTTAAATCAATTTTTTATTTTGTACAAACATGGTGTATTTGTAATAATTTTTAAGAATTAGTTTTCCAAATGATTCAGTTTCTATCTTTAAAAAGTTTCATTTAAATCTATTTGAAATTTGCAAAAATGATGGTAATTAGAAATGTGATGACTATAATCTATAAACCATTTATTTAAATGCTTTTATAGAAAATTACTCAAACTGTATTACCAAATTACATCAAATCCCGGTAATACTCAGTTTAATTTAAAAATCGAAACTGTGAGAAAAATTAAATCACCTCAAAAAATAGAAAATAAATTTACTATCCTGTTTTAAGAATAAAATGAATTTCATCCATAGTTGTTGCAATGAAAGCAATTAAATGTAAGATATCCTTTTATTATTAAAATATGATAAAATGCAACAAAATATTTGTATCAATACCGTTCTGTAAATTTTAATGCATTTAATGTTCTTTAGTTTTTAAAAATGAAGGCATTTAAATTTTAAAGAAAACTACAGAATATTTTTTTATTATTGTAATGTTGCTATTGTTCATTATTGTAAAATATCTTATATTGCATTATTTATTACGAAATATAATCTTTTTTTATTTATTTTCCGACTTAATATTTTACTTCAGAAACCGTTCTTCTTTGTTTTCAGTTAATATAAAAATTGTTATGCCTAAAGAAAACGTTTGATTGTTCAAACATCGAATTCAAAGCTAATGATGAAATCAGCACTTTTTTATAGCTTTTCATTGGCTGCTGTTAAGAACAAAGAAGGAACTGCATGAATGCGCAGAAGTTGGCGACTGGAAGATCGCTGCATTTCTACCATGGATGGCAAACGATTAAGTTATGCGAGAGAATGTTGTTTCGTCAAATTGAACTACGTGAGTTCTTCCATTTTGAAATTATTATTTTTTTATCGTTTTCTTTTAAAGTTAATTACAAAATGTGTGGTGTATGTCTTTCTTTACTAATTGTTATGTCGTTCAATACTGATAATTGAGTCGTATTTCCTGATAATGCTAAAATATTAATTACAATAACATACTTTTTATATAATTTACATCATCTACTAAAGTTCTTTTCTCAACTTTTAGAAAATATAGTCGTTTTTATTTTAATGATAATTATTGGATAACAAAGTATGTACAGTGTGGATAATT
The DNA here is from genome assembly GCA_030067965.1 of Latrodectus elegans. Taxonomy (NCBI): domain Eukaryota; kingdom Metazoa; phylum Arthropoda; class Arachnida; order Araneae; family Theridiidae; genus Latrodectus; species Latrodectus elegans. Next base: position 93,068,384 of record CM057811.1, read on the forward strand.
TTTAAAGTTTTTTACAGTTCTCGCACATTACATAATCGAGTATAGTTTACATTGCAAAATAAAATTTTGCTAATTTTTTTATCATTCCAATTTTTTAGTTGATAGAATTCACGCATTAACTACCGTTAGAAAGGAAATAAATTATAGACATAAGAATAAGTAAATTAATAGTATATATTAATTTGAAATATATTATCTTCTAATTCGCAACTTATATAATCCTTTATTATAAATAAAAATTTTATTACATTTTTCGATAATGTTTTAAAATTTTTGCTTACATAATTTACGTTAAATTTAGAAACTTAAGAATGTATTTCAATCATGTTTGGAAATGATGTATGTATGTATCTTCTGTATAATTAATTAAATGGAAATTCGTAGAATAATTTATTAAGTAGATAGTTAAAATTATGATATTAGTTTAGCATTTTAATTTTCATAATAATTTAATTAGGCGCATAAAATATTGAATAAAAAATGTTTTATTACGAATTAATTTATGAATAGTTCACGAATTAAAATTTTTTAAATTAAATATTTCAGTCTCATATTATGTATCTCTATAATTAACGATTCTTTTTTGCCCATCAAACTTATTTCATTGGTAATCGGCCTGGGACTAAAAAAGGAAAAAAACAGAACTTGTCATTGACACTAATTTGAAATTGATGTTTGGAGTAGACTAAGAAATAAATTAAAGCTGTGCACTAATTTTATTTTACTGTTTTTATTAATCATTAAATACTAAATTAGTTATTCATTAAACGGCTTATACAAATGCAAAATATTGAAATTCAAACGAATAAAAATACATGAAAAGTAAAATTATGTTTTCGCTGTTTGCATTTATCAACAAGGGTAGTTTCTCAGTATATATTTCATCACTCTTAAATGTAATCTGCTTAAAATATATAAAATTTAATTTTAAGCTAAATTTTAAAATTTAGGAAAATTTCACTGTACAACTTACAGTGCAACATTAGTATTATTTTTGCTTCAAAATTATACATTTTAAATTATTTTGAATTTTTTTAAATTAAATTTAAGTATTTCCTTGAAAATAGTAAGATTGCTGTTAATACATATTTATAAATTAATGTTTTGAATATCTTTGAGCCTCTGTCATAAAAAACAGCTAGGAATGGCATAATTTTTTATAATCGGAATTCATTTGAATTATCCCAATCTAAATTATTTAGGTGTTGAATTTAAAAAAAAATGTGTGTTTAAAGCGATGAATTTAAATCATTAAAAGTGTATTAAATTTAATAATTTGTAATGTTAGGAATTAATCATTTGGTTTGAATACCATTCTTTTTAATGTAAAAGTGATTTGAAAAATATTTTAACAATGATTGTATGCATATATATTTATTATTAATATCTATATCTATCTATATATATATATATAGATATATATATATATATATTATTGTTTGTCTAAGTATGTCAGTAAAAATTTACAATGATCTAAACTATAATTTATTTTTACAATTTTCTTTATATAAATTAATAGGAAATATGCAGTTTTAACACAACTTCATTGTTTTTTATTTCACTTTCCCCAAGTGAACCTAAAAATGTACTCCTATGAAATTTTTCATTATGCAGTAGTAATTTAGATAATTCGTTGTTCCATTTTACCATAATAATGAGAAATATGAAGTAAAAAGTACAAGCATTTTAAGTATGTCCAAGATTCTTATTCTAAGCAGTATAAATTATGTTTGACTAGTCATATATATAGCAAAAAATGTGTGTCGTAAATTAACCAATATATATGTGTGTGTGTGTGTGTATGTTCCTTTTCTACTTAGTGTTCGAATGCAGTTTCAATCACCAATTCTATCCGTTTGTTTGAATATCTTAAAGAAAAAAGTCTCTTGATGTATAAGTCGAGAAGGTAGCCGAATGGTTAGCGCTCTTGTCTTTTGTTCCATCTGTGTTTGTTGATCGTGATATAGAACCCTCCACGCTTGTGAATATTTGTATTGGATTAGAATACACTTTAAATTAACACGAGTATTTAGCCATTGATTGAGAAAAATTACCATGGAGTAATATAACAAACTGAAGCAAATTCTTGCTGCAAAAACTTACAGAGAAAACATTTTGGTGTTAGAGACATTTTTAGCGAAGTACATTTATTTCAATTTGAAAAAACGAAAGCTTTGTAAAAAATCATTAATGCAAAGATAATTTAAATTTTTAATCTAGAAAGTTTTAAATGGTCACTGGAAGTTTCTGATTACGATATCAATGATAATTAGTTTTAGTGAAATGAAGATTCTTCTTTACAGCATTCTTGTTGTTTTTTCTTAAAATTTCAGTTTTTAGAAGTTCAATATGAATTAGTGAAAAATATTTTGTAAATTTTTATTTAATTAAAAGAGCCATTTTAATTTTAAATTTTATCTCATAACCACATAAATTAAAATAAATATTGTAATCGTCATTTTTTGTATCATTGGTGAAATATACACATACATAAGTAAATAATGAATTTTTTTATAGTATTTACTATGTAAAGATATTTATAAAAAAATTTAATTTTCCTCTGATCTAGATGTCATATGTTTGCTGTATTTCAGATTTTTATGAGCAAATTCACTTAGAAATAATTTGCATTACAATATTTTGTCTTTTATTGATAATAACTGATAGAGTAAATATCCAGATCTTTTTATGTATCTGATTTCTATCTGTATTAAAAAAGGGAAGTTCTGCTTTTTTTACAAATTTTTACTGTTCTCCAAACTGATATCTTTAATATTTAGATTTGCATTACCATTTATAGAATAGCATATAATATTTTCAAATTTTTGCTTATTTACCTTAAGTTTAAAAAATTAAGAATGTATTTCAATCATGTTTGGAAATTATGTATGTGCGTGTCTCCTTCTATATAACTGTTCATTTATAGTAAATAAGTACTTTTCTAGGTAACTATTAAATAAAACATAAGAGGAATTTATTGAGAGAAAAATCTAATAATGTTTAATTTTGATTCCAAATTAATATTTAATTTCGAATATTAATATAATGTAAATATTTTCCTAAGCCATTTAAGTTGACTTTTTGTACTCGCTTAAAAAATGTGTTACTTTTCAACTCCGGAAAATGTAATGGTTGTAAAACATTTTGACAAAAACTAGATTGATAATTTACAGTTAGAGTTTCTTTTGAAACTGAATTTTTATTTTGGAGACGTGATTTGAACATCAATAAAGCAATTCATTTTCTTAAATAGGAATTTTCAACTAGCATCCATACAAATATAATTTTTAATTATATATTTTAATTAACTTTTTCTGTGATAAGTGGTAGATAATTTATTCAAAGAACAATTATTTTTGCATATTTTTCCTAACTTATTTTGCTATCATACTAGCAGATATTTTTCTCATACTTAGTATCTAAGTAAAATATAATTGATTAATTTATTAAATTGAAAACGTAATTAACTCTTATCTGTTCATTTCATTAATAAGATAATTTCTTAGATTTTGAACTTTAATTTGTAATTTGAATATATTTTACGTAAATTTGAAGTAACTGATTTTTGAATGAAAAACCTCAGTTATTATACTTAGATGTGAGGATCATGTAAACAACAATTTATGTATATTTACTATATTTCAATAAATTAAAAACGCTCGCTATTCAAAAACTCTCTAAATTAATAACATTTAAACTGATAATTTTATCATTACAATTACCCATATTTCATATGTCCCTGATGTTAATCAAACCCGTGAGCTCATGCAACGACACTTGAGCATCACTCCTCGGGGTCCCTGATGTGGAATCAGACCCGTGAGCTCATGCAACGACACTTGAGCATCACTCCTCGGGGTCCCTGATGTGGAATCAGACCCGTGAGCTCATGCAACGACACTTGAGCATCACTCCTCGGGGTCCCTGATGTGGAATCAGACCCGTGAGCTCATGCAACGACACTTGAGCATCACTCCTCGGGGTCCCTGATGTGGAATCAGACCCGTGAGCTCATGCAACGACACTTGAGCATCACTCCTCGGGGTCCCTGATGTGGAATCAGACCCGTGAGCTCATGCATCGGCACTTGAGCATCACTCCTCGGGGTCCCTGATGTGGAATCAGACCCGTGAGCTCATGCAACGACACTAGAGCATCACTCCACGGGGTCCCTGATGTGGAATCAGACCCGTGAGCTCATGCAACGACACTTGAGCATCACTCCTCGGGGTCCCTGATGTGGAATCAGACCCGTGAGCTCATGCAACGACACTTGAGCATCACTCCACGGGGTCCCTGATGTGGAATCAGACCCGTGAGCTCATGCAACGACACTTGAGCATCACTCCTCGGGGTCCCTGATGTGGAATCAGACCCGTGAGCTCATGCAACGACACTTGAGCATCACTCCTCGGGGTCCCTGATGTGGAATCAGACCCGTGAGCTCATGCAACGACACTTGAGCATCACTCATCAGGAACCCTGATGTGGAATCAGACCCGTGAGCTCATGCAACGACACTTGAGCATCACTCCTCGGGGTCCCTGATGTGGAATCAGACCCGTGAGCTCATGCAACGACACTTGAGCATCACTCAACTCGGTCCCAGAAGTGTAATCAGACCCGAGAGCTAATGCAACGACACTTGAGCATCACTCCTCAGGGTCCCTGATGTGGAATCAGACCCGTGAGCTCATGCAACGACACTTGAGCATCACTCCTCGGGGTCCCTGATGTGGAATCAGACCCGTGAGCTCATGCATCGGCACTTGAGCATCACTCCTCGGGGTCCCTGATGTGGAATCAGACCCGTGAGCTCATGCATCGGCACTTGAGCATCACTCCTCGGGGTCCCTGATGTGGAATCAGACCCGTGAGCTCATGCATCGGCACTTGAGCATCACTCCTCGGGGTCCCTGATGTGGAATCAGACCCGTGAGCTCATGCAACGACACTTGAGCATCACTCCTCGGGGTCCCTGATGTGGAATCAGACCCGTGAGCTCATGCATCGACACTTGAGCATCACTCCACGGGGTCCCTGATGTGGAATCAGACCCGTGAGCTCATGCAACGACACTTGAACTTCACTCCACGGGGTCCCTGATGTTAATCAGACCCGTGAGCGCATGCAACAACACTTGAGCTACACTCCACGGGGTCCCTGATGTGGAATCAAACCCGTGAGCTCATGCAACGACAATTTAGCTACACTCAATGGGGTCTCTGATGTTGAATCAAACCAGTGAGCTCATGTAAAGTTATTGCTTAACTTCACTCAGTTAAGTGCCTGAGTAGTTCAGACCTTCACTTGTGATAAGCTATTATTCCTATAAATTTTCCTTTGCATTTTGATTTGCGTTATGTGTATTTGGTATTGAGCTATTTTCTTATACATTTTTGAGTATTTGTCATTCTTACTTAAAATTAAAATTTAAAAATATTTCTAAATACCTGTTTCTATTTTTGGTTTAAGAATTAAATAAAATTGATTAAATTTCCAAAATATTATTTTTTCAAGGTTGAATTTCTATATTGTTGGAATAAAATAACACTAAACAACATTTTCGAAATTTCCTGAAAATCAGATTATTGATTAACGAAGATGGATCCAATCTCTGTTTCAGGATATTCTTAAAACAACTCTGAAAATCCTACATTTTTGCACTAAACTAACTAAATTCAGCAATAATCACGGATTCTATAATTCTTCATTTCATTCTGTTGTGAGAGTTTTCTTATGTCATTAAGGATCGCTGATTTAATACTTCAAAAAAACTTTTTACTTCAAAATCATCAATTTACTATCAAAATTAAGCACAATGTTTGAAAGTTTATTGTATTTACACTAAGCAAATGTATTTATTTCTTTCGACTCTAAAAGATACAAAAAATCACTTTAAAATAAAATTATCCTTAAAATTATTTTTTGAATGTATTATAGCACAACATGCAGTTCATTTATTAGAGTATTCATTAAATTATGTTTTAAAATGCTGAAGATTATTCGCAAAAAAGTTTTTATACATAAAATACTTTTCAAAAAATTGAAGTTTCTTAGATACTTTGAATAATTAAAAAAAATTAATGTATATTTTTATAACCATTTGCAATTCTATCAAATTCAATTTTACTTCCCTATTACTTAATATATTGTACAGTTTTCTATTCAGTCGCAAAAAAATTACAAGTAAAATTTTTACTGTAATAATTTCTTCGCTGAAATCAGAGTAATGTAAATAAATATATATACAGAAGACACAATTGTGAAAAAGTCGTGAAGTTGGTTGTATTGCTTTTTTTTACAGTAAAATATTTAGTTCATGGGCATATATTAAAAAATTTAATCTTGACCTCAGATCTTTTAAATCAAAGTTTAGTGTGATTGATAATTTTAATTTAGTTAATTAACTTCCCAATCAATGAAACAAAAATTTCAAATAAGGAATCCGGAAAAAAAACGAAATGAATAATTATTTATCATTACTTTAATTTGATTTATCAAGTGAAATTAAATATCAGTTTGATTAATTTATCGTACTACACGTAGTAGGTTAGTTAATAATTTTATAAAATGAGATACTCTGAAATATATTTATTTATCCAATAACTGATAAATTAGAATGAACTGCATATTGCATGCTTTTTTGTTAGTCAATATTTGTACTATTATCGTTTCAATTTTATTTTTACTTATAAAATGACTTTTAATTGTAGCTAAGAACTTTACAATGTTCAGAAAACAGTCTTAACTAAAATGCAAAGCATTTCATTATAGTTTGTTATTTTATATCAATAAATTCATGTACCTTATTATTACTTTTAATTTAATAGGGATAATAATAATAACTATTATTATTGTTATTATGTGCGCGTGATTGATTTAAACCGGTAGTTGTTGTTAAAAGTTCAACATATCTGCTTTGACAGAGGAAGTTTTGTGCGAAAAGCCCCTAATTCTCATGTTACTTTGTTTTTGTTTTGGTCGCCTACTCCATTTAGAGTTTAACGACTTTTTAATAAAGCTCATGTACGAACTTTCATCACCAGCACAGACTTTCTGATATTGTACAGTTAGAAGTTTAGAACAGATATATGTAATTCACATAATTTCACAATAGTTATATCTAATGAGGAAAAAAATGAAATAAGTTCTGCTATTTTATGATAAAACAATGCGCTTTAGATGGAAAGAATAACAGAATTCGAAAACTGAGCACTTGCCCGTCGTTTGTTGGAGATGAGTGAAAAGACTCTCAAATTAGAGCTTCTGGAACTGCGAAAAATACGAATTCAAAACTTTTCTGAGAAGAAATGAGTTTCTTGATTAAAACAGGATTAGATTGATTCCTCAAGCCACCAAGTATTCGCTTACCATGTGAGCGTTGATAATTTTTTCAAACAGTAGCTTTATTTATAAAGTAAAACATATTATATATAGAATAAAAAATACATTTTCCTGGTATTTATATAAAAATATAAACAATAGATAACATTTTTTTATATAATTTCTAAATTCTTTATCTTTCTTAAATTAATTTTGTTTCAAGTATACCTTGAAAATATCGAGACAATTTTAAAAATAAATTTCAAAGAAGTTAAATTATTCTTCAGAATTATCGAAATCTACAAAATGTTAAAGTCTAGTCGTAATAGAATTTGTGAGGTATTTTCATAAATTTCTAAATATGCTTAACATTGCAGCTCGATTGCGTGGAAATTTAAAAGTTAATAACAATGTCAACGTCACAGTCCTTAATGTCAATTCTTTCCATGTATCCGATTATAGGAATAGAGGTTGTTGGGCGCTGACATTTTCTGTGTACCACGCCACAGTGCTGACAAAATATTTTACTTCTAAAGTAATGTTTGAAAAATTCTACAATCGGCTCTCGTTTGTAAAAAATGAATGTTGAACGACAACCTAGTACTTTTATTTATTGTATAACTAACCGCAGTGTGTAAAAATCTGCAGTGGAAAAGCAAATCAAAAAATCCTATCCCCAATCAACAGTGGTGAGTTGAACAACAGTAGAATTTATGATGCTAATATGCACTTGACTGGTTAATTAACATTTAAAATTTTGTACCATGTTATGTGCCAGCGAAATTCCTCTGGGGTAGGAACCGAGATTGCTTCTATACCATCCGGATACTTGAAAGACATGCCTACTAAGGTACTGAAATGAATATTTATAGAACTCCAAACCATTCAATACTGAAGAGTAATTATACAATGTACTGATTAGATGCACGCACACACGGGCATATTTAAACATGTGTATCAAAGATAGAAACGTAGCACTTGTCTCTTGTTCAGGCTGCTGTATGGTTATTAGTCTATTCTTCATTTTGTGGTGCGGCTGAATCTTGTATCCAACTTAGATTTTAATTTTTGTTCAGTCTGTAAGTCTTTGTCGAATTTTTCTTCAAATTTTTGGCTACAAGAGTAAATTTTATTGAGCAAATCATAAGCAAAATTCATCGTAGGGAAATAAACAAGATCAGACTTTGTGTGTTCTACAGCATCTATATTTGAACTGGAAACCTTCTACAACGAAGAACCATGTACTGTCTGTGAACCAAGGGTAATTAAGATCTTAAGTCAGTTTCATTACCTGATTTTTATGCATGCTATATACTAATTATTATTATTATATCGTGTATTTAAAAAACCGAATCTTAAGTTTTCAGTATTTCATTTCAATGAAACTACAAAATAAGGATAAATTATATCATTTTATTTAATTTTAAACTTTTGTTTTTTGTATTTTTTTTTTCGACATTAAATGTCCCGCTTAAAAAAAAAAAAAAAAAAGGAAACTATTTTTCCTTATTATTTTATTTTTTGAAACATTTTCTTAAAGTCTTTCAGGCACTTAAATATTTTATTATTAAATTATATCATTGTTTAAAGAAGTTACTTTTCCACAAATTTCGTGAATTTGTACATATTAGCATAAATTAATGTTTTAAAAGCTATTCTCAATTACAAAGTTTAATAGAGCAATTTTAAAAATAATTGAAATGATTTGATTTTTCAATTAGATATATTAACGGATTGACAAAATTACAATAAACACCAAAAAATTACAAAATACAAGGCGATGTCGGGTTTGGTTTGTACTGAGCTGGTAGTCTGACGATTACTCCTCTGGTCTTTGGTTCAAGAGATCATGTAATCGAATGGCACTTTGGGCACGGATAGTAATAGTGGTCCGGAATGATTATATGATATATTTTGATTTATATTTCAGATATACATCTATCACGTATATTTTAAATGGTTTTTAATAAGTTGATTGGATTTTGAAAAATAGAAATAAATCAAAAGAATATATTTAGTTTTGGCACAGCTTGTCCTTATTTGGACCTTACACCGAAAAACCCAACGAACCAACTATAAAAACCTGGCTCTGTAAAATATAATCAGAATTTTAAAAGTTCTTCAAGCTGTTATATTTTCTCCGCTTCTTACTTCTTATATATATATATATATATATATATATATATATATATATATAAAGGCTGAAAAAAAGATATTATCTATACTTAAAATTGACGTTTTGACATTTAGTTCGCGAGTTAAAATTTTATCTCAGATATGGACCTTTTTAAAATGATTCATTCGTTATTTACTTTAAGCAGTAATTTCCATTTGAATTAGTCTCATTATACAGGAGAAGATTGCTTTTATATACTTCAGCACTTTCCCAGTTTCCTTTATGTAAAACTCTCCATTGTAATCTGTATTCATTTATTGTAATGACAAGAACTTTCAAGGGACTAACTGCAATAGAAATATATGAGAAAATCAGAAGTGCATTTGTCTCTTGTTCTTTAACTGGGGGTGGTGGAATTAATTCTTGAATGATGCAGAATGCTTGGAAAACCCTAATGCGACATGATAATTTTTAAACGGTGGCAGAAGGATCATGAACGAAAAATTTACGTTTCTATTCTTTAAAAGCATTAATATTCAGGTAAATCAGACGTGTGAGCACTATAAATTATGTTCAGAAGTTCGTCTTGAAAGCATAATCTGAAGAATTTCAAAATACCTTATTTTTCAACAATTAACTGTTAAGCTTATGCATTGCCTATGTCAAAGGTTTGCTTCGTGTTGAGTCACCATGATCACATGATAGGATACTTGTAACACAATGATACATATTTTGAACTCAATGGAAAAAAAACATCATTTATTTTTAAACGGCAAAAGATTAGAGCTGAATATGAACTGAAAATGTCTGGGTTCAGATATAATGTCTTACATCATTTCGTGATTAAAAATACATTGCAACAGCTGTCATTTGTTAGATTCTTATTCTCTGCGTAAAGTTAAATACATAAAAAAATAAATAAATAAAAAGTCATGTCCCTGTTGATTAGCAGACCGTCTTCGCTTGCATTTTATGAGTACAGCTAATTATTTTTACACATCTGTCTGTGTGTTGGAAAGTTTTAATTTTTATCTGCCATTATATTCGACTGAAGTCCTTTTATGAATATTCTCATGGAAAACAATTGCGACAGATGTTAAGCGCTTTAAATCATTTTCCGCTGCTGAGCTATCAAGTTTCGTTGTATCAAGTTAACAGAAAGCTGAGTAATTAATTTAGTAATTGTTTACTAAATAATCTTTCTGTATAGAAATCATTGCTACTCATTTGTGAATGATTTTATGAACGCGAGTTCAATATATATATATATAATCATATGTCTTTTATTTTATTTCATGTAGAATTTTTAATCACAAGAATCACGAGTTATATTTGTTTCGAATTAATGTTACTTCAATAAATAAATGTGGTCACGAATCATAGAACATATTTGTTAAATAATCTGAAATATTTACTGTAATTATTGTATTAATCTCACATTTATTTTTCTACTGAATGTAATGAAATTAAATTTGGTTTTCTCTGCAAATTTCAAAGTGTGATTCCGAAGTCAAATTGTAATACTACTTAAAAATGATATTCCTTTTTATTTGCAATGGAATCAAAATTATTTTGATGAGAAACTACAATATAATATTAAAATTAAATCAGCTTAGAGTACTGAAAAATTTTATTTAAAATTTCCTTTTGTTGATTAGTTTTCTTTCTATTTGATGAAATATCTATTTAAGTAAGCGTTTAAAATTCTAACACGGCAAACAGATTTACTAACTTGATAATTTTTTGCCACGTCAAAATAATGTGTGGTTCAAATATTATTTTAATTGATTGATAAATCCTTCTAAATATATTAGTTAGATAAATGTATATTGTTCTGTATATTTAAATAATTGTTTTTGTTTTAACTTAACGTAAAGTTATAGACTCTTACTTCAGGAAATTTTTTTAACGTTAATTTAAACATTTGATTAAATTATATAGCTCTATTTTTAAAAAGTTTAGTTTTGCAAATGAATATGTGTGTTTTTTAAAAGCACATTTCGGTAAAAAAAGAATTTATACAACGTTTTTTTCCTCAAGTTTTAAAAGATTGAAAATATTTGATATTATTTCTGGCATTTTGTCAATGGATTATCACATTTTCAAAATAATTTTGGACAAGCTTAATTCCTAAACGAATCATTGAATAATTCATGTGCATTTTCACTATTTATCCATTTCCTTTTAATATTCGATGGTATCCGAAAACTACACGAATTTACCTTTCCATGTGTATTTATAGATTCAATGACAATTGATCGCGAATTCCAAATTGGTGCTATTGCTTTCAGTTAAAGAGATTGTATGTTCAAACTCGGTATCGAACGGGCATGTTTGTAGAGATCATTTTATATAAATAGTATTAATAGATGCTAAAAATCAAAATATTAATAGTTGCTCGCCAAGAAACTGAAATCTGGCCTTTTGTTAAAATATTTTAGTTGGGTTACCATCCCATGTGAGAATTTTTCTAGTAATTCGGAACCCCATTTAGGATCAAATAAAATTAGATCTAATGTAAAAAATTTAACAAACCAAATTAACCATTGAATTTTCGCTATTATTTTTTCTCATTAATTTTTTAGTTTTTATTCAGGGAGATTCTATTATGATAAAATCGTTAGTGCGTTAGTAATGTAATAACTTCTATGAATTTTTACTGTCGAGTTCTTTGGTTCAACATCATTTAATATACAAAAATAAAAGGTTTGGAATAATTTTCAAAATAAGTAAATTAAAAATTATTTATTATTTTGAAACAAAACTATGTAGATGAAGATTGGCTGCAAGTATGTTATCGAAATGAGTGTAATTGTTAATGTGGATGGGTTGGTTTACGTTTCCACAAAATTCCTTTTCGCAATACACTGACTTTCAATTCACGAATTTGTTCGTTTTTAAACGTATATATATATATATATATATATATATATATATATATATATATATATATATTTATATACATATATATATATATATATATATATATATTTATATACATATATATTGTATGTGTGTGCGTGTATTTATAACATAGATAATTTTACAGTTTCGTCTATATATATATATATATATATTATATGTGTGTGTGCGTGTATTTATAACATAGTTAATTTTACAGTTTCGTTATTTTCCTTGAAATTCCTTCATTTTTCTCAGATGCATAAACATTTTCCTTTACGTTCATGCAGCTGACGTATCTGTTAATGTTAGAATGCTGATTTTCAATATTTTCTCATGCATTGTTGGATCCTATGCTATATATATATATATATATATATATATATATATATATATATATATATATATTAATAAATAAGATAAATTATAGTAAGATATAAATTATATATATATATATATATATATAATTTATTACAGCAATAATCTGTACTATTTTTATAATTATTTGTAGTGTTCCTTTAGAGAGCGTTGAAAAATATACGAATTGCATTAAACTCTCTTTATTGATAACTTGTTAAAGCAACCCCAATAGTTTCCTAAATACACATTTACTACATAACATATTTGTAATTAAATAAATTCATTAATGAGTAATATTAATTCTAAAATATTTCTATTATTTGATTCCTGTAATAATTTGCTTAATGCTTAATAATACCATACAATTCATGTATATTAATAATGCATGTATATTAATAGTTTTATTTAAATTCGAAATTAGCAAATGTTCATAGCTTTTTGCATATAATCGATTATTTTTATTTTGGCGGCAGCTTCTATAATTTTCTAGCTAAGGGCATCATTTTATTTAACGGTCAGCAAACTTTCAATATTTGCGATAAAGACTAATTTAATGGCTAAATTCATTATTGTGCTAAATTCGTGAAAAAACAGTACTGAACATTGTTACAATTAATTTTAATCATTACTTTCATTTTTTCTAATTTACGAATGTGTTTTTTCTATCTGTTGTCTTCTCATTTATCTTTTCAGTGTGTATTACTTTCTAAGTAAATGCTATCATAAAAACAAATGTGAATGTAGCTTATACTATGAAATATTACGAAAGTTTAGGTTTTAAAAATGAAATTCGAGAAATTAGAATTTCTAAGACTATTTCCCCTTTTGATTGGCAATTATACTTTCTAACTAAAGCGCCCAAAATTCCTTACATTCTATATATTGCTTAAAAACATTAATTTCAATTTTTAATTAAATTAAATCAAAAGTTTGATAACTTTATATTTTATTTCTTAAAAAAATTGTTATCTAATAACCAAAAATATAACAGATAAATATTAATATTGTAAGGAAATTAATAGTTAAAAGAATTTCATCTAAAATATTTTTCACTGCGTTTTCTGAGGAATATCTGTGTATCGGTATGTAGATTCTTTTCCTCGATATTCAGGTGGGGTATTTTTCAATGTAGTAATAGATGTTTTGTGAAAATTATTTTAAAATTATTATAACATTTGTTGAAAAATAATAATATATTTCAGTTATTACCATTGGGCATACTGAAATTTTTTTATTAAAAATGCTAAAATGTTAAATAAACTTAAGTGATTTTTTGTTTGAAGAAATCGCAAAAATTAATTTTAGGTTGTGTAATTATCTAAGTATTTATTAGTTTACATGATAAAAATTTTAAAAATTCAATCTTTTGTTGCTAACTTTTTCTAATTTTCTGCATTAAGTTTATGATAAACAAAATATATAATGTTATCATAAATTAAACGCCAGTAAGATATTAAATAATTTATTTAGAAACTAATGAAACCGAATTTAATATGCATATATATAAAAACAAATCGAAAATATTATAATTAATATCATAGTACTATCTATTCTTTTCTTAAAAAAGAGAAAATAGATTATTAATATTTACAAAAAAATCCAGCACCTTGCGCGCTTCAAAGCTCTAGCTTTAAAACCAGATTTTAAATGAATTAACAATGCTTCCCTCCTCTCTAAAAGAAACATCTCTACTTTAAATTTTCTGCCGCGTGTTTTGTAATTTTATGTTTTTATTCTGACAGCTCGAATGATGTCAATTTAGTCCAAAAAAAAAAAACCTTGTTTTTTTATTAAACATCTTTTTTTTTTCGTTATAGGTTTCAACTTCTTAACTGAAAGAGAAATGGTATAGCATTCAATTTGTCTAAATATATAAGTTTAAAAAATCTTTTTTTTTAAACTTATTTTAAGAATTATTTTCAAATTTAATTTTGAAATTTTATTTCTTTTATTAATTAAATGTGTTTGTATATTGAGTTATGAATAAAATCCTTTTCTTGCCGGAATTTTGTCCGGAGTTGAAGTGAGAAAGCTACTTGGAATAAAGTGAATCTTATGTACTAGCATATTGGCATTTAGCCAGTTTAAAACATAAAATATGCTCCATTCTTATTATCAGCATCAGAAATGAATTTAAACCGTAAATAATAGTAATTTGAACTTATTGTTTGTTAATTTTGCTGTGATCCACACCATTTTGGACATTTGTTCTGTTCAAGGACATAAGCAATTTTAATCCCTTTTTAAAACTCATCTCTCTTTAATTATTACGAGAAGCAAAAAATATGTATGGTACTAGATCTCTAATTCTGGTCTTTAAGGTGAGAGTAAAGATGTTTGCTGTGTTTTAGAATACTCTTTAAACTGTATGTGTTAATTAAATTAATCCTTAAGTGTGAAAAAAAGTGGTTATTTCGCGCAAACGTCCACGGCATTTCGCAGTAAGACAATTTTCATGTTGTAGTTTTTAATTCAGTGGAGTTCACTTTCTGTATTTCTTTTTACTCCATCAATAATTTTAGTGCAATATAAATTTTTAAATTTAAAACTTTAAACATTTTTTAGTTCAAGATAAAATTTATTTTAGAACTATTGATTTACTGGTATAAATATTTTAATAAATTATGAAATTTATTATTTATTCCGATTAATATCGACTTTAGTTTTTTGTGGAAAACATGACAATTAATTTTTCAAATCATTTTACCTTTAAAATGAGATATTTTTTATACTTTTTTTGCATTAATATCTATCAGATCTTATTGTTTTTGTAAAAACAGTATGCAGATATTTCGAATTAAGCTTTCACTCTGAAAAAGTTAAGTGTAAATTAACTCTAAAATATTTTCCCACAAATTTATATTTTAGTAAGTTATTTTAGTAGATTTATCCTTTTATATAATTCACTTACATTCGTTAAAAAGTCATTGACGTTAAAGATTAACTTTTTTCATGACAAAATCTATCGTGTATTATTATTCAACGGTTGACCTTTTATAATTACACCTTAATGTTTCATTGGTATCGACATCCAAATGTAACGACGTGGTTATGCATCTCTTATTTCCTCCAATTATAGCCAAAAACAATCTTAAACTCTGAGAATCCATTTTTTGTACATAAGTTTGAAGTAGATTGATGTTGCTGTTTTTCTTATTTAAAATATTGTGTTTTACGTATGTGCCAGTGTAATTTCTAAAAATAACACTGTATCCAACTAATTCAACATTCTTTACAGAAATTAATTCTCCATTGAGTTCAAGAACAAAAAGTACATTTTCTAAAGTTATGTCAATTCCATTAGATGTTTTGCCTTTTACACTTCCAATACCTTTCACTTCTAGTGCAGTGGAGCGGGATGCACTTCAAATAGTTCTTGATGATTGTTTAAGGAATGAAAACCGGTCTTACTGAGAGCACATAGGGGATGATGCCACGGATTCAATAATGAACTTTTTTTGACTTCCGAAATTGTTGCAGCAAAAGATAGAGCATAAGAATATTTTTAATCAGTTTTAGATTCAGATTTGAATTTACATTCCTTTTTAAAATGAGCAACACCACCAAAATTATATCACATTTTCTTTTTACAGAATTTAGCAGTATGCCCTTTCTTTTTACAATGAAAACATGTGAGTTCTTTTCTCGTAGAAAATACCATACTATTCACAGTTTGTTTCATAAAACGAATACTTGTTTTTTTCCTCGAATCATTCAAAAGAGCTTAAGAGTCTATCAAAAACTGAGTTACAAAATCTAAAGATAAATTCTCACTCGGTTGATTCTGTAATGCAACCTTAACATTTTCGAATTCTGGAGGAAGAAACATCAAAATATAGCCGAAAGTATCAATATCACTTCCCCCCTCTCCAGACATTCGTAAATAGGTGACAAGTTTTGATACTTTATCTATATGCTGACGCATTGTAACATCTAAGTTTTTCTTAAGTGTATCAAGACGTTTTCTAATTAATGTTTGATTTTGCTTTCATAAATAGCATGAAGTTTCACCCATAATTCATTCGCCGTGTTTTCTCCGCTTTTCGATAAGAGCACGTGATCACTTAAGAGTGACATGAGTAAATCATATGCTTTCTTTCTTTTAACGACTTTGCTTCCTTATTGACATCAGGCTCCTTAACTAAGTGTGCTTCCAGTTCTTTTACAGACAAAACAGCTTCCACTCGTCACCGCCAAATTGCAAAGTTCTTTCCATCAAATGGAGTTACTCCGTACAAATCATATCTCGATAAATGCTTATCTCGATAAATTTACTCCATCAACCAAAAAATGAAAACTAGAAACTGCTGTTAATTTATAAGACACATATTATAAACACATATTTTAGAGGTACCTCAATAGAAATGGAAAAAGTATTTCGAAAATTTGTTCAAACGTATGCAAAGGTGCATTGAGTTTTATTAAGAATATTTTGAAGCACTCATTTCGATCACAAACATTTATTTTATTTTTATTATTAAGCCAGAAATATGATCAGTTATCGTAGTGGATGTTTACATTCCATTTTAACTCGTGTTGTTTCGTTGTTGCAATAAACTCTATAGATGTTTCACAGTAGATATGTTTAAGTGAGGAGGGAATTGCCAAATCTTATTTTAATCTGTTTTCATTGCCTAGATTCAAATGTAGCTTGGTGTTTTTTTAATTGATTGTGATTATTTTAGATCACGACCGTTCAATCAACTATGTAAATATAATAATTTGTACTTTTATTCGGCATGAAGTTCATTAATCTCATATATATATGTATATAAGTCTTGTCAACTGTGCTTTCTGGGAGAAAATTCCCTGGTTCGATCTTAGGCATTGTCAAGCAACGACATAAGGATGCTTCTTAGTTTTCTGCATTCATAGATTGCATTACTTTTCTTTTTATTTTCTTTGGAAACTTTGTTAGTTGTACCTGTTAAAATGGTGTTTGGGAGATTGTCTGGTTTCATCGTGACTGTGAATAAGGTCTATTAATTAGGAAAAGTTCTGCAAAAAGACACATTACGTGAAAGGAATAAAAAAGCATTACAGCAGTCTCAGGCCGATGAGTTTTTCACTACGTGGCGATTATCTTCTTGAAAATTCAGTTCTTTTATCATTAAAAAAACAGAATAAGTTAATTTTAAAATCCAGATCTTTTGCTGTTCATTCAGTAATGTGTAATGTAAATTCTATCATATCCCACTGTATAAATTCTATATGAAATTTTTTTTCGGCAGTACTTGAATAATTTTGCAGAAAATATACTGTGTTCTTTGTTAATTATATTTGAGATAAACGATTTCATGGCAAAATTCACAGCAATTTTTTTTTGGCAAACTATGGATATAATGATAAAGATATAATGAGGTGCTGAATTGTATAGTGAAAATTAAAAATGTGCTTCATAGTGTTTAAAATTTATTTACAAATCTGTTGAATAAGAAATAGAGGAAATTAAGTGTAATAATTTAAATGTGTAACTCTCATTTTAAAATAGGAAAAGTAAAACAATTACTAATGTTAATGCATATTATGGCACATAGTTATTCAACAAGATTTTTTAAATTATAAAGGATGTTAGAAAATTTGTATCTGGTTTTGAAAAACATTAATTTAATATAATCTAAAAAGTAAAACTAAACAATCCTTTCAAAAGTTCATGGATTCGAAACCCACTTTGCGCTTGGATGTTTGTAGTGCTTCGGAATCCACTTTAAATCAAAGTCTTATAAGCCCTGTGTGCAAAAAAATGACTGTGGAGCCACAAACCAATCCAGAATTCAGTAAGCTTTGTATGTAAGAACGGAAGCCATTTTTATAATTCTATGCATGCATGTTCACTTGTAACAGACTTTTGCATCTTTCTCCTATTCTTTTAACAATATCTGTAATCCACATAATATGAATTTTGTAGGAATTTTTAATTCCAAACTAAATATTAAAATGAAAATATCCATCCATCAGCATACATACATACATATGCGAAAAAATTTCTACATCCATTTGTTTTAAGAAATAAAGTATGTAAAAATTATCACTTGATTAAAGCAAACAAAAGTAATAACATTACATAACACACGTGATTATTTATTAAAATACACGAAATTATTCTCTAAATCCACAATTAATTTATTCGAAATTATAAAACAAATATTTAAGATTCTTAACACATTATTTATACTAAAATATTATATTTTAGTATAAATAATTTTCTTTTGCTAAATATTATTTATTTAGCAAAAGAAAATTTCAACTATTCTTAATTTGACACTACATTGTGTTGTAAATAAATAAATTCAATTCAATATACAATAAGCAATCTACTCCAAATAAAATATATTTATAGTATTAGATTTATATTTACGGAATTTTGCAATTAATTCAAATAATCCAATTACTAAGGAAAAATCCTTTTTTTTACAATAATATATATATATATATGTATGTATGTATATTATATATAGAAATAGTATATTATATATATATATAGAAATATTATATATATATATATATATATATATATATATATATATATATACATATATATATATATATAATATTTCTACTTAAGTAGTCTGAATTTAAGTTTAGTTTGTGTTAGGCTTATGCTCAATTTCATATTCAAAAGCCTGTAAAGAAAGTGACTATCTCATCAACCGTGAATTATTGTTGCTATTTAACAAGATTAAAGTTTGTAACCAGTTTGGACAGTAAACTTGCTTCGATCTAAGTAGAAAAGTATTTTTTTACGTCGAAAGCAATATTGTAACATTTTTTCAGTTGCGCAATAGTGCTTTAAAGTTTCAGAAAATTTTTGCCCAGAAAAATTATGTTGTTTTAATTTTTTTTCTTTTAATTGAGCAAAAACAACTGCCAGGCCTTCATTCAATGCCTTCAAATTAAAATGCCTCAATTTGTATAATGCATTTTTTATTAAAATATGGAGAATGAAGTGAAAAATTTTTACCCTTTTTTTTCCTTTAAGTTTCAAAGGAATTATCAGTTTCTTTGGTCCAAGTGATACTGTTCAGTTTCACTTTTCTTTTAAAGACATTTGTTAAAAATCAGCAATAATAATATAGTCAGCTATGTACCTACTGTAAAACCAACTAGTCTAAGAAATGCACGAATATCTGTTTTAGATTTAGATACAGGGAATTCTGTATCTGCTTTTATTTATATCTCTGCAGGTTTCTTACAGTCTGAATAAAATCTTTAAGGCCAGTACACAATTTTAAGAAAATGGAAACCATTAACCTGAAGAATTAATAAACCATTTGACTGATAATTATTAAGCATAAATAAAAGTAAAAAAGTAGAGTGATGAAAATATTTTATTATTAGAAAATATTAAACACACAGATGAATATTTGACCCTGAGTATAAATTTTTAAGACCAATATAGAAAATAGCATATAAAAAAATTACAAATTCTGAGAAGGTTGTGTAGAAGCCATTTCTTCGAATTACTTCAAATATTCTTGTTTTCATGGATGACACGAGTTTTTGACAAAGGATAGGGTCGGTGTTATACCAACCATCTTCGATAGTACATTTCAGTTCTGTTGTTGATGTAAAATGTCTCCCGTTTGCATAAAATCTTCTTGCTAAGTCACCCCAAATGTTCTCGATTGGGTTGAGGTTAGGTGATCTAGCTGACCATTTCACAGTTTCAACATTGTTGACATCGACCCAATTTTTGTGCTATTACTCGAATGGATCGATGTAGTGTCTTGCTGATATTTCGAATTTCCTCCAGCAAGACATTCAGAATTTGGGAAAAGATGATTTGTTAGGACATTTTGGTATCCTTGTGAATTCATTCTACCTTAAACGAATGCAGTTGAGCCTACACCATTATAAGCAAAACATCCCCAAGTCATGATAGACCGTTCACCTAATTGGCGCTTGGAAAATATTTCTTTTTCATTTCTTATACCATGCCAGTAGAAATTCCAGCCACCTGGTCCATCCAAATTCCATTTTTTTTGTTAGAAAAAATAATTTCTATCCACTGGTTGTCCCAGGCCATGACTTTCTGTCCAAAATTCAAACGCTCAATTTTGTGCCTCTGCAGTAACTGAGGCTTAGTCAATTTTGCTGTACAAGTGTTCCTTCCAGACCTTCTAATTGTATTATATATCGTTTTTGACAAACTTTTAAACCTGTCGTCGGAATCAGTTTCCTGTTTGAGTACTTTTCAGTAGATGCAAGTTTGCAACCTCTTCTTTCATCATGCAAGGACAAAGCTTTAGGTCTTCCCCCAGTATTCTTTTTACCATAAATGTCCTTCAATTTAAAAAAAAAATTGTTGACTACAATCTTTGATCTTCCTATCTTTATCGCAATAGCATGACTACTCATTCCTGTTGAAGACAAATCTTCAATCTGTCCTCTTTCACGATCAGTTAACTACTCACTCAATCACTCACTCACTCACACCCACACATACATCACTACTGGTTACAATTCGTAGTTCGAACAATGCAGCATGAATGCATGGTTTCCAGACAGGTGCTGCTTCAAGACATAAAAGACGTATTATTAATTTTATAGTTCTATGAAATATCCCAACAGGATTGCTTTGCGGGTGATTTGGAAAACTGCATTTCACTGCTATCCCAAATTTACTCACAAACTCGGTAGTCAGTTGGCTTCTGAATGAAGTACCTTAGTCACACTGTAGTTGTTTTGGAAACTCCATTCAACGAAAATTTGCAAAAGCGCGTCAACTGCTTAAGAGGGGTTTACGTTTACTACAGATACAGCATCAGGGTACTTAAAAGATAAGCGCATAGCAAATAATACATGCTTTTTTTCCGCTCGAAGTAACTGGAGATGACCACAAACAAATTCGTTGATTTTGGTGAATACCTCATAAACTTTGTTTCTCCGTTAGAGGGCATTGCTAGAGGATCCAGTCCCTCAATTTTGACATTGGTCTGTAGGGGAAGGAAATTTTCTCCACACCATTACAACCATGTTAACTGCTCAACGACCGGCCACAGGACATTAGATTTCACAGATTTAGCGAGAATATATTGATGTATTCATAAAAAAATGTAATTCTAATACTGTGTTTCATGAGCGTATTCTTTTGTAATCACCCTGAGTCGGACAATTACAATATAACTTTAGCACAAATAATTTGGTAAATAACTTCATACTAAAATAAAAACATGCCATATGAATAAAAATTAAACTGATAAATATAATATTCCAGAAATATGATATGAAAAACTTAAGATATTTTCGCTATTTACACATTCACAAGATTTCTAGTGCAAAATAGTAGTATCACAAATCTTGAACAAAGTATGAAACTTAAAAAAAATAGGAAAATACTAAAAGGAATTAAAAACAATAATGAAACTAATTAAGAAACAAAAATCGGAGGCATGACTAAAAAAACAATTTTTAAAAGGAATAAAACTATCCAAAATTATTACTAATAAGGGAGTTCTGCTTATGGCAAGCTCCAGCAGCTCTTACCTCGTCATTTTTCATCGAAACAGTTTTCTCTCTCTACCAAGTCAGAGTCTTCCCTGGTTTTTTTATTCCTGACAAGACACAATAATTATAAAATGCAAAATATATTTCTTCTGGTAAAATTGATATTATGATCAAACAAAGATTGAAATTAGGAAATATTTATTTATCTTCGAAAAGATTTGGTACCTCTCTAGGAACTCTCTCTGCTCCCGGGCAAAAATATAAATTAAAAACAAAATCCTATTTTATTTCTTATAAAATATAAAAGAGGCAAAATTGCAAGCGTTTAATTAATAACTTTCATATAAGTAACATTAACTTAAAAAAACTGTAAAACATAAAAATTTCGGGGTTTGTGTTGATTAAGAGTCGATGAAATAGACTCTTTAAAATTCACAAGACTTTTATTCGTAGCAAATTGAACTAAATACAGAAAATTCCAGCAGAAGAAATTACAATTCCACAGATCTAATACAGATAATACTACAGAAAATAGCTTCCAATCACAAATGGCACTTAAATCTCAGACACACAACAGATTCTATGCTCAAAACTAGCATAGCATTCAAGACTGATCGTCTTCACTAAATTATGGCTGTCGCTAGAAACTCAGAAACTGACTCTGTCCAAAGAAAGGTGCTATTTATAGCTTACTTGGCATGAAATCCTAGTACTTTCTTATAAGTTCTGGAAGTTTCCAGGCCATTTCGTTCAATTATGGCCCTAGATCTTAGGTGGTAGAAGTTTCCAGAACTATCCATTTCTCACCATATCTCGCAAAGTGGTCGCCAATTTTGCCAAGTAATCGCCAAAAATCTCACCACGTGGTTATTAAGCCGCCAAATCACTGGATAAGTCGTTCTTAACGATTATCCAGTGATTCCTATATTTCTCGATTTTTGTTCCTGAATTTGCCCTCGAATCTGCCTGCAATATCTGAAGACGAATACGAAAAAGATATTAACAATTTTTTTAACAGTATTATAAATTTTGACCTCCCACTGGTCAAGCGCCGTTGTGCGGTGAAACATTTTGCCCCCCTCCCCCCACGCGGTGTCCCTGAAGGCTTCCAAATCTAAATAAATTCTGATAATATTTAATGATATGCAAAGAAATGCATTCACTTTTGTGGGATACCAAAAACAGTCTTTTTCAAGGAAGCGAACTCCGAGTTTTGTATGTTTCTTAAGAGATATAATTCTGCTGTTTTAATTTCTTTCGATGTTTAAATCCTGTCATGTTACAACTTAGAGATTTACAATTCTTATCAAATTTAAGAACATAACTAAGAATACGTAACATAGTATAATAATTACAAATAGCAGTCAAAAACAAACTTGTTTTATGATTTTTTTGATAACTGGGGCATTTGAGGCATTTCCTATAAAAACATGTACACAGAATACTATCCAACGTATCATGCAGCCTCATTCTAGGTATTTGAAATAACAATACGAAAGATAAACATTAAGAGCAATGAGCTCGCTGACGTAAATGCAAATGAATAAACCAAAATTCCAAAAGATGATCAATATCGCCTTGCATAGTCCCAAGACTATACAGCACGACCTTAAATCTCCAAAATTAGCTTCATAACAAACGAAATGGACAATAGCCCATCAGGAAAGAACTACTAGCAAAACTAGCAAAATAACTCCTAAAGTCTCTTCGCCAAACTTACTGGATAACTCGTACATACATTACATAGAAATAGAACATGATATATTCCCAACTTACATTACAAAAACAAATATAATGTCTTTCCGTGACAAAGAAAACAACCCCTTCCATTATATCACAGAAAGCACTTACCCTGTCCAACATAATCTCAAAAGCTTTCAAAATTTAGCTATACTGATTTTCTACGACTCTGGTTTCGTTCTTCTCTCCACTAGGAAAAAATTAACATTAATTCCTTACTAAAAAATTCTATTTGTGGAAGGACTGGAGGCCTCCTCCTACAACTAGCTCCACAAATGACTTATCAGACTTAGACTTTTAACCCCTGTGTTTCAACAAACTTAAATGTTTAGTTAGGAACTTCACCTTTGAAATGATTGCATTTTTCCTTTCAGTCACAGAATCAAGGACTTTGCAGCTATACTATAGTCGTACTCACCATTTGCACATATCTTTTTCTTGTCTTATTTACTTATATTTTTTAATATTCCTCTTTAGGTATTTTTTATTAATTTGAATTATCTATCCATATGTTGTCGTCATTTTCTTTTACCCAACTATAATTTATTGGGTAATGCGTGACCCAATAAACGGCTTTAAAGCCCCGCCATTGTTAATACTTCATTCTCAATAACTTACTGGGGTGGCATCACAGGTTTAGGACGATCTTCTTGGGCGCTGGAGGGCGCTGCTTGTTCTCGATAGTGATAGATTGACGAAACCCGATTACCAAATGGCACAGTATGGGACCCTCTCTCATCGTTTATGTATAAATTTTTATTAATTATATTTCATGACACTAACGTTAAAATAGTTGTAAATAGTAAATAAGAATAAACCAAGAGCTGATAATCTCATTTTTCAGTTCAATCTCGTTTCCTTTAATGACGATGTGTGGCGGGATCCGCTGAAAATGAATACCAAATTATTTTAGAGCCTATAGACTATATAAAATATTGAATTTCCAGCTTTGTTACCAACCTACCTCCGATTTCTTAGGTCTTGGATTGAAGACTTTCTATCAATCAGAATCCATATAATCTCAAAATCAGGCTCAGAAATATTCTCAACATTACTCAGTCCATTTTCAACAGTTATAAGCTCTGATCTGAATACAGATTTTAATGGGATTTCAAATCACTGTTATTTATGTTTTAATATAATTACAGACTATGATAAAAAATTTCTTAATGAAACTTAATTTTAAGATAGCCGAAAACATATAATCTAATACAATTTTCACTTCATTCTATGTAACCGTTTCCAATTCAATCCTAGACAAAATATGTGCGGAAAGCTGAGTAAAAATTTATCCGTATAAATATTGTTAAAAAAGATGTTTGCTATTTTACAAACATTCATTTGCTGCAAACCAAATCATATAACTTGTACTTTTTAATATTGGATAATATATATAACTTGTGTAGCAAAAAGTAGTCAAAAAATACTTTTTACTTAAAAATTAAAAAAAAATTAGTTATCATTACTTTTAAAATGATTCGTGAGAATGCACTTATTATTAGGTTTATCCAATATCGCATGTTTATTTTTTACAAGACCCCCAGTGTTTATCCATAAATATCAGTTTTGAAAGGTGAAAACGTTTTATGTGTATTTTTAATTAATATATTTTGTTTTCTAATTCGCTGGTTAAGGTTGCCTCTTTGGAACCTTCACAACCTGATTTGCCCTCCACATTTAATGAGGTTTTTACTGAGAGTAAAAAAACGCTCACGAATGTCTGAAGAGTTATACTTACTTACAATTGGTATCCTAGAAAACACCCTGCTGGTGTCTTGCTTTTTAAGGGAACAAGAGACTAACAGACTTGTATTTCACGCTTCGCCAGTGGTCACTTATGGTGCCTCAAATATTTGCAGAATAAAAAAGAATTTTAGACAGTGAAGAAAATGTAAAGCTGAACAGGCATTTCCTGAGCATATTTTGAGCTGCTTGAATTTTGACTTGGAAGAGGCTTTTTCAAAGCCCCTTATGTTTTTGGATTTCCTGGCTGTTTATGGACTTATGAAGTTGGTCTAGTATCTGAATTGGACCCCGGGATTACCAACAACAAAAACAGTTTTTATTTGAACTGTATTCGTCTTAAATTTCTTATAATCATAGAAATATTAAAAGAAGTTTTTTACGTATTGAGAATCTCAGTTTGAACGACTAATAAAAGAAGTTCTTAATTATAATGATACTTAAGTTTTTATTTCTAGAGTAGAATACCGTATAATGCTAGTAGAGTAGAATATCTTAATAATAATTTATCTTAGCTGTAAAAAGTTATGAGTTAAGTACAAATGATTTTAGTAGGTAATTTTAATTACTTCTCCAACAGAGCTTAACTTATATGGTTTAGTGCTTAATGTAAAATCTGATAATATCGATATTTACAGTTGTATTTGTTGATGAATTAATGTTTATTGACCAGTACAAATTTAGATGTTACATGTTTTAATCATATAATCTTGTACAAATTAAATTATCTAAGTAAAATATGATATATAAAATTGCATCTAGTAAATATTTTAATATCACAGATTTGTTTACAAATGATATGCTGAGGTTCTGTTTACATATTTGTATTTAAATAAATTAAGCAAAAATTATTTTTAATTTATTTTGTATAAAATCATTTCAGATATCAGTCTGATCACCAAAAGTTTGAATGAACTTTTTAGGCATGTTAGAGATTTAATTGATGTTGATAGTGAATATTTCTTAAAAATAGAAGAATAAAGGCGTCATTTATTATGTGATGTTTTGTCAAAGATGTTGATTAGAAATTAAATATCAAGGCACTTCAGTAATTTTGGATACAATGGTAAATTGAGATTTCTAATGTAAATGGAAGTACGTAAGGATTATAATTTTGTCATATATTTAAAGTTATATCTATATATTTTTTGAATAATTCTTTCAATTTTATGTAGCAAATTACCATCGGGAATTTAGATAGAAACATCAAAAGTTTGTAAAAAATGTAATCTTTAGACTGAAGTCTTATTAAGCTTTGATTTGTGAAAATGTGGGACAACAATATCCAAAAACTAGTTTTTCTTGAAATAAATGGATAACAAGACACTTAAACAATAAATTTTAAATACTAATAAATTAAAAATGACGAGTGGAATAAGACAACTTTTCATTCTCTTTTATTACGAATCCTATTTACTGAACGAATCCTACACTGTTTTACAAGAAGGTTGATTTGTTATAGTGATAAGTTTACACATACCTATATTTTCTGAAGTACGTGTCAAATAGAAATTAGTATACATTAACCCGGAATATATTTGAGTGACTAATTTAACTCAAGATTTTGTTCATTTCTTTCTATATTACAAGAACTGAGAGACATTGGACTTTGCTGAACTGTTCAAGTATGACTGAGTTTTTCAGATTAATAGATTTTATCACTATCATTCATAGAACTTTAAAAATTCAATAACAATGCACAATAAAAAATAAATTAAAATGATGACTGTATTGCTAAGGAATGTTTTGCAAATGTTATGTAAATTATATGCAAAGTGAAAAATTAAATATGAAAGTGAAATTTTGACTAGGTACTGAATTTCTTTGATTGCCATTACGAGTCTAATTCTGCCGCCCTGGTTGCTGAATGGTTCACTTTCTAGCGTTGTAGATTTGACAATTAATGACTTTCCGACTGCACAAGTTAGTCGTTTGGAACTCAATTTAAACGGTGGATTGCAGTCTAATCATGCATTGTGTATAAGCAATGAATATCGAACAGCAAATTAAACCTGGTATTGGAATGTGAGTAATAAATAAAGTTTTCTTTAATAATTAACTGGAATCTTAAATGGAATTATAATTTTTAAATAATAATTTTTGTGTTATTTCTGAAAAGAAGCTTTTACTTAAAAATTACCCGTATTAATTAAGGAATGTGAATATAAGTTATATTTAATAAAAAGAAAATGTTATGTTCGATGAATGTAATATAATGAGCATTTTAAGTCACTTAGCATATCTGCATAAACTGTAGCTTTGCTATTGATGTCATCTTCTACCGAGAATATAAATTAATAACTTATAGAAATTTTTTTGGATAAAAATTTCAAAGGTTGTGAAATATTTGAAAATTTCTCGTGTTTCAGCAATTAGTTATTATAATTTACTTGAATGTACAAATTTACCAAAGCTTGAACATGAATGTATAACAAATATCAATTATATTCTACTTAAATGTATATATTTATTAAAGTGTGAACATGAACATATAAAGTTGAAAGTTTATGTGCTTAAAACTTTCTAGAAATGTTGAAAAATGTAAGTTACGATTTCTGTAAATAAGACTTCTAAACCAATGTTAAAAATATATTTTTAAAAACTTAACATGTATAGGTTAGGTGTACGCTCCTTCCATAGATTAATTGAAAATGTTTATTTAACTTTTACTATATTTACTTTATTAGATGTAACACCATATTAGTTCAAGCACATATTTACAGTTATTTTCATATTTTTTCTATTATGTCCAATTAAACAGTTATTGTACCACTTTGATTCATTTTTTAGGATTTATTTACTGAAAGATGATAATAATCATTGCATAAAAAAGTAATTTAATCAAAAGGAAATAATTATTATCCAGCTGATCATTATAATTTATGAAAAATAGAAGAAATATTTTTATCTATACTCAGTTATATCAATATAAATATGAAATATTTACTCACAGAATTAAAACCTTAAATAACTACATATCTTAATATATTAATACATTTTTTATTCTTCATTTTGTAAACTTTATATTTTAATAATAATCTCATAGAAATTTTAATACAGTTTAAATTATGTTAAAAGGAAATGTAAATTTGAAATTTAAGAAATTTATTTCACTTGGCAAACTTTTGTGTGTTTAGATTATATATAATTTATTACATAATATGAATTCTTTAATAAAATTCTCACAATAAAATTTCTTCTTAACATTCATGCTGATGCTAAAATGGTGCTAATCTTACAAATTGAATTAATTTTAAATGCTATTCCTTTACATTACTGAAAGAAATTAATTCCTTGCTAATGTAAAAGAAACACCTTTTTAAAAAGAACGATGATAACATAAAAATCATTAAATTAAATGAATAAAAAATGATAACTTTAATTTAAATTGGTTATTTTTTTAATGTGTTTGGTTTAAAATCTATTTTTAGTAAAATGGAATCATGTTTTGAAATCTTTTGAAAAATTAATATTAAAAAATTCAGTGATTTTATACTTTTTAGTATACAAATTTCTTGATTACTAGTTGTCAATTTTTACATTTATAAATCAAAAAATATAACTTTTCAAAATACTATTTCATGTAATCATTTAGCAACTGCATAGAAATTTCTAACTTGATGTCAGAATTTTTTCTATTAATGTTCATAGAAAAATAACTATTTTCTTTAGTATACGGTTTTCATTTGGTTGTAAAAAGAAGTATTAATTTTATAAAATAATTTAAACACATTATTGCAGAAAAATTATTTTGTCCTACAATATAAGAGTTTACATTTATGATTTAGATCCCATAAATTTAAAAACTGTAATACTCTATTTAAATTTCTATACAGTCTAATTTTCACAAAATATTTTTGCAAGAAATAAGGCAAGATGTGTCAAGTATAAATTTATTTACATTAGATAATCTTTCAAAATTAATTACTAAGTGTATTTGATGTTATATAATAATACACATTTGCAGACATAATTTCTTTTATTGATATTTCCTAAGAGAGTTACTCCAAATAAAAGCATTACTGTTAATTTAAAGATAAATAGAATAAATTATATAAATTACAAATAGCTTAAATTAATAAATAAAATATTAAATTTTGAGTGGAAGTGTCAAATGTTTGATTTCAGTAAATATTTTGTAGCTTTCTTATTTCATATTTATAATTTCACTTCTTCTTCTACGCATTTTTTGTTTTATTTAAAGAAATATTTATTATTTACATAGTTTTATTTTGTACTGATAAGAAGGAAACTCAAACCATAAATAAATTTTGTACTATCGAAACTATTTTCAGTTCTATTGAATCTAATGAGTTAAGCATTATTCCAATTTTTTAATGATGTTCAGTTTTATTTAGTGTCATGTTTAATATTTTTAGTTAACCATTTGCAGCTTGAATAATATAAAAAAAATGTTATCGTCATTTCTAATATCAAAATTAAGTTTTTTAAATTTGTTTTTGTGTGAGTTCATGGACTGAAATACTTAAATAATTAGATAGCCTTTAAATGTTTGACAATTGCATATAATTTTGATGGACAAAAAAACAGCAGTCTTGAACTTTTACAAATATAACAAATTTAGTTTATTATCTTCTTTAAAAATTTGAGTACAGTATTTGCTTTTCCTTTTTTTCGTGAGCCATAGTCTAACATAACATATAAGTAGACTTAAAATTGAAAGAGGTTTGATTTTAATTGTTAACTCTTAGTATTAAATAATTTAAGTAGTTAAGAAAAAATACTTTATTAACCTGGTAATGCGGTAAACTAAGTACTGTAAAATATTTTCTTGTATAAATCTTTACACTAAGCATACTTGACGAAATCCTTAGTGATTGCAAAATGTTACAGAAATGTAGATTTTCATTTCATTTGCACTCATTTTCATTAATGAACATTTCTCATTATTTGACAAGTGTCAAACGATATTACATGAAAAATTATTTTAATTTTAAACAATAAGAGAAAATTGATTGCACTCTCATGATAGTAAGTCGGAAATTATTTCATTAATCACAAATGGTGGAACGTCGCGTATTTTTAACTCAATTGAACACTTGTAATTTTTCGTAAACAAACTCATCATTTCAAATATCAATGTGAAATGTCACATCATCCAACTTATCTGAAGTTATTACAATACTCAGTCTTGTTTACCAAGGATTTCAATTTTGAATATGTGATAAAACATATGTGATAAAAAACTGACAATCACTAAGAAGACAATAACATATCTTGAGATTTTTGTGGTAAGTGTGCTTAGTATTAAAATTCCTCTTTGCCTTGTCTTGAAAGAATGTACTTTTTTGTAATTTAATCCTCTTGGCAACTGCCTATTTTTAGAAATTTAGAAAATAGTCAAATAAATGAATAATAAAACAGAATTATTGGTACACCATTTTATTCTCGAAATCGATCATCGAAGTAATTGTTGAAGAGTTTCCATCAGAATTATAAATTGGGGTTTACTTAAGTGTTTTCAATAAATGATAATTATTTAGTTTATGAATTGTAATTAAAAGCTTTGTGCTGTTTTTTAACAGTTTCTAAAAATGTAAATATTTTCAAACAATACTATACGCAAATATTTACGACAGTAATTACGATTTTTTTTCCGTTAAGATGAATATTTATTGTACGGGGTATATTGGAATCGTACCAAATTATTTGCTAATGTTAAAAATTGTTTTCTTTTATAATTGTTAAGAAGTAAACTTGCTCTTTAGTAAAATTGTGTTTCAAGTTAACTTGCATCATATGAATTTAGCTTGAATTCTTTTAGGGTAAAACTAAAGTTTATCTTAGTTAAATTTCATTGAAAAGATGTTTGAATTATGCTAAAAGATACTTGATGAAATTATTTGTTAGAAAGGTGTCCAATTAAAAAAAAATAATTCTTTTTCCTTACCAATAAAACTATAACTCTATTTTAATTCTTGTGTTAAAAATACCATTTAAGCAAAAATTACTTTTATAAAATATGTGAAAAATATTTATCTTTATGCGCTATAATGTGGAAAAATCATCAAATTTAATGTTTTTCTTTTTGCAGAAAAATGTGTCTTACACTTTCAGAGAAACATTCCGATTTGTATAAGCGAATAATTACTTTTTTAACGAAATTTGTGTGTTATTTACTAGTATTTACTCAGAATATTTATTTTCATTGCGGAATAAGATCTCATATACTCATAAACTAGAAAAATTACGAGCTATAGAATACTCAAATATTCTATTATATTCAAAGATATTTAATACTGAATATGGAATTCATTTCATTACGATTAAAATGCATCGCTGTTCGGGAGATAATACCGTTTGTTTAGAGTTGTGGTTAAGAAGTAGGACACTGTAAAAAAGAGGAATCTGATGTTTCACACATTTCTTCTTCAGCTATGTTTACACGAGAATGACTATTTAAAAAAGAAAAACAACTGTTCCCCATTATTCTTGAAGCGTGTGGTAAAGGTGTTATATTATGCGATTAAAATTATCTATAGCTTAGGTTTCAATTAATCAGAAGCACTGCATTTTAAACTTCAAAATGAATTTAGTGCATTTTTGAAAATAATACCTGAAAGAAAGGACTGTTCTAAATTTAATCTTAGGAAAATTTTCGATATGACAGTATATCTTTAAATAAATATATTAAGATCTTACAAAAAAGTTTCCCTCTTGGTCATTAAAAATTATAGTAAAATATTGCAAGACAATATATTTTACATAAGCTTTATGCAAATTATTTTTTCAAAATAAAAATATTTTCTGTTTCTGACCCTACTTCTCATTATGGTTTACCTTTGAATTGTGACTTGTAATGTTTATAGATTTTATGTTCTTGTTTCCAAGAAATTATAGGATTTATAGAATTTATAAACCAAAATTTATAAAATAAAAAGTTGCCACGATATAGCATTTTTTTAAAAGAATATATTTAAAAATTAACTCTAAAGGCAAAATAAAATGAGAGTTTCATGCGCTTTCTATTACAAAAATACACTACTGGCCATTAAAATAGCTATACCAGGAAGAAATGTAGATAACAAAATGATATTTATTGGACAAATATATTATACTAAAAATAACAAGTGATTAAATTTTCAAAAAAATTGGCTGGATATAGATCCTGAGAAATCAGTACCCAGAACAACCCCCTCTGGCAGTAATAACAGCAGTTATACGCCTGGGCATTGAGTCAAACAGAGATTGGATTGCATGTACAGGTACATATGCCCACGCAGCTTCAACACAATGCCAGCCACAGTTCATCAACCGTAGTGACTGGCGTTTGGTGACGGGCGAGTAGCTCGGCAACCATTAACCAGACGTTTTCTATTGATGAAAGATCTGGAGAACGTGCTGGCCAGGGCAACAGCCGAACATGTTCCGTATTAAGGAAGGTCCGTACAATACCGGCAACATGCGGTCAGGCATTATCCTGCTGAAACGTAGGGTTTCGCAAGGTTCGAATAAAGGGTAGAGCCACGGGTCGAAACACACCAGAAATTTTCATTTCTGGTGTGTTACGTGGCTCTATTGGTGCACTGTTCAAAGCATCGTCAATGCGAACAAGAGGTGACCGAGACGTGAATCCAATGGTACCCCATATCATCACGCCAGGTGATGGGCCAGTATGACGATGATGAATGCAGCCAGTGTGCGTTCGACACGATGCCGACAAACACGGATGCGACAATCATGATGCTGTACACAGAACCTGGATTCATCTGAAAAGATGACGTCTCGCCATTCGTGGCCCGCCATTCGTGCGTCGTTGATCACACCATTGAAGGTGTTCTTGTCTATGACGCAGCGTCAATGGAAGCCGCAGCCATGGTCATAGGTGGCCGTTGAGATCCCGCATGACGTTCCGTATTACCGTCCTGAACCCATCGATTCCATATTCTGCTAACAGTCATTGGATCTCGACCGACGCGAGCAGCAATACTGCGATACGATAAACCGCAATCCCGGTACGCTACAATTCGACCTTTATCAAAGTCAGAAACGTGCTGGTACGCATTTCTGCTTCTTACACCAGGCATCACAACTTTTCACCAGGCAACAACGTTCAAATGCAATTTGTGTGTGAGGAACCGGCTGAACAATTTCCTCATTTAAACACAATATAGGTGTCGTTACTGGCGCCTGCTTTGTCTGAATGTGCTGAAAAGCTAATCATTTGCATATCACAGCAACTTCTTCCTTTTGTAT
Source organism: Latrodectus elegans (assembly GCA_030067965.1). Lineage (NCBI taxonomy): Eukaryota > Metazoa > Arthropoda > Arachnida > Araneae > Theridiidae > Latrodectus > Latrodectus elegans. The sequence goes on from CM057811.1 coordinate 93,102,234, forward strand.
AAATTTCACGTCTGTAGCATGTCGCCTTCTTGGTGTAGCAGTTTTAATGGCCAGTAGTGTATAATTTAATCTAATGAAGTACTTTAATATTCATTCAAAATATTGCAATTAAAATCATTTATGAAATAAATAGGTATTTATAATTTCTTTCGCATTTAGTTTCATCATAAAGTTGGGATTCAGATTTATTAATTTACATATTAAAAACATATTTTTAAACTACTAAAAACCAATGCACAGATAATTATCAAAACTTCAACCTGTGTGTGTATATGATATATAATACCTATTATATAAAATTTTAAACATATAATTCACACAGCTGAAATATTTCAAATCATTATATTCATGTGACATACGTGTTTTTGATCGCTAACCATATTTTTCAAAACATTTCCATTAAACTTATTTTTCTCGATCAATTGTGCATTGTTTTGATATATGTCTGTAAAAGCTGTAGCCATAATATAACAGGTGTTAAAAAATAAATATATACGAATCTGTATTTAACCTTCCACTCCACAAAACTTGCCGTTGTGAAGCGTTTTACTGATAAAAATATACTGTAATTAGAAACGAGTTTTTTAGTGACAACAAAATGCAACATATTGATCCTAAAACACAATCATTTGAAGATAGTAGGAAAACTCTGAAAGAGCTAGCGGAGACATGCAAAGAAATCAAATTTGGGAGACATACTGCATCCCTAGTATCAAACATAGTATCGGACACTTTAGGTAGTATACCAGTGGCCGGCAAAGCTGCAGGGATTGTTGCTATTGGAGTCAGTGTTCTTACTCATGGTCTCGAGTTAGGTATGGATGTCGCATCAATGGCTTATGACTGTGACAACGTATCTTTCGAAGAGATGAAACTTCTCATCGAAGAAAGATTTTATGAGGTGAACAGAAAGTTAGATAAACAGATGGAAATTTTGGGAGAAGTCTATAAATTAACAAGGAACATTTTGAGTAATGTTGAAAAATTACGATCGGAAATGGAGGAAGGCTTTAAGAGTGTTCTAGAAGCAATAGAGTTTCAAGATATAAAAGGTATATTATTTAGAATAGAAAACTTTATTGAGTATTTTGAGATGGAGAGAAGAGCAATTAAAGGTTTGAGAAAAAGTGAATATGTCGGAAAACTGAGAGAAGAGGATGGTCTCTTGAAACATTTAAAAGATTCAGTCACACCGGATGGAGATAGCTTAAGTTCGGCTTTAAAGGAACTTGTTGATCCTGAAAATAATTACGCAATTCCAGAAAATGAAAATGATGAAAAAGCATTCCAGGCATTGTATGCTCTTTTTTACGGAACTCAGACGTATGCATCTGTTATGTTTTTCTTAATAGAGCAGCATTCTTATCTTGCAAATTACTACTATCAAGAAAGAGATACAACTAGCTTTAATAGACAGTTTGAAACGATCGTAAATATATTTAAAAGTTTTAAACTATTTCTGGTTGACGGTACTGAAAGTCACATTCCATTATTTGATAAAGTAATTAAAATATTCGAAAAAGATATATTAGAAGAGAAAATTATTGAGAATGAAGATAGCAAATTGTACCATACGATCAATAATTTTAATGATATTTTAAGAAACCTTAGGTCAGATATAAGACAATTTAAATTACCACTTATTGAAGATGAGCCTAATCCTCCTTTGCGGATAAGTTTCAAAAACTCAATATTACAACCTCCTCTCGTAAACTGGATTCAAGGAGTTTCTGTAAGTTACGCAGTACAATATGAGCGTAATGGCATATATTCGAAATTAAGTAAATGGACAGACCCTATAACGATATTGAATCAAACAAACCCAATTATTAAAGTTGCCAGAAACCAAAACGTAGGAATGAACCGCCTTCTTTTTAGAAAAATTAGTGAGATGAATCCTCAATTTATAGGAAAGCTAATGCCACATCAGCGAGATTTCTTGGACCTTGATCGAGATCTGTATGATGCCGCAGCAGGAGTTTACAAAAATGCATCTTTTGCAGATTTCATGAAATTAGTTAATGCAAACGCTACTATCGATGCGAAATTTGAAATGGATAGAACTGCAATTCATGCAGCAGCAAAAAGTGGAAATATTAGAATTGCAAAAAGATTGCTTTCAAATGGTGTTAATATTGATATAGGCGACAAAATGGGTTACACTCCATTGCATTTAGCGGCCGAAGCTGGTCAATCAGAATTTGTTAACTTATTAATAACTCAAGGTGCAAATGTCAATGTGAAGTCCGCAGATGATAATTTATCACCTTTGCACCTTTCAGTACGCAATGGATTTTTAAGTGCGATCAGTGAATTATTAAAGAGTGTAAATATAGATGTGAACCAAGGGGAAAATGAAGACTTGACACCACTGCATTTAGCGGTTTCTTCTGACTACAAAACGGTTGAGGCATTACTCAGTGACAGTCGAGTAGACGTAATTGCCAGTACGAACACAGGAATAATCCCTTTACATTTAGCAGTTGTTAAGGAAGATCTAAAAATGGTGAAATTATTTGTTAACTTTCAAGATGATATAAATCTCGCAGATAATAATGGGCTGACAGCCCTCCATTACGCAGTAATGAATAATAGGAAAAATATATTAAGGTATTTATTGTCTCTCAAAAATAGAGTAAATGTTAATGCAGTAACATTGAAAAAAAAGTGGAGTCCCTTACATCTCGCACTATACTTCAAAAAAGAAGAGGCCGCTTGTTTATTGATAAAGAGTGACAATATTAATATCAACCTGATGTCAGATGAGGGAGCTTCCCCACTTCATTATGCAGTGTCAAGAGGTCAAATAAATGTTGTTAGAAAGTTATTAGAAAAAGGTGCAGACGTTGACTTGCAGACAAAGGAAGATTATATACCGCTGCATTTTGCTGTAATGAGAGATGATATGGATATATTCACTATTTTGGTGGAGAAAAATTCTGATATCCACTTGAAATTAGGAGATGGTAAAAGTGCCTTGCATTTAGCTGCATCCAGTGGAGCAATTAATGTATCAAAGAAATTGTTAGATATGGGAGTTACGTTGGTTCAGTATGATAACAGAGACTACACTCCAGCTCATTATGCTGCTCTAAACGATGATATAGATATGATGAAATTATTTATTAAACATGATTTCACAATCATATCTGAAAACACCAAGGGATACAAGGAATTAGGAAGAATTGTTAAAATGCTTATATTTGAAAGGATATATAACAACCTTTTAAAGGAATATAATGAAAAATTAGAGTTTCCTCATTTCGTGAAGAAAATTGAAAGGAAAGGAGTTTATGATATGTTCTATGTTATCAAGGGGGAATCAAGAGACGTTCATTCAGAAGAAAGTGAAAAACTTAATATTTTTCTCGCTAAAGTGATTTTTGAAAGTTTTAAATATTGTTATGAACGTTCAGATAAAAGTTTACGCTCATTTTTCAGTTCTTTTACTAATTCTATAGATTCTAACGAATTTAAAGAATGCGTATCTAGTTTGCCGGCAAATAGTAGACGTTCTCTCTTGTTTAACATGGATGGTAATATAGCTTCAGAATTAGAAAGAAATATAGAAATTTATGGAAAAGATTCCGAAAATTTCAATTTAAGAGAGCGTCAACATTATTCTTTGATATCAAGTAAACCCTTTAAAATAGCTGATCACTTCAAACAAACCTTATGGGAAGAGGACTTCAACGGCATGATTTTGTTATTAGATGTGTTATTAAGAAACATCACCAAGGAAAAATACGTGAAAAAAAGCTATAACTCATTATCTGAGTTGGAAGCCCAAGTTAACGCTCTGACGATAACTGAAAATTTTGAGATTCTCTTAAATACCGTCAGCAGCATACCAGCAGATGAGCAAGTAGATATGACTGATGTTCACTCGAGAATATACAAAGCGATAAATCGCGGAAAAGAAAGTGAAATAATGAAGATTTTGTGCTCCTATGTTAAAGAATTTTCTGATTTGGAGCCTGAAAAATTTCATGAGTTAGTAGACGTATATATGTCAAAAATACATTTAGTGTCGCAATCTGGATTAGAATCTTTTCAGCAAGTATCGCATTTACTGCAAAATTCATGTCTTTCTGATGAAGTAAAAATCTAGACTCATTCTTATATTCAACATTAAAATGTTAATGTTTAATTATTAATGTTAATTAAAATGTTAATGTTTAATTATTAAAGTTAATTAAAATGTTAATGTTTTTAATTATTACTACATTAAAATGTTCTCAACATTATCTCCAATTTTAATAAGGGCTGAAGTGTTGGCTTTTAATGTCAATACTCTTTGCTCCTAAAATTTTGAATGTTTGTTTTACCTTGATGTTTTTTCTATAAGCTTAGCTTGATTTATTTAGCATTAGTTTCAGGTGTTAGCTTATTGTTTTTGACAGTAATGTTCAGTTATTTCCTATATATTAATTGAAAAAAAAAACGCAAATATCTTTTATTTCGACTTTATGTCATCCTATATTTGCTGCAGTCTTACTTCATATATTCAAAATGTTTTATTTGAAATTAATATTTTATTAATTTAAACAATATTCATAATAATAAAAATAGATATATTTTTGACTATATGTGTATATGAATACAATTAATATTTAAGAAACAATTACATATTCTTTAAACTGATTTCTTCTTTAAATTTAATATTTTGCTTTTGGAATCTTCGTAAACTATAATTTTCCCTCGAAATTATAATTTTAATTTTTTAAGTTTAGTTTCGATTTTTTTTACCAAATATAATTTATTTGTGATATTTACTAATGTAATAATAATTAAATTATATTTTCTATAGATATATATATATTGTTAATCAATATAATAAAACTATTCATATAATACTATGATTTCAACGAGTTTTACTAGTTATTTCTAATCTTGGTTAAGAATTATAATACGATCGCATCAAGATCATATCATGGCAGATAGATTTGGTAAGTATGCATATTTTTTACTTGCAAGTTAACAGTCAGTTTCATGAGAGGTTTATGCGCATTTAATTGTTCGGAATGAATAGCCACACTAAATTTTAAAATATATATGTATGGAGTTATAATGCCTACTATATTTTAATTTATTTTTCAATAATATGAGGGGGGTATTTTCATCAATTCTTATCTGATTTTATTTAGTGAAAGTGGCAGCTAGGCTAATTTTTATGGGAATTCAAGCACATAAGTTAATTTTATTATTATTTGTAACGCTTAATAAACGAATTCTAAGTAATAAAGTTTCATTTGTGCAGTACTGTTTTAAGTCTAGATTTAAAAAAGCTTATTGATCCCTTAAATAAAAAATGCAAGCTTTTGTAAAGTGACTAGTGTAAAATCTTTTCAATTAATCGTGTTATCCCTTGTTCTGTCCTTTCTCGTTTCTACGGTAATATAAATACTGCTATTATGAACGTTTACAAAATAATATTAAATTTATTTTTTGTGGGATGTAAATTATGAATTTATCTGTGAAAATTATTTAATTTATGAATAACAAATAATTTGATTATTCATGTCAAGTCTTATTCTTTTTTATTAATTTCTCATGAAATAGCTTGACAGAGCTACTTCAAAATTACCCAATAACTGGCAAATAAAGAGAAATCTGTGCCACATTTACATTATTATTTTAAGTAGTTCATTGTAATTATAAACATTTTTAATAAATAATACATCAATATATTAAGACATATTACTTTAATGTGTATATTTTTACGTTAAATATTTATATACTTACTTAAAATAATAAATTAGTTAAATAAATGAGATATAAAAATAAATTATATTAAAAAACATAAAAAATATTCTTTACAAAGAAATTCAAGATTATTTCCAAACAACTATAAGGAAATTGACAAATAATAAACACAAGCTTGTGTTTGGATGATAATAAATATCTGAATGTTAGTATGAAATGAATTTAAGAAAATAATATTCATAAAGATAGTATTCATAAGATAGTCAGAAGATTCAGTTGTCATTCTGAATATTAACTATCAGAACGATTTGTAAGTAACCATTACAATTCGTTCTGATAATTAATATTCAGAATTACAACTGAGATCATGAATTTAATTTATAATGAAGAAAATACTTAAATTATATTGCAAATATAAACTTATAATTATGAATTTATTTTTAAACAATTAATTAATACGAAACACTTATCAAATAATTATTAATTACATTAAAATACTAGTTTTCAGAGATTATTTAAATTAAATTCATTTAAACTTTAATTTATGTAAGTGACTTTGAGTTGTATATAATTAAACATTTCAAATTAATGTTTTGAATGAATGGTTTATGAAAGGTTAATATCAAGGATTTGATTTCTATGAATTTTTTTCAAATAGAGTTTAACTAGCAAAATTAGTTTATATCAATAAAAAAAGTTTATTTTGTTGCATTGTAGTTTCATGAATTTCTAAATGTGTATTTAAAAAAAGGATTACAGTAATGAATAAAAGCGATAATTATTGCTGTAAAAATTTTTTTTCTTACAAATGTTAATATATTTCAAATTAAAAATTTTATTGAATACTAACAATAGAATAATGTTACGTTACAATAATAAACGATATTTGTAATATATGGATTTAATGTTCTTATATATTTATGTTTGGTGATACGTTTATGGATACTCAATATCGTATATTTAACCGTATAAGTTGATTAAAATGACTATGTATGGTCACTATTATGCATCTTCTCTCTAAATGTTTATTTTTTGATATCAAATTTACTGTTGATCAGTAAGAATTTTATTAATAATGGAAATAAAATATACAAACATTATTTTATGACAAAAAATTCATTAATGATACCTTATGTGTATAATGTACAGTAAATATTAGAAGTTTTTCAGAAGGATTTCAGATAAAGTGCATATAATTGAATATTTTTTTAATTAGTTTTAGTATTTTGAAGCTAAAAATAAAAACTAATATGTCATATATGTATAAAAATTAATATGTTTTAATATAAAAATATTTTTTACATTAAAAATAATATTTTTTTAAAGAAAAACTTATTTGGAAATTTTCTTAGAAACTAAAAACAGTATTTTTAAAATTTTAAATCTATTTTTGAAAATAATGATTTAAGACTGAATATTTAAGTTTTATTAATGCAATATTATACTAAACAGAATAACTGGAGGGATAAAATTGCGTATTACATAAATCAGGATTAAAGGTATTATAATAAAAGCGTAAAATAAATAAATTTTTGAAGAAATTTTATGTTTTAAAAAAACTTACGAAAATGAATAGTTTGTACAAAAATTTCTTTGACTTAAATATAATATCCTATAGCCAAACAAGCATAATTTAAAGAATTCTTTGCTTAAAATAATATTTTCTATATTTACTGTCGACAAATATTTAAAATTAATATATAGTAAAAATGCTTGCATCCATGTGAAAGAAATATGGGAAATTGATAAAATATGTTCCTTCTCTTTCATATTAGATAACAAAACAAATAATGTGGCTTGATGAAGCAGTTATAAAATTGGATGCAAACTTTTATTCGAATATTATTTTTCCATATAATATCATAAAAATGCCCTATAATGTAGTTTGATTTTCTCGTAAGAAAATTTTTATCAGTATTGCATTTACTTTTCACTGTTGGCTTTATTTGTTTTTTAATATATAATACATATTTTAAAATGTATGTAGTAAATATTAGAACTTCACCTTTTTTAAAATCAGCTCGGTATTTCAAGTTTCTTTTCCTAGAGAAATTAATATTTTAATAATAGAAAATTTAAAAAAATAATAAATGCCAAAATGTAATCTTGAACGATTTTATTTTAATAAAACAATATTTTAACTTTTTTTAAATATTATAAGTCAATAATTTAATAAAATATAACATAATTGATTTAATGTTTTGGTGCATTCTTATTTCAATGATATTGTATATTTAGGGCGATAAATAGCAATTTTTCTTTGCTGTTAATGCCTAAATTGTAAATAATTTGTAATGTGGAATATAAAATTACAATACTTTTTGCTTCCTTAATATTCAAGTAGTTTATGTTTTTGACCTATATAGACCTACAGAAAATCATCCTCTTTTAAATAATTCAAGTATAATATGCGTTTTTGTAATTTTATGAAATAACATTCATTAAAATAACTTACATAACTGCTTTAGTGTGCATGAGCTTATTGCACTCTTAAAGTAATATTCCAGTAATGCCATCTATCGCGTGAGAGGGGAGAGTGAGAGAGTAAAGTCGTACTTTCACCTTCGTGTTGCTCTGGTTAAAACGTATAACTCACCCTATTGACTTATATTCGCATAGCCAACGGCATAGTGATCTTGGTTTGTTCAAGTGTAATAAGTAATAACAACATAGTCTTAAAGTTTTGGTCAACTTTATTTATTTGTCAATATTCAATGCTTATTTTTAGTTGTCACAAAAATTTAATTGATATCAGTAGGATAAGAAATAATTAAATTTAAACTTGCTAGTTTTTTTTTCGAAAGTTTTATTTTATAAAAAGTTAAGTTAGTTTTCCAAAACTATTTGGGACTAAAGCACTACTGGTGACATAAAATTATTAATTGTATATTTTCATGAAGCCATAACAAAATTCATGTTGACTAAGTCATACATTTGGCTAAGTAAATTAAATAAACGTGAAATAAATAGTACGAAATTATGATATGATTTGCGCAAAATATGTATTGAAATACTTAATATTTCATAATATTCTATTAACTAACGTACCGTTACTATGCAAAAGTATATAAAATAATCATGATGATATGTCAAATAATTTGTTTATAAATAAATATTTATAACACATAATTAATATATTTCTTTATTAAAAAGCAAATAAACTTTCCTATTTAGATATAGCTTAAGACAGTACTTTTTTATGAAAGTAAAAAAAAAATTTAATTTTGCTCCGATTAAAGGTTGGCTTTTTCAGAAAATAAATAATTGAATTCCATTTATAAATGTAAAGTGATGATGGGTGAAACATAATAAACTGTAAAAATATTGCCCTGTTTCCATTTTAAGAAGAAGTTAATTTTATTGTATAACTTTTTGTACTTTGTGTTCATTTATTATTACTGTGTGGTAACACACCAGCACAATACAAATATTTATTAAACTATTTCCTGCCTTAGAACCCATATGCACAAACAGATATTTCTTTAAAAAATCATGTTTATGTATTTCAATCATTTATTCTTATTAATAATTTTTAAACTGTAAAGATATCAATATAATATTTATATCAGTTTTTATAAAAGAGCATTTAAATTTCTAAAAAGAAATTTATTACTCAATAACAGTTTTTTATTAAACATTTATTTGTGAAATTGATTTTTGAATAATCAAATAAGAATTATTTATTGTTAATATCAAAAATATTTTTATGCAGATATACATGCATTAATTATGGACAAAATATTGAAATATCTCAAAATATATGTAATACAGTTCAAAAACTACTTAATTTCAATATTATCCTATATGATTTTTGTGGGACTGTGTAAATTACGTCAATCACTGTTATAACCTATGTTGAATTTTATTTTACATATTTTAACCAATTGCAGACTTGAAACGTTTTAATAAAAAAGCCAATGTTCATTAAAAAGAGTAAAGACTCTAACAATATTGTATTAACTATTTGTATATAGATTTAAAATATTTGTTAATATATTGGCAAATTTCAGCAGAATGGAATTAAATATAGAACTTATCGAAAGATAACAATCATAGAATAAGAAATTGCTGTTGAAACAGTGTTACAGCGAAAGTTATAAAAGTGACTTACCAAGCATCAAAATTACAAAAAGTTCAGAGTGTATCTTACTAAAAAAAGTATAAAAAGAGAGCACACATTAGAAAATATCACTATTTTACAAATCAATTTATGTCCTGTTAATCACTCTGCCATAATGTACAAAATAAAAGAAGTTGATGAAAATATAGAAATATTAAATGACAAGAAGAAGATGATTGATGAGTGTTTCAGTTCGTTCAAGCTTCGAAACCAAGAAAATGCCTTTCGGAGACAGACTTGTTTTAGCTTCAAGTCGCTGGTATAAAAACATGTAAATTTAATGATCTGAGAATATACAATACTTATTAATATTGCATATACAAAATCCACTTTTATATAATTTGGAACACATAGTTTTAATTTCAGTAATGAGAATTTTTTTCTGTAACTGAAATATATATCAATTGAAAATGGACTTCGTGTTGAATATTTCTATTCGATTTGTTTTATTGCTCATACTTGTTTGAATGTTATGATCTTTTTTGCAATAAAAGAGTGAGTATTTGGTTTAGATTTGATTTATTGACATTTGTCAATATATTAAGAAGTTTTTATTAAGAAAAATTTTTTTCATAGAAGAAAATAAATTTGTGTAATATGATAATATAAGCATGTAAACAGTCAAAGAAAATGCATATCCATTGCAGATATTATAAGAAAAATAAAATTCCATTTAAGAATACATTTAAAATAATAGAAGTATTGTAAAACACGTAATGGGGTGTTAAAAACTATTATTTTAAATTTTAAAAAATTATCTTGAAATCTAAACATTCTAATATGGTTCTTTTTCACAAAAAAATATATGACAAATAAATATGTAACACTGAATTATGTCTTGCAGTTAAATTTAAAATTTATTAAAATTTAAATAGGTGAAATATTTATTTTTTTAAAAACTTTTCTCAACATTTATGTGGATTTATTATCAAGTTAATAAATTTGGATACTTTGAAATATATTGTATGTGTTTAAATAACTAGATTAGTTAAATAAATTAAATTGCTTTTGAAAATTTCTTATGAATCATATCTTGACCTTTCAAACTATAAATAAAATTAAATTAAATTCCTGAATATAATTCATTTCATTTGTTTGTCGTTAAATAATCATTTTTAAGTGCACAGACCTGAATTTACAGCTTAAAGTGGATTTTAAAATGCTGCAAACACCTAAACCTCTGGTGGTATTCCAACCCGTAAATAAAATCTGGAGGGAAAATTTTTATAAATTTTGTAAATTTAACTCGAGAATAAAATTATAAAATATTAAAAAATAGATTGCTTTCTTAAAAACAATACCGCAAATTGTTTTCGTTAAATGTCTTTATAATATACTGTCAGCTGCTGATAAATTATATTAGCTGTTACATGTGTGTTATAAGTATAATCATATTCTCCCTTAGATGGTGTTATCACTCGTATAGAATTTAGAGTAGGAAGGAAAGAAATCTTAATTCAAATATTTTAACCATTGATCTCAGCGTTAGCTGAATTTATATACAACATTCTCAATCGGCATTCCAAATTATACTAACCTAGGAATTATCTAGAAATAGAATTAAATGAAACATTAGGGGGAATCAAATAAAACAAGGATTAATAATTGGGAAAGGTAACTGTGATTGTTTCACGAACCTGTCGTTTCCAGGATCGTTCAGTAATACCAACATATCTTCTTTTTTACGACAGATTTATTTTACATTAACAAACATAACATTAATTATAGACACAAACATAAATTTAGTTGGTTCATTTTACATTATTCGAAACACATGTATTTTCCATTGCCTGGAAGCGGTACCTCCGCTACCACTCATCTCTACACACACCCACACCGTTTCTCTCGCTCCGATACACTCCCCCTATGCCTCTTGTGTCTCTTACATCCGTACTTAACGAAATCGAAAGTTCTCGTCTGTTAAGTGTTCGATCTTCACACCTTCTCTCCAATTTCCATTGCTGGACCTCGTCCCGCAAATGGAAACTACGAAGAATCCAAGAAAGTTTCTTTTACCTTTTATCACCATTCCATCAAGAGCCAAATAATACTAAAATCTAAATGTAACTTAATGCTTAACCTGTTTGCTGACATGCTTCAGCTTACACTTTCCTTTCATATTCTCTTTAAAGGAAAATATCCTATATTACTGCTATATCCATTATATTGATTACAACACAATATTATAAAGTAATAAAATAAGAATCAATATTATTATAAAAAAAACAATTGTGCAAATATTATTCACACAAACCTTATGAAAATTAACAACCAATAACAAATGGAAATAACTACATTATATTATATAAAGTTGTATGTGAATATTATGATATATCAGAAATTATTTTCCATTTCTTACAAGATTCATTATAAAAGAAAAATAATTAATCATCCTCATAAACCCTTGATAAGGCATCTGCGATAACATTATTACTACCGGGCTTATGAGCTATTGTGACCTGATAGCGAGAGAGAGCCAATGACCATCACTGTAATCTGGCATTCTTCGGGATGCTTTCCGTAAGATAATTCAGAGGATTGTGATCTGTGAATAAATTTATGGAAGTTCCATAAGTCCATCCCATATCACATCATATGCTTCTCTGTCAATGGTACTCCATTTAGTCTGCGCAGGAGTTAATTTCTGATTGGCGAAGGTTATAGGCTTAGGATTTCCATCTTTGTCTCTCTGTATTAAACATACTCCAATGCTACTAACCGAAGCATCTGTGTGCAGTTCAAATTGCTTATTTAAATCAGGGGCTTACAATGAAGTGGCAGCACATAAACTATCTTTCAATGAGATGAAAGCCTTTTCTTTCTCTGCAGACCAAGGGATATCGTTTGGTGCAGATTTTTTGGTCAATGGCTTAGTTTTCTGTTAATGGCTTAGCAATGTTAGCATAATGAGGCATATATTCCCTATAATAGTTAAACAGTCCTAATATCGATCTTAAGGCTCTCTTTCTTCTTGGCGATTTTAAGTTTTTGATAGCTGTAATTTTATCCGGATTGGGCCCATGCTCTCCTGATTCAATTACATGACTTAAATATTTTACCTTCGATCGAGCAAAGGTACATTTTGCTAAATTTCAGGTAAAATTGTACTGTTTTGATGTTTCTAAACCCGTTATTAGATGGTTCAAATGTTCTTCCCAACTAGGTGAATAAATTAAGATATCATCCACGAAACTTTCAACAAAATCATTATAAGGTCTTAGGATCTGATTCATAGTTTTCTGAAAAGTAGCTGGAGCACCAGAAAGTCCAAATGGCATTACTTTCCACTGATACTGTCCCTTAGGTGAAACGAAACTTGTTAGTTTTCGACTATCTTGATCTAATGTAATTTCCCAATAACCTTTGAGGATGTCTAGAGTGGATAGATACTTTGCCACACCAGCTTTGAATCGTAATTCTCCTAAATTTTGCTTTAGAAATGGAGCTATTTTACACTCTGAATTCAATCCCCGATAATCGACACATAGTCGAATCGTTCCATCTTTCTTTGCGACACATACAAAAGGATAAACAATCTCTGCAGAAGATGGTTCTATCACGAAAGTAGTTTTTTAATAGTTCTTTTATTTGATTTTTCACCTGAGGTTTAAATGATTCTGGTATTTGGTATATATGAGGCTGTTTCCTTTCGATTCCAGGTTTTAATGTTATTTTATGAGGTGGTACCTTAGCTCGTTTGAATTCACCATTAAATACGACTCTATAGCCTTTGAGAATTATTAAAAGCTGAGTCTTTTGCTTCGGAGATAGATTTGACAATTCTGTTATTTCTTCTAGCTGTTTTACACAGTCTTTAATTTCTCCAACAGTCTTTAATTTCTCCAAAGCTACCTAAAGGTACAGGTAGAACTTCCCCAAAATCTTCATCAGCTTCATATATTATGCCCACCGTATTCATCGGTTGGATATATTTCCTTAGCTTATTCTGATGCAGATGACGGATGCTTCCATCCGGTAGCTTAACTGCATAAGAATGTGGTGATTTCTGTTCTACAATTTCCCCTGGACCTTTCCACCTAGAACAAAGTTTGTTTCCAGAGTCTGGAATCAGCACAATAACTTCATCTCCAATAGATAATTATTTTGATTTGGATCTTAAATTATGATAATGTACATATTTCTCCTGTTGATTTTTAGTATGCTCATTGGCGTATTCCATAGCTTCCTGTAACCTATTTCGAACTTTTAGATGATAATCAGTGATTAATTCACCAACACCTTGAGGCAGAACAACTTCATCTTCCCATGCAGATTTTAAACTTGCTAAAGATCCAACTGGGGGCGCCCGTAAACGAGTAAGTATGGTGAGACATGCGATGCCTTTATAGAGATAAAAATTTCTATAAAGGCATCGCATGTCACTTTTGCAGTCAAAGATTTAGTAGGAATCGCCTCTGGACACCGACTGTGCTGATCCATAACACACAATACATACTGATGTCCCCTAAAAGATTTAGGTTCAATAGGCCCTAAAATGTCAGCATTCACTACTTGGAAAGGTAGTTCTGGTCTACCAACAGCTTCTATATGTCCTCTGTCTTTCAGCTTGATTTTCCTCCGCAATTGACAATCGTGGCAAGTTTCATACCAACGTTTTACATCTCTTGGCATACTTTCCCACCAAAAAGACATTGGAATTCTTTTCTTGGTTTTTCTAGAGGAAAGGCGTCCTCTTATTGGTGTTTCGTGGACCAATTTTAAAATTTCTTTTCTCCGGCAATCAGGAACTACAAGCTGTACATATTTCTGTCCTGCCACATTTCCTGTGTGGTACAGTAAATCTGACTCCAGCCAGATTGTTCTTATGCTGTCTGGCATCTTCAAAACAGCGATTTAATGTAGCACAGGACAACTGTTCTTTTCTAAATATCTTTGCTTGCGAAATTGGAGTATTATTTTCTTTATCCTTAATAGCGATTATTTCTTCGTTTAACAAGTTAACTTCCACTGGAGAAGTTCAGACATCTACTTCAGAATTTTCTAAATCAAGTGTTCCTTGATTTGCTTCTATTTCCTTGTGAGCTTCTATTTTCCTTCCCTCCACATTGAAAGTATTCGAAACTATTTCTTTCCCGTGGATATTTTTTATTTCCTCTCCAATATATTTTCTTCTTTGTTCTTTCAATAAACTGAAAACTCTAGGAGTGATCAAAGCTTACTCATGCAATCCTTCCACATCCGCAGCATACACCATGATATACGGCCTGATATCATCATTTGCTGACCAAAGGCTAAGTGGAACAGAAATAAGCTTTCTTTCAACCGGAGATCCAAATGAAGGCCTCAAATAAGTTTTCCCACTTAACTGCAACATTTCTTCTGGCACCGCTAACTTATGCAATACTGTAATTTCCGCACCACTATCAATGATTCCTTGAAACTTATTATCTCCTATATTTAAATCAACTCGTAAAATCTCACCCTCCTTTTCACTGATTGGAATTTCCCAATAGAAACTTGCATTATCCATTTTAATGCAAAGTTCATTTAACCCTTTCTTGCTTACTTCTTCAGTTTTACTTCTATTAGAAACTTGAGATACTGTATTCTCTTGCGGGTAAAATTTTTTCAAATGGCCCTCTTCTTGACATTTGTAACACTTTAATACCTTTTTACCTGGAGCGCAACTCGCGGTATTATTTCCGAAACGATTCTGTGGTCATGGGTCTGGGTTCTATTGATAACTATAATATTCTTTCTTTTCAACAAAACTTTTATTTCTAACTTCAGCTGGGAGGCTTCCTTACAGTCTCGTTCTGTTTTGTTCCATGTGGGCCGGGAATAAATTTGGTATAGTTGTGGAAATTATTTGCAAAACTTTTTGCCATCAAAACTAAGAAATTATCAATTTATCTATTATCAACAATTCTATCTTAAAATTTTATCTTAAAATTTATCTTAAAATTATCAATTTATCAACAATTCAGGGACTGGAAGCCGATTTTCAGTCTCTTTCAAAAATATTTGAGATTTTACATGAGTAGGCAAAGTCTCTTTTATTTTTTCAGCTACAAGAAGCTCTTTAAGTTTAACGAATGTTTCTACCTTTCTTGATTTTAAATACAGTTTTAATTCAGCTTCCACCCGGGACGCATACTGAGCATAACTTTCATTGCATTGTATAATTTATAACAAGAATCAAAAAAATTTTTGTGTTGTTACGGAGTTATTCTATATTGCCTTAAAATGAAATTTTTGATTTTGTTATACTGATCTAAATCTTCTTCCGACAACATAGCATTTATTCCTTTAGCACGACCCTTTAAACACTGTAAAATAATTTTCCCTTCATACTGTTCGGGTACTTCATAAAGCTTGAACATCCTTTCGGCATGATGGAAAAAGAAAGGCTATTCTTCTGCTCGATCCGGGGGATCTAAAATTATACTCCGTTCATTATATTTAAATAACCTAGAAAAGTGTTTTCCTAACTTATCTCGCCCATATTTTACAGTTGCTTTCCGAATCGCACTCATCTTCCTTTTTTTTCATTTCTAATTCACGCATTTTAATTTCATGATCACGTTCTCTTTGTTCCTCTTCTAATTCACGTTGCCTTTCTTCTGCTTTGGCTTTCTCTCTCTCTCTCTCTATCCGATCGGAAATTATTGTATTTATTAATTCTCGAACAAATGATTCTTCAAAATGTTTAGATTGTGTAATCACATTTTTTAAATCTATTATTTTCGCATTCGGAATCTGTTCTCTTAACTCACTAGCCAATATTAACAGATCCTCCTTTCGAGCATTACACAAGAATGCGAAGGCCATTTTAACAACTAATGTTTTCGCAAATTACCACAAACCCTGAATTATCAATTATTCAAAATAAAACATTTATATCACACAAATCACCTTTCATTTTTTAATCAATAAAACACTTTCGTTTACTTAATGCACCAGAAAAAAAAATTAAATAATTTATTTTAATAATAAATTTAAAAATTTACAGTTTCGATTTTCATTTCAACATACTGTAATATACTCTTAATACACAATATAATATACTATAATATATATAAAACTTCAATTACATAATACACATTTACGAATGAAAACAATTGAAAACAAGCTAAAAAATATACATATACGAATCATACTTCTAGTTTAAGCATTTCAAATTAAATAAATCCTTATCATAGAAGATTGTTTGTTTGTTTATCGCTCAATGGTCATTTTTTGCACACGAGGGCTAATTAGACCGGGACCTACGGCTTAAAGTGGATTCCGAACCACTACAAATATCCATGCCCAAGGTGGGATTCGAACCCACGAACTGTTGAACCGGAGTCAAAAGCGTATCACAGAAGATCATTGAACATATAACCACTTAAATCAATAAAATGATAAAGTACTAACGTATTAACGCAACCAGGCCAAAATTCGCATAAATTGCCAAATTTGGCGACCCTACTTACGGCAACCCTACGTATTATACGTGGTTTTTCGTAAGGAAATTATTTTGCTTACTGGTTAGATTGAATGCCGTGAAATACGTTAACTAAGGATATTTTGGGGATCTACCTGCGAGTGAAAAAGATGCTGTTGAATTGTTACAGGAATATGGAATTATACCGAACGAACGTACTTGTAAAAACTCTCATGAAATGAAACTGTACTTTGAAAAGCAAATCTTCTGCAAATGTAACGTTGAAGAGTGCAATCAACACTTGGGTGTAAGAACCGGAAATTGGTTTGAAGGTAGCCGAATTTCATTTGTGACAGCGATGCGCTTCATTTATTGTTGGTGTAAAAAGTTAACCTCAATTAAATTTTGTGCAGAAGCGATGGAAATTTCTGACAAAACTGTTATGTATTGGAACAATTACATGCGGGAGATATGTGCCCTTGAAATGGATGGAAAAGAAAGAAAGCAAATAGGCGGCGAAGGACTCATTGTGGAAATAGACGAAAGTTTATTTGTAAAAAGAAAAAATAACACTGGCGCGTATTACCACAGCAATGGGTTTTCGGCGGAATTTACCGAGAAACGAAAGAGACGTTTTTGGTTACTGTACCTAACAGAAGCGCCGTTATCCTCATGCAAAAAATTTGCGAAAATATCAAGGAAGGAAGCATTATTTATTCGGATTGCTGGAAAGGATACAAGACAAGTCAGTTGAAAAAGGCTGGATTTCTGCATGGAACTGTTAATCACAAATATAACTTTGCGGATCGCGACACGGGCGTTCACACACAACATGTAGAGCGCATGTGGGGCTCAGCCAAATGGCGCAACAAAAAACAGAGTTGAACAGCCCATCATCATCTTGACTCATATCTTATCGAATTTATATGGCGCCAAACTCAAGCTGTTAATGGCGAAGACGGTTTTCAATCAGTGCTAAAAGCAATAGCCAAAATATTTCTGCCGAAAAAATAATTTTGCAACTCATTTAAATTCTAAACCGGAAGGGTTTAATTGCTATTTTATATTTTAAAACAAAATAATATAAAAACTGTATTAAAAATTATCTGTAATTAATAAATGTACATTTTATTTCTATTCATACATTCTCACTCAAACTTACAAATCGCGCGAACCAGGTTGCGATAATACGTAAGTACCAATGAAGTAAATTACCAAAACAACCGAAAAGAATTATTCATTATTGCAAGCACAATTACTTTCGAAATGTAAAATAATTCGAAATTTCCCCTCATAAATGTTTCACACTCTCGGTTTTGAATCAAAATTTAAAATCTAAACTTAGTTACTTTACATAAATAATAAATACAATCATAGTAAATGATTAATATACCTTATAACATTGAATAATTCTGAACCCGTAATTTAATAATGCAAAACAATAAACAATTAAAAAGCATTTAAGCTTTCTTGTAATAGTTTCTTAGTCCATAAACTTATATCATTTACATAATAAACAACAGAATGATAACGAATTTTTTAAGGAAAACATTTTATATCCTATTATATCACATTAAACTAAAAGTACTTTTCAACAATTTACTATTCAATAATACAGAAGCTTTTAAATTAATGCACATAACTCAAGAAATTGAAAATTAGCAACAACATCATTATTCGACATAAATTTGTTTTAATAAACAGATTATTCTAAAAATATTTTTTCCTTAATAAATCAAAATTATATATATATATTTTCAGTAATATCACCAGTTAGAGAAGAAAAAGTTTTCTGAATATTAATGAACAAATATCAATAACCAATAATATGTCTAAACCAGTATCGAAACTCAAATATTTTCTCAATTAAATTAAACACTATAGATAATTATTTTTATTTTGATACTTCAAATATTTAAACAATTTTTATTAGTTTATTGCATTTCTTTCTTAAGCAAAACCCTAGAAAGAAATTTAAGAAAATTCTAAAACAAAAGTTCCCTTAAATCATACATAATTAAAACAAATATTGGCTCCTAATGGAATGAGAAGCAATCAAAATATATAGACTATGTGTCTACAAAATATGTAGACACTTTTCCATCATTAGCATTCCATTATTTTGTATTAATCCGGAACACATCCTGGAGTCAGCGCCAATGTGATTGTTTCACGAACCTGTCGTTTCAAGGATCGTTCAGTAATAAAAACATACCTGCTTTTTTACGACAGATTTGTTTTACATTAACAAACATAGCACTAATTATAGACACAAACATAAATTTAGTTGGTTTATTTTACATTATTCGAAACACATGTATTTTCCATTGCCTGGAGGCGGACCCTCGGCTACCACTCGTCTTTACACACACCCATACCGTTCCTCTCGCTCCGACACACTCTCCCGATGCCTCTTGTGTCTCTCACATCCGCACTTAACGAAATCGAAAGTTCTCGTCTGTTCATGCCCTCAAGGTCAAGGACGAGGAATTGCCTTTTGGGGCGAAGCTCCTGCGGCTATTGCCACATATCTTCAATCGATATTTACCTTTACAGAAGCGAGCTTGTTTTAATTCTATATTAAGTTATAATTTTTAAGAATAAAATTAGGATTTTAGGTTTTAACTTTATATATATATATATATGTAATTGTTAAGGTTAAACTAGATGCTATTTAATTAATATGTTTAAATAGGGCAATGGGGCCCCCAAGGTCAGCAGCGCTAGACCAGGTCCATGACCGCATACACCTTCAAAAAGTCCAGCACAATAAGTTTATTTTCCATCAGATCTCCCGCGGAAAGATCAAGGCATTAAAGAATATGTTCAGGAGAGGCCTGTTTATTTAATAATTTGGAGCAAATTTTGAATTTCTTCGTATTCTCGACGAATTTCAAGTTACTAAGATGGCCACTTCTGAAACGGGCAATAGGCGTTTGTTCTTGTCTATTAAGACCAATAGTCAGGGAAGCACCTGGACGCGCGCAGCGGTACCAATGATGTTCAGGAGGGACAATCTAGGTGGTTTTATTCTCGTTCTTAATCTTTGAGTGAATCTACTAAAATGTAAGAGGTGCCGACGGCACACCGTCCTCAGTCACCCCAGCTTTGGCCAAAGTGTCCGTCGTCGCATTCCCCTCGAGATCAACGTGGGAAGGAATCCTTTGTAGTTGAATATGATGCGATACGAACATCGGTTTTACCATTTGAAGCATTGAAACCCCAATTCTGTCTCTGACTTCTTGCCATCTGGCCAAATGCTGTATTGCACTTTTACTATCAGATAAAATTCAAGATACAATTTTGAATTATCAAAAAGTATTTAAGTCCTAAAGCTAAAATTTCATTTGTGAATTATTCGAAAAATTACAATATTTTTAGATAATTTTAGTTTTACGTGCAGTTTCCTGAAAACAATTTAAATATGTTTGTATAGAATTTAAGTTAGTTTTTTATAAATCATAATTTTTCATGTCAAAAGTCAGTTTTTTTTTGTTTTATTTTTATATATAACTAGGATGATAAATGAATCGATATGAATCTGTGTAATTGCATCGATTGGAAAGTGTTTCTGGGAAATAATAGACAAGTGAATATACATTCCTAATGATTCTTATATTGAAGAAAGGTTATTCTATAAGTTTCGTTGCTCGATACCTAAGCGAAAGATTCAGAAAGTTTATTTGCAATATCATTTTGAAAAAAATAGTTCTCAGTACTGGTTATCAGGACAGGGATAGAAGAGTCCTGATAGATTTCACTATCTTCTTTGACCTTCTACCACAGTTGTTTATTGGACACGGATGTAGATATTGATGTGACTTAAAAAATTATGAATTTTCTTAATTTGGTGTCCAATTGTCGGCGAAAACGCTTTGGGGGAATTTTAAAGTGAAGAAGAATTTTTGTGGTTGGAATTCACCGTAAAACAGCCCATTGCCTCCTCCGTCTTTTGTATTCTAAACATATGGACTAATTCAACCAAGATTTAAAAAGATTTTAGCCCTGCAGATATTTTTGAAATGACTGCAGATGGTACCAGCAAAACGACTAATTGATTTTTTGATCACCCTAGCAGCTTCATCAGTACCCTCAGACTTCATCGTTACTTTAGTAACAACATCCAATTTTTCGAATAAGATTTATCTAGCCCGTACTGTAGATATATAAAGATGGTCTTTGCATTATTATTTTCATCCACAATACACTGTAGAAAGAGAAAGAGGAAAATGATGACTGTTATGAAGATAATTTAAAACACTTATATTCAATGATGACCGAATCGAAGGATATATAATTAAAGGATATATATATATAGAAGAAAAACAAATATGGCTTATTTCTAAAGTCTATTTATTAAACAAAGGTAAAGAGCAAAAAAGATGTTATATGTTTGACAGCATTAATAAAAATTACGATTTTTACTCACTGGAGCAAATTTAAAAAAGTACCTATTTTCAAAAACCAATATAACATGGTTGGTATAATGGTTAATACATAATATGCCCTCCCAGATAATGCAATACAGGTCGTACAATGCCTCTAGTCGTGCTCATTTTCAAATTATCAATCTGATTTTTGGAATATTACACCACTCATCAAGCAATGCTCTTCAAAATTTTGGTAGATATGTTGGATGGGGTTGTTTGGCAGAATTCGTATGACATTCATATCCCACACATGCTCTATTGGATTTGATTCCAGTGAGTATGCTGGCCAATCCATACAGGTGATATCCTCCGACTGAAGGCATTCGTCTGCAATATTTGCATGGTGAGGACATGTGTTGCCATCCATAAATAGAAATTCTGCACCCATGGAGACCCGAAACAAACGTACATATTGTTCCAGAATGACATTCCTAAGGATGTGGCCTGTCATGGTTATATTCTAAACATGCATGTTAGTTCTGCAACAATGAATAATTCGTTCCCAAACTAGCAATCCAATCTTGCACCAGTGTAAGGGTGCCGTTGAGTGGTGTTCTGTTGGTGGTAACGGGTAACCGGCCCTCTCCATATGAAATTCCGACGGCAATCAAACTGTAAGCTAAACCAGACTCTTCGGAAAATATCGTACAAAATCACTGTTGCGGTATATGATGTCTATATTAGGCTAACCTTAGGCGACATTGAGTTGCGGTAGGTGGAACACATCTGACAGGCCTACGAGCATATAGCATATAGACCAATGTGCCCTATGTGTCTCTACACGGTCTGTCTTGAATCTGTCGTACCGGTAGCTGAAGAAAGGTGACGAGACAGGCCTCATGCTGTGCTTCGTTTCTTTCTTTTGGCAGTATTGGCAGTAGCTACCAAATACCAGTCCTCCTTCAACGTTGTAAGTTGAGGGTGACCTGTGCTGTAACGTCTACTCACATTACCGTCATCCTGGAGAACCGGTGCCAAATCTTGGAAATGTCACACTAGATGATTACTAGTTCCTCGGACACTTCCAGCTGGCTACGTCTACATTCTAGGCGACTGAAAATTCTATCACATCCACCTTTAACAATGTCCAATTCCTACCTTTGTGCGATTACTATGCGGTTATTGCACAGAAAGGCTTTCAAAGCGCTTGCGAACAATTTTACTTTTCTGATACCATTCTTTACATAACCCTCTCTCACACTCTCTTCATTGTGGCGTACTATCGGTGCCATCTGTTGGTTTCTTTTAATTTGCATATTATTCTTCAAGCTGTGAGTGATGATTCTAAATGTGAGTTTCTTATTTTAGAGTTTAATATCTATGTGATTTTAAATTTTCTTTAATTTATAGACATGAGTGTGTATACATATATATACAAACATTGTTTGTTTGTCGCTCAGTGGTCATTTTTTGCACACGATTGCTAATTAGACCGGGACCTACGGTTTAAAGTATTCCAAACTACTGCAAACATCCATGCCCAAGGTGGGATTCGAACCAACGAACTGTTGAGCCGAAAGCAAGAGCGCAAACCATTCGGCTGCCAGCACGGTATATATACATACTTACACACACACACACACATATATATATATATATATATATATATATATATATATATATTATGTATGTGTGTGTGTTTGTCTTTATGCATATAAGTATAGGATCCATTATTCGGCTTCTCAAAAACCGACATTTTTCTCATTTTAATCATTTTCCTTTTTTTGTAAGTTTAAAAAATATTTTCGATATAAAATTTCGTTCTTTCTTTCTATTTGTCAGCCCGTCCTATTGTAAGAAATATAAAATTATATATATATATATATATATATATCTGTATGTGTGTGTGTGTGTATGTGAGTGTGTGTGTATGTGTGTGTGTGTGTGTATGTGAGTGTGTGTGTGTATGTGAGTGTGTGTGTGCGTGTGTGTATGTATATAAACATTCCGAGAATTTTGAAAGCCATGTGACTAAGCTTTATCTCATTATTATATACCACGCTTCCAAGTATCCCTTACTGCATTCGGAGAAACAGAAAGGGAAGTCGTCCTGCATTTCAATGTCAAAGGAAAGGATGACTAGCAGATTGAATGTTATAGACCTCACTGGATGTCAATCATCCATTCGGGTTAATCGTACGAGAGGGAGGAGGGGGAAGATCAAAGATTGCGCATATTTTTAGTCAAGTGTTGACTTTGTGTTTGATCGGATCTATCCGTGCTTCAGTTGAGCGATTTTATTTTTAGCCTGCAAAGATGTTAAAAGAATAAGGGAAAACAGTTATATAAGAGAAATGAAATGCAAATGCGTTTTCCCAAGTACTTTTCAGAAAGTGGAAATACTGAGAAAATTAGATGGCGGAACATCCGTAAAATCACTATGTTAAAAATACAATGTCGGAAGCTCCACAAATTATGACTTAAAAAGGAGAAACCAGCATTGCTGGAATTCTACGTTAACAGTGATTCAGGAAAACTTATGTAAGATTGTAAAATGTTGCATCATTCAAGAAATCTAATATTCTGTTAATGGAACAGATCCGACGAGGAGGAAAGAAAATGTTCTTTAGAATTGTGCTGTTATTATGGCCCAAACAAAAGTGTTCAATGAACAGTTAGGCCTAAAAGCTAGTTTAATTAATTGTTCTGGGTGGTTTAATAAATTCAAGAAGCGTCACGGATTGAAAATATTAACCATTTGTGGAAATGGAGCGTCGGCAGTTAAAGAAAGTGCTGACTCATATTGCTAGGAATTTTCCGGTTTAATTTCTGCTCGTCAGTACTCGCCGGTGTGCTTGTTTATTTATCGCTCAACGGTAAATTTTTGCACACGAGGGCTAATTAGACCGTGACCTACGGCTTAAAATGGATTCCGAACAATTAAAAACATCCATACCCAATGTGGGATTCGAACCCACGAACTCAGTACTCGCCAGAGTTAGTGTA